>JAPIVC010000550.1:1800000-2181540 GCA_030586385.1 Camponotus fellah
CATATGTAATAAGTCACTTACAGGACCCTCACTTCTCAACCGTCCCAAATAATACATTGGAGAATAATTCTCTAATGCACCAACAGTAATTAGATTTTCATAGTCCAATTCATGACACTTTAACCATCTGTAAAAATCTAGTAATGTAGGAAATCTTTCCGGATAATTTTCTGGTGTAATAAGTTGCATCACTCGCCCTCCTTTTATCATGAGCACGCCACCTAGAGCTAAAATATGAAAAATTTATTAATTTATAGATGAAATATATTTATCAAACAATTTCATTATATTTCATTAATCTATTTATTTTATTAATTAAATTGTATTCTTATATAGATAATTTTTTACCAATTATATTATCTTGAGAATAATAATTATACAGACAATTTTGTATTAATGTTATGATATCAAAATTGGTTCTGCGACCTTTAGCGCGCACTTCAATCACGTTTCCTGGTCTGCCTTCACTGAGAAAGAAGGAACCCAACATAGAACATTTCATTCTATTGGGATCGTTGATGGTTTTCAATATTCTTTGCCCAGTATCAGCTTCCTCATAAACGATACAACTATTATTAATAACATTTCCAGGTGGCGAGATTGTTGCGTTAATAGTAAGCTATAACAGAAATGGGTTTTTATAATGAGAGAGGAAGAAATATAATAAGATAAGTTAGCGCTATTAAAATTAGTGATAAATATAATTACACTAATGCATATAGCAAGATATATCATAAAAATAAAGCAATAAACTTTTCGTACATTCTATTTCTTTTAGTAGCATATTCTATTTCTTTTATAGTTGTCAATTCTTTTTGTGTGAAAATTATCGATAATACATACATGACCGTTAGCAGGCATAGATTCCTTCGCGGCATAACCTGCTCCAATGACAAAGAAATTGTAGCAATACTCTAATAATAGACGTCGAATATTATATGTAGAATCTTTTAATGGGACGGGCACTAAGTTATGTACTCCACCCACTTGGAAAATAGATGGGTTACCAGATAGTCCTATTAAAATGTAAATGTATTATATTTAGAACACAGAAAGTCAAGAATGTTTATTATTATTCTTACCAACTGCGGCAAGATTGTATGGCGGTCGGGTTAAACAAGGGCAGCTAGCTATCTTAATTTCAAATTCGTCGAACAATTGATGCAGTCCAACGTATAAAACTATATTATTACGTATAAAGAGAAATATATAAAATATCACATATCTAAATTGAATAATGAATTTTATATACGTACCATTTTTTATGTGTTCGAGAGAAAATGAATATAGCGTCCAACATATAGACATGGCATCTTCTTCTTCAGGATCTCTAGGCATAACCATTGGGGAGGAGTGGGCCCCTGATTTAATATGAATGCGATATTATGAGATAACTATGAAATTATTAAAAATTGTTAAAAAGGTTATCAAATTGCAGACAAAGAGAGTAAAATTTATAATGGAGTATTATCTCGTATTTTTAAAGATAAAAGTATATTATATTAATTTTGTATTTTAATATACATTCAGAAACGCACACAAAATTATATGATTTGAATGGGTAAATCCGGTAATAATAAAGAAAATTCGCTTATTACGTAGATTAAATAGATCATTTCTTTAATTGAATATTATTTTTGTTTTAAAAAAGATATATATTTCTATAGACTAATCGTTCCTTGCATTTTTTATATTGTATATATGTTAAAATAATATCGTTAAATGATTAAAAATTTAGGAGATATTATATAATCATGTACTGCGTACATCTTCTAATACGTACAAATACAAAACATATTGTATACTTATCTCTCTAAATGTAACATAGATATTATATATTTAGACTTACGTAAAATTTATGATTTAGTTCGAGATATTAATTAATATTATCATCGAAACCACGTTTCTCCTTTCATAGATCGCAGATATAAATAACTACGCGAGCGTTTCGAGGAGAACTGTCGTTTTAAATGTAACAGAAAACGAAAGAAGTATACAAAATATAAAATTAACGGTCACAATAACAAGTCAATATGAGGTTAAAGAAGTTTTGAATTCACCAGCAAATTTGAGAATGTAAATTTTTATAATATTATTCTTCAAATAAAAAGAGATGATTTGGACGAGATGTTAAATTCATAAACTTTTTTTTGCTTTTGCGTACTTGAAATTTGACTTCAAGTTATTAACGCTTTTCCCAAAACTTAATTACCTTTATGTATTGGTTTATTACCTGGTGAAATCTTTATCTTTTAACGTATTAATACTCTATATATAATTTTTACATGGTATACATATATATATATATATATATATATATACATACATATAAATAATATTTATATGCACAAAATGTTTAATTATTTTTACTACACATACACCAAATTTTTTTGTAAATTATTATGCAAAACTTATGCAAAAAAGCTAAAATTACTTAAAAAATTTTAATAAATTTTAAAATATACCTTTTAGTATACTTCTAGTGAAGTTAAAATATCTAATAGAGTTTTGAAAATAACATGTTTAGAGTCTTTGGAAACGTAAATATAACAAATTTTAAGAGTGTAACGTATACATATAATCTTAAACACATTTTTTAAAAGAAAAAACTCAAAACATACATTAAATGCTGAGTACAAAGTATGATTAATTAACTATGCCTAAAAGATACTGTGATGATGATATTTATTACATGGAATATAAAATGTACTTTTATTTTCTTACAGATATTCATCTATGTCTTAATTTATATATATATAATTTTCTTAAATTTTAAATAATTTTCTTACGTTATTACGAAAAGAAATAAATGCCTAAATAATTAGCGCCGTCAATATGGCAGGAGTAAGGATATCGCACGCGACTGATGACACAAAGTTCTCTTTCGAAGAACCTCAGTCAGGCAAACAAATAGCCGGAATTCATTATCGGAGTGTTGACGGGTACTCCTCGGAGTGGATCAATATAAGTTCCTAAGACCTTCGTTTCCTCTCGTCGCGTATTTGCTTCGAAGTACTCTCTTCGAAATCTCGATTTTCGCGAGAAAGAGAATGCATCTATCTTATTCATTATACACATCGGAAATTTTAGTGACTTTCTGAGAAATTAAATTCTTTCCTCCAATGTAATGTAACATAAATAAAACAAGAGACATGAATCTATTGGAACAATATTACTTATATCATTCAAAATTAAAACATTCATAGAAGAAAAGAAAAATGTGCGTGTATTACATTTTCATGATTAAGTTGATTTTAATAGATGATAATAACATACGTAATATATTATAATTAGATTTATTAGATTTCTAAAACCTAATAAAAATTCGATAGATGTAACGGATGTGTGAAAGTGCGTAATAGAGCTTCAGCCGATATAATGAACGTAATTTGCGCGAAAATACGCGTTTCATTGAACGGCAAACGATTATATCGCAGGCACCCTCTAAATTCAGTCTCTTTTTTTGCAAAAAGAGCCTTTCATAAAAGCTTTTTACAAAACGCCGACGTTTAAGTAATGGCTATTAATAACTTAATTAATTTAGATAATTAGTTAATTAATGTAACTTTTTTATTGTATTAAATATTCTTTTATTTCGAATTTTGTGACTTTTCCCAATTATGTTGTATACGCGAGATATTGTATACTTAATTAATTTAAATAATTAGTTAATTAATATAACTTTTTTATTGTATTAAATCTTCTTTTATTTCGAATTTTGTGACTTTTCCCAATTATGTTGTATACGCGAGATTTTGTATACTTAATTAATTTAGATAATTAGTTAATTAATATAACTTTTTATTGTATTAAATATTCTTTTATTTCGAATTTTGTGACTTTTCCCAATTATGTTGTATACGCGAGATATTGTATACTTAATTAATTTAGATAGTTAATTAATATAACTTTTTTATTGTATTAAATCTTCTTTTATTTCGAATTTTATGACTTTTCCCAATTATGTTGTATACGCGAGATATTGTATACTTAATTAATTTAGATAATTAGTTAATTAATATAACTTTTTTATTGTATTAAATATTCTTTTATTTCGAATTTTGTGACTTTTCCCAATTATGTTGTATACGCGAGATATTGTATACTTAATTAATTTAGATAATTAGTTAATTAATATAACTTTTTTATTGTATTAAATCTTCTTTTATTTCGAATTTTGTGACTTTTCCCAATTATGTTGTATACGCGAGATATTGTATACTTAATTAATTTAGATAATTAGTTAATTAATATAACTTTTTTATTGTATTAAATCTTCTTTTATTTCGAATTTTGTGACTTTTCCCAATTATGTTGTATACGCGAGATATTGTATACTTAATTAATTTAGATAATTAGTTAATTAATATAACTTTTTTATTGTATTAAATCTTCTTTTATTTCGAATTTTATGACTTTTCCCAATTATGTTGTATACGCGAGATATTGTATACTTAATTAATTTAGATAATTAGTTAATTAATATAACTTTTTTATTGTATTAAATATTCTTTTATTTCGAATTTTGTGATTTTTCCCAATTATGTTGTATACGCGAGATATTGTATACTTAATTAATTTAGATAGTTAGTTAATTAATATAACTTTTTTATTGTATTAAATCTTCTTTTATTTCGAATTTTATGACTTTTCCCAATTATGTTGTATACGCGAGATATTGTATACTTAATTAATTTAGATAATTAGTTAATTAATATAACTTTTTTATTGTATTAAATCTTCTTTTATTTCGAATTTTGTGACTTTTCCCAATTATGTTGTATACGCGAGATATTGTATACTTAATTAATTTAGATAATTAGTTAATTAATATAACTTTTTTATTGTATTAAATCTTCTTTTATTTCGAATTTTGTGACTTTTTCCAATTATGCTTTATACGTGAGACGTAGAAATATTTGTTATTGTATATTACGGGGACGTTATGTGTGTGTATTAAATTCAGAGAGCGTCTGCTGACATGTATATATTTGAAATTCTCTAGCTCTCTGTTCTTTCGTGTTTTCACGCCGCCTCGTGCTGACCTTCCAACCGACGCGATGTCACAAAATACATACCCGAGGAGGGTCCGCTTATTGCGCTTTTCCGAAAGCGCAGAGCTCTCCATTATTATAACTCGTCTGTGCGCGACGCGCGTCAACCCCCGCGATGTTCGCACTGCGAGTTATGAAATATCGCGAAAAGTCGGCGGATGCGGGGAAATGCATAGTAGGTCAACGTTTACTACGTTGGAGGAGTCTGCGCGATAATGAAAATGCGAGGGAAAGAGAGAGAAAATTCACCGTCGAAATTTTGGCGCCGGGCGAGTATAAGTTTTACTCGACGCGAAGAGAAATGTCCCTATTTTTTGGTCGGCGTTATGAATTATTATCTTATCGCAGGCACATCGGATGCGGTTCCTCCTTCTCTCTCGTTTTCACGCTTTCTCACTCCGATGAACCGGAAATTGGAAGAGTCTGTAGGTGGCAAAATAAAAATTAAAATCGCACACGATGACGTGTCAATACCTCCAGCTTCGGCGTTCGATTGCTTTTCGAGTTTGTCAACTCAATGTCGTCTTGAAATGTTGTCATTCGCGATGAAGTCGATAATGATAACGCACCTGGTGATTCTATAAAAGTAACATGTAAAAGAAACGTGTAATCCACGCGTTGTCTCACTGCAGCAGTATAATAAATATTACAATATATTTTATACTGATCCGTACAAGATGATTATGGAAGCCGATAAATAGTAAAATATTTTGCGAATCGTTGGTAAAATTCCTGGTTCAACCAGTAATTTATCTCTTTCAAAGAGAGATAAAAATAGAGAGAGAAAAAGAAAAATGTTTTATATAAAGAATAAATGAAATAAGATTCATAAAATATATAAAGGTGTTAATTTTCGAAATTAATTATTCAATTATTTAATTAGAATTTAGAAATTTTAGATTTGCTTTTAAATAATGTAGTACAAAATAGAAAAAAAGTTTATTTTATTTTATATAGAGTAATAACTTTAATAATCTATAAATAATAAAAAATTCATATTCCTTTAACTCCCAGTTTCTCGTGTGTGCAGAATATGTAGTAAAAGTATAAAATAAATAAATAGGAAAAAGACAAAAATAAATAAAAATATAATAGCTTAATCTTATACCTTTGTAATGATTTATAATAATGGGAGGAAGTTTTACAAAATTCTTCTAATTTCAAGTACTTTATTTATCTCGCTATGTTCATTTTCGCCCCACTGATGGATAAGACGCTATGTCCACTCAATTTCTTTCTGTCAAAGTGATGAAACGAACATAGTTGGACCATTGGAGGGATTTGAGAGAGAAGTAATACTTCTCTAACTAGCGTGAGTGCAGTTTATATTAAAAATCTTCTCGTATCTCTATCCGATTAATCCTTGCAAGTAATCTGTTCTGGATACAAGATTCTGAAAGTCTCTTAAATCACGCGGGTGATCTGGAAATGTACCGCTTCGAGATAAATAGAGGACATCTTCTCCAAATATCTTACAGTAGACACGTGTTTCGTGCTACATTGAGAGATCTGTCAACTTTAAATTAAACCGAAGTTTCGCTTATTTGCGTATTTGCGAAAACTTGAAGTCTCGCATCGAGATTGCGTGTATATACTCCTTAAAATATCATCAGCGTATATTTTACATCGAATCTCGCATATTTCGCGTACATATAATCGACTTGAGCCCTTCAAGTTTTAAGCGCATCGATGAGATAGCTTGAATTACGCGGTAGAAAAAAGAAATTAGAATCTCGCGGAGATATACGACGGCACGTGATGCCGTTAACGAGGTGCGTTATTTCGGTGTTCGCGAAGAACGGGCGCGTCTTACCTTATGACAAGAGGGGAAAGAAGAGAATCATATTTTATATCGACTCTCTTTCTCGATAACTGCCACCTGACTCTCGCATTTCTCTTCCTCGTCGGATCGACGGGAAAAACGAGAAGTTGACGGTGGAGCGCTGGGGTAAAAAGTCGAAAGGGGATAAAAGGGAAGAGAGAGAGAGAGAAGGGGAGAGAGATAGATAGATACATAGATAGACAGATAGATAGAGAGGGTGAAAGAGAGAGAGAGTACGGATAAAGCGATTCAGGAAATATCGAAAGAGGATATACGATGAGAATTAACTCGAGGTCACCCGAGGACGCTCCTCTTCTTTGCCCTTTCTAAGGGTGCGGCGCGCGATCGCACGTAACAGTCACGTCGCGATGTTAGTGTGAGTCTCTGATTGTTTTTCGATATCGCGGCTAACCGGCTCTGGCTTATGGTCGTTGGCGATCAGAACGAAAAATAACGAGCGTGCCAATTAACGGATATCCGATGATGTATCTGTTTCTCTTTCCTTGCCTCTTTAAATTTTATCTATGTATCTCTCATACACCCCGAGAAATGCGAAATAATTAATACTTATCAAAATAATAATATTATATAATATATAATATGATTTATTATATAAAAATATAATAAAAACATATAAAAATATAATAAATAATATTTGTCTTGTACTGGTACTTTTATAATTTATTATTTTATAATTATTTTATAAATATATTATTATTTATTAATAATATATTTATAAAATAATTATAAAATAATAAATTATTTTATAATTGATACATCTCTTGTTGATTTTTAATAAAATAAGATGTTTTAATTAAATTTTATTATTTAATACTTTTAATACTTTCAATTATTTTTTCATTATGTTCGAAAAGATTTGCGCTACATAATGTTGCATTTTTTAAATGTATTCTTACTTTGCAATTTTGTATAATATTATTAAAATATTATGTACTGTATCTTTATGTACGCAACAGTAATTGTATTATTGTTATATCGTTATGGCATTACATTATTTTTATTTCTTCACGATTTCACAATGACATCTACAAATATATGTAAGAATAGGATAAATAGTCTCCCCTGCCCTTTCCGAGTTGGAAGAATATCTCGTCTCAACATTCGCACTTTTGCACACTCCGCAGACTTAGGCTCTTAGCCTAATCCAAGTAGTAGTACGTTGATCTCGTAAACAGAGCTCAGTATCGTCGAGCGAATTTGCATTTCAAGACGCAAGTTTTTTGTCTTTTTTCTTCCTTCTTTCCCCTTTTTGATACTCCAACTTGATGAAATAAACCACTTGATATATACATGTAGCCATTTTCCGTACCGATTCCTTATTCACGAATTCGTAGCACGCACACCGAACACAATAGGGGAGGAAAATCATGCAATTTGCCATAGAATCGTGTTTGCAAAAGGACACGCATTAATTAACAAATAGACGAATTTATTTTGCACTTAATACACATATTTCTCTATATACACTTGTATCTTGCAGAAAATTCAAAACCCTTGCTCGAGAAACATTATTCGATTAATGCAAAATAATTAATTAATAATTCTATGAATCGTGTTCAAATTCGACGATTTTACATTAAAATTGATAAAATGTATTTTATTAATTTTAAATATTTTCAATATATTATTCAAACAAAATTTTTAAAATTATCGTCAGAAATGCAAGAAAAAATATATGTATAAATATACATTATGATTTTTATAAAAATCTGCTTTCAAGAATCTTTACTCTTATATTATTGTACTCTTATATTATTTTTAATCAATAAATATAAGCTTTAGAAGTAGTTCAGTTATAGTAATTCGTTATATATAGTTTAAGAATTACGTAAAATTATAAATGAAGAAAACAATACAAGTGTAAATAATTGATTGTTGCACTATTTTTTTTTGAACAGAATAATATTCTCAGATTCGCATTATCACAATTTTATGAATTGTTTTAATGTATATGCGTTTCGTGGTAAAATAAGATTTGCATCATTATACTAAATCCTTAAATGCGAGAGTCATTAGTAAGATTGTATCTTAAGTAGTTACTCTTAAAGCTGTGCTTTGAATACGCGATCCTTAATGACCAAAAATATCAGCATGTCGATATATTATACAAGAATTATACGCTCTCGCTAATTAGATCAAATTCCCCTTATACAAAAAAGGTAATATAAATGCAAAATAGATTAATTGCTACATACATGTATACCTATAATTTTCGTATATGATTTAAAGAAACTATATTATAAAATTGTATGTGTATGAGCGTAAATAAATTTGTTAAATGCATATAAAAATATGGCACTACTTTCTTTTATTGAAAGACTTATTTAAAAAACAAATTTCTATATAAATTTATTGTAAACAAAGAAAAAAATGATTAATAATTCATTTAATTAATTTTGTATTTTGTAAATCTTGCGGAATTTTTTTATTCACAATTTAAAAAAAATTTGAATATATATAATATTACAATATACTAATAATTTCTATACAACAATGTAAGCGTACATTAAGACTGATAAGATTGACTATATTACTTGGAAGATACTGATTGTGCGACTGATAAAATAACAAAAGCCGAAGATATTGTTAGATACAAAGTAATACATTTAATTTTGGATATATTTAATTTGAATCGTCATAGATACGACCACCTGTTGCACACGTTAAATATGTTTCTGTATTATATGCGCTAACTAACTACACTTTCATGTGTTCTCTTCGTTATTTGAATAATCTTCGCTCATGTTTTAAGCGCTCATTAAATTGATACAATATAACAGATTTTTAATTAGCGCATTTATTTAAATATTTTTTCTTAAAATGAAGAACATAAAAATTGCTTAATACTAGTAATTTATTTATAATCTTATGATTATTATTAAGTTAATAAAATATACTACAGAGAAAATGTTTATATCTAACTAACAAGTAAATCATATCTAACAAATAAATATTGACATGAAAGAAATAAATATTTATTTTTTAAATAATACCACTACATATATAAATTCATTCGTTTAATAAAAACTTGCTTGCTGCACACCTTCGATCGAGCTATCCAACAAGTAAGAGAAGTTGTGTATTTAGGAACATTGTACTTTGAGATATAATTATCTTTTAATGAAAATGAAAATTTTAAAATTTCAGCTCGGTTATGCTATTTTCAACAGTCATTAATTTTCAACCTGCGCAATTACACGCTCCGCACAGTCGTTTAATTTTCATTGAAAAAAGTTGTTTCTATATCTTCTCTGCAAACATTTTGTATATTAATACAGCTTTTTCTAATTTCAACAAAAGTCTTTAATATCGTAGACTTAAATTTCTGAAAGGAAAGAAATCGTTGAAAATTAGAGAACAATATTATTTTAAAAAGCTCTGAATTTTTATTTAACTTATATAAATCACCACTGCTCATATGTGCATATGTAAATAAGATAAAATAATTACTAAAATATAATTACTAAAATAATTACTAAAATATAAAAAATAATTACTAAAATATTCAAAATATAAAAAATAATTACTAAAATATTCAAATATAATAATTATATCAAAGTGCAAAAATTTTGTTTAATTATACAAAATAGTACTCTATTAGTCAGTTGAGAAAAGCCATTATTAAAAAAATTTCTCTCTAAACATCTTCTTTGCTAGAGAAATAACGTTATTTCAATATTTTAATGTCATTCTTATATAATTTATACTTAATATTACAATTATCTTATTGATATCCTAACATGAAATTAGGATTTTTTATATTCAAAATTTTTAAAACAAAAAAAGAGTAATGATTAAGAGATTAAAAAGGAGTAAGTTAATTTTTTTCTTCCAAAATTATTTTATAGGCTACGATAGCAATTTCGTATATTAATAATAAAATACGCGTTAAAAGAATTTATCTTCTATATAAATTTTCCTATATAAAGTCAATGTACATATAGTATATACTGCATTTCTCTCTCTCTCTCTCTCTCTCTCTCTCTCTTTTTCTCTCTCTCTCTCTCTCTCTTTCTCTCTTATTCAGTGCAACTTAATGCTTCAATATGAAAAAAATTTAATATACGCTTGATGTAATATAAAATAATATATAATGATATATTTCGAGAGAAACTCTTTACAATATATTCTCGTATTATTATATATATCTATATGAGAAAAAATAGAATCTTTGAGCTTTCGTTTCGCTAATAAATTTATGAGTAATATTATATCATGCTATAAGTATTTGTGGAAATGATACATATCGATATTGAAAATGTTTCAATAAGAAGTGGATGAAACGCATGCGATGAGAATAACATATCGATCCTTCCATTTTAGATATCTGTTTCTTTCAAAACGAATTTCCCGTCTACAATCAATGCATTCGTTTTCCTCTGATAGATTTCCACTTCAATTTATAACCATTTGGAACACAAAAGAATCGGCGAATTATTTCTTTTCGATAATACCCGAATACTTCTAATATATACGCGTGCATTCTGGCATATCATATATATAGATGAGGAAGAGAGCACGACTACAAAGATGCGATTTAGGAAGAAAAATTACCGATCGCCTTCGGTCCCTTCGAGTTTTAATCTGCACTTAGGAGAGAAGGAGAAAAAGAAAGAGAAAGGCCATCCGAAATATTTTACCGCTTTTCTATGAGAATTCATTCTGCGCCGGTTTGCTGACAGCGCGATTATTTTTCTCAGGAGGAATTCAATTGTTCTTTTTGTTCGCGTAATCCCTTTAGTTTCGAAAGTTATCGAAAAACAGAGAAAGATGGACAATATTTCAGCGTACAGAGAATTGATTGACAACCGGAAACTTGGGAACTAATTCGTTGAAATAAGGAAACTTTAATCAAAACGAATTATTTCATCACCACGTGACGTAATCGCAATAGGCTAATTGTGTGTGTGTGTGTGTGTGTGTGTGTGTGTGTGTGTGTGTATGTATGTGTGTGTGTGTGTATGTGTGCGCAAATTAGCATTAATCGAGATGTGCTTATTTCTCGTTCTTCTCGTACAATTATATAAAACAATGATATAATTTAATTACATAATACTTTTACTTTTACATATCATTTTATATGCATATTTCATCCATTCTAACATACTTTTTTTTCACAAAGTTGACAGTTTAAAAATTTAATTATCATTTAAAATATTCGCAGGGCAAATATTCACGTAATACATAAAAATTGAATTGTTTGATTTCTGTGTCGCATTCTCTCGGCGCATTTTTCATATTTTCCTTTTTTTTTTTTTATTAGAGAGCGCGCTCTCAAAATTTTATCGAGTAGAACGTTTAAATCGCCGCGATGTGGGAGAGAGTAGAACGCAAATTCTTTGGACATATCTTTCCTGCCATTGCGCATTCTTTTTTTCCCCCCTGCCAAAGACCAGATACATACACATATATCGTTTCTTTTCCTTCTTTCGCGCGAAGGTGCCATAAAAAGGAGCTCGAAGCGAGATGTAAGTCTTCTCGGATTTTTCTCGGTAGCCTCGAAAGCTCACCCGGAAATCCATTTTCCGTGCTGAAGGAAGATGGTAACCGCGCTCGACGGACGAGCATCTCATTCGGAGATGCTCGTATAAATGCGGAGAGTATCCGATATACACGCGTGGACGCGTTTAACGCGGCGGAATCGGTCGGCCAATAATGGAATTTACATCGACCCGACGAGAGAAGGGGGGGGGAGGGAGATAGCGAAAAGGGGATGGGAATAGAAAGGGGTAGCGAGGGGAAGAGGCGGAGGGGGGGGGAAATAAAGTGCCGTTGCACAACATAACGCGATAATCTGATATCTCGCGATGGATGCGAGAGGACCATCCCGTATTCGCGCTGGAAGCGCGGATATTTGGATGAATCGATATCCCTACGATTCTCGGATTTTCCTCCCCTCCTCCCCCCTCCCCCCTTCGCGTTTCCTCTGGCCCTATGATAGCCCTTTCTCCTTCTCTCCGCCAATCGCTCCCTCGCCATTTCTCTCGCATCCAGCTGCCTCGGTCCGCCGATAATCTAACCCTCTTCTCCGCTCCCCCGCTTTGTCTGCGTGTCTCCCTTTTTAGCGGTAACGACCAGACTATTGGAGCCAGGGCGCCGGCTAGTCTAGCCGAATAAAAGTTGAAAGTCGTCTGGCATCCGCCAAATAGCAGACGATACTCCACGTCGGTCCGAGGATGCTAACTCTCCCTCTTCTTAAGCTGGGGATGTTGCCCTTGTGTTATTGCAGCATCAACATCCCGATCTCGAAATACTTTTGGAGCTTGTTTCTCTCTATAACATGATATATATAGATATATAGATATATATATGTATTTTTTTAGTAGTCATGAAAGATAGAGAACAGGAAATCGAAGGCACTAATGATATTGAAACATTAAAGGAACATAAAAGAAGTATAGAAAGGAAGGGTAAAGTGAATAAAATTATTATTGGGGACATACATATATGTTTAATGGGGAATTTTAAGATTAATATAACTTATGTAATGTTATTAAATTTTTCATATCAAGAAAGTTTCATATGTTAAGAAAAGTACAAAGTAACAGAAGTACACAGAATAAAAAGTAGAGGATGAAATATAAAAGAATAAGATATAAATATTAGAGAATCAACTATCTTTCGTGTGTAGGAATAATTTCTAAACAAAAATTTCTGACAAAAAGAAATTAAAACATTAGAAGATTTCTTATTTACAATTTTTTTATTTAGAAAAATTAATATTTTTTCATGCAATTTTAGTTTATACATTTATAAAATTATATATTTCATGCAATTTTAGTTTATACATTTATAAAATTACATTTCCTCTCTTTCTCTCTCGCCTTTAATTATAAAATACTTCTTTTACATTTTAAATGAGCTTGTTGTATATATAAGGAGAAAGATGTAAACCCAGGAATATCTTGAATAACTTTATAACGTGCTGTATTTTTAGCATACTGTTTTTTATTCCTTTTTTAAGTTATTATAATGCGTCTAAGTAAAAAAAAAGAAAAAAATAAGATCCATAAAATTAGCATAGAGAGCCAGAATAAAAACATCTTTATTAATATTAAAATAGAAAAATGCCCTAATCACAATAATCTTTTTAACGATAGATGCAATTACGTTTTTTTTCTTTCTATAATAGCGAAAATTAGATAGACGAATTTTCATCCATACGTTTATCCATTAGTAGCGCTGAAAAAGCGTAGCATCAGAAACACGCCACCTATGTAAAATATTTAATATAAGGTAAGATTTAATAAAATCCTCAAAATTCCGATCAAAATTCTCTCGGTATTATTAAACGATGATAGAATATTCAATCTAAGTCGTCTTATACATCTTTTGAACGCGCGTTGGGTCTATTTGTCCCGCGGCAAACAATTTATTTCTCTCACGACTTTGTAAATTTTATCATAGGACCGAGCCGTCCATCTTCGGTCTTCTTTTCCGCGCTACTTTGCGCTGCTTTTCTTGCTCTTCACTTTACCTTTTGCCCATTTGTCTTGACATTTTTTTCTCACGATTTTCTCTCGGCCAAGAAATCCGCCTTGGAGCGAGATTTATTGCTTCCGATCAATCATCCGTACCGAGGTTGTCTTAGACGCGAAACACACACCAGAACCATGTCCAATTATGGGGAAGTTAATTTTTCACGTGGACGGTAATCTCAGTCGTTATAGCCGACACTGATTTTCAGAAATATAATAGGAGATGCTTCTTCCTTTGTGGCGACAGAGGGAGAGACAAAAAATACATTATTTTTCATATTTCATGTAAAATTGTGTTAAATTTTATTTAAAAATATTCTATTTCTTTATTTCTATATCCTACACAGAAAAAAAGAACATTCTTGTTTTGAAAATATCTTTAATTTCAACATGAAAAACTTGAAATGAGATTATATTGCGTTAACTGAAGAAAATTTGCTTGAATGAAGTCATTTTATATAATTCAATCAAGAAAAATATATTCTTATTATTTAAGAATAATTTTCTTGAATTGAAAAGAAATAATGTTAGATAGAAAATAACACATTTTTAAATCAAAAATTATAATTTTTATTATCAAGATAATTCTATTGTATTCTTGAGATTACAATTATAATGTTCAAATAAGATTATAATATTGTTAAAAAATTTAAGATTATTAAATTCTTCTAAGAAGATTATATATTCTTGCGTACATAGGAAACAATGAACACGTTAATTTAAGTATATAAGTGTTAATTTGACACTTAATTTTTTTCCGTGTATATCTATATCGTCTGAAAAAATAATATATTTTATTATATAAATATATAAATTTATTATATATACTATTTTTTATAATATTTTTGCTTTTGTAATTGTGTGACAGATACACGCATTTGTTGGTGGCATTGTTTCGCCAGTTACTGTTTAGTTAGAGTTATCGCGAAGAAACGCATTTGTACACCGCATGTCCAAGATCGAATCGAATGTCGGTCAGGAAAATAAAGAAACAAGAAGTTTCGTTGCTTTTGCGTGATTTATAAGAGCCATATGGACTTAATAGACTACAGCTTAATAGAATGCGAAATTTGAACTATATATAGAAATTGACCTAGATTTATTTCACTATATAGTATATACATCGTACCCCAACTACTTCGATATTAATATTTTTTAAATTCAGACTGATGGTAGCCGCGCGTAATTTACCTCGATTCGGCAGCTAATATTCGAAATTGCTAGGAAATTTCGAACGTTTGCGAAACTTAGGAGACTCCCCCGCACGTGCAAACGCGCGGAAATTCCGCTATACCCGATACGAAATTCTATGTGCGAACGAAATTCTATCGATATATTTATCTTGGACATTTATTGTTCCATGCGACCTAAATTTGAAACCGCGCAAATCTCAAATTTAGCGAAGAGAAATTTGCACGAATGTCGCATGTATTTTCTATTGTCAATTGTCGCGATCAACGCGAAATATCATCATTATTTGAAAAAAAAAACACGCATGTGATTTTTGAGAAAATTCTTAAGATTCGAGACAATCTGATTTTCCAACAATAATGTGGAAACACATAAGGAATTATAATTTACGATTAAGTAATAACTCGTTTTGATTGAACGATTGGTACTTTTTTTCTCTGTATCCATAAATCAAAGTCAATAAACTTTCAAGGTTGCCGAGCGAGAATTCTCATTAGCTTCTTATCGTTATCCACTTCTAAATGACCCATCTTCAAACGTCGAAATTCTTCAGTGCAGAATCAACAACGATTCCTCAACTTGGAAAGAAAATTATCGGAAAATTCGTGTAGTCAAACGTTCGAATGAAAAGAAGATAAATATAGGGCGAGACCCTTGAAATTTCTGTAAGAAAAACTCACAATTTATTTCATCTCGATAGGCTTATCGATTGCTTTAATGATCATTGATATTGTCTCGGCAGATTAACTTAAAAACGCAAAAGATTCTTCTTTGCGCAATCTTCTTATCGAGAAAACATAAATCTTATTTGCCTATAAAACTGAAAGATGGTAATAAAAATGACGCTACTTAAATTCAATATCAGAATATAATTTTGTAAATGTATTTTGTAAAACGTTCTTAACATCGCGTATGCAAAGAGAAATAAAGCTTATTTTTATTTTTGGTACTTTTTATAATGCATAGACATTATACTTGCTTTATACTACTTATTACAGAGCATGTTGACATTTTCCATCTCATAATTTCATATCTATTATTATTTCTTTTTATATCTTTTCATTTCTTTATACCTAGAATCTAGAAATAATGTACAATCTAGATTAATTCAAGTTTATCCGTAGCAAATTTTTAATTGTGTGATCTTTTGATTCCAAGAAAGAGAGAGAGAGAGAGAGAGAAAGAGAGAGAGTTATTTTTTCCGGAAATATTATCCAAGGATTGAGGGTGACTCATTACAGCGATTGAAAGCAGGAAAATCTCTTCGTTTTACCTGAAAGGAACGTAACAGCGGAATGATAGAAACAATGCGACTGATGAAAGCGAAATAATCTCGGTATTATCCTCAGAGAAAAGGCTTAGAGAAGATTGTAGAAAAGGGCTTATTTTTTAAATACTTTTTCGATACAACGATGTTGAAAATATAATAATCTTTCGTTTCTTGATGAAAATATTGTGATCGATCAATGTGATCGGTGATCACAAGGGAATCAAATACAAATACACGAGTAGCCTGCATCCAAAAAATTTGACATGATATACTGGTACTGATCGTTTTCTCTCGTAAATACCAAAGCGATTTTTAAAAAATTCTCAAATTTAATATATTTCATAGTTGGTTGATAAAAAAAATTTACAGATATTTGTTTGTATTGTCTGTTGTGTTTTTAACAAAAACATAACATGTTTCAAGAGTAGAGAAAAAACTTTTCGTAAAGAATATGTATATTATGATTATAAAATTTCAAGTATCTCTTTTAAAGAATATTCTTCGATCTTTTAATTGTTAAGATAATCGTTAAAAAATATTTACATTGCGTTGCATAAACTATTTTTATATTAGATATATAAAAATGAATATTTTATAGCTTTATTAACTAATATTTTCACCACAATATTAATATTAAATATTTTATAATATAATAAACATTGGGTTGTTTTTTATAATAAACTCAAATAACGATATTACGATAGGTAAATGTGAGATTTCAGGCACAGATACACTAATCATAAGCTTATATTGATTGTAAACAAATAAGATCTACATTTTTTTATCTGTTATTGCATTAAAATTCATGTTTATTCTTTCAGAAAAAAAGGCATTTAAAAATTAACTTTATTCCATAAATGTTTTAATAATGGAAAATTATGCGTGGTATAACATTTTTAATTCTCCCTCTTGTTTTATACTAACTGACATATTACAAATGCCTCATCTCGGAAGTATTTCATACATAAAACAATAAAGAAAAAGTTTTATCTTTGGTCCACACACAGGACATAGAATTATTAAATCATGCATATTTTCCTATCATTAAAAAATTTGCGCAATAAAATTGGTTTTTATTTTTGAGGAAAGAAATGAAATATCTCTCTGGTATAATAACGGATAATCAAATGATATAAACATTATTTGTTTACAACAATCATTAATACGAGGTTTTTTATCATTAATAGAAGATCATTAATATAATTTAAATCAATCGATTATTTATCGTCGACTGAAGAGAATTTTGAGTAAACACAAGTTTCTAAGAAAGGAAGGATAAGAATATAATATAAGATTGTCTGACATGTACACCAAGAGAGACTCGTATTTGCCTATCGTATTATCGCTATTCTGCTCTCGAATATTTTGATTTGATTTTTTTAAACGGAAATTTAGCTGGGCTGTTTATTTTTAATTATTATGAAAAAGCGGCTTAAAATTTAAAATTAGCTTTAAGGGAATAATCAGCGAAATAAATCTGAGATACCCTGTGCGTGTCGAAGCATGACACTAGCGAATTTTTATGTTTCATTTCTTTAAAAGAGCAATCAAGTGAAATTAGCGAGCGAGATAAACTCGATGAGTATACAAAGTATATATAATGGAAGAAATTATCGTAGATACGTTATTGTTTGGCGGAGAGAAATGAAACGAGACGTAGAGAGCATGTATCATCGCGATGAAGAAGCGAGTAGAAGAAGCGCAAACTCGCTCTCGATCATATGAGAAAAAGAGAAATAGAGAGAGAGAAAAGGAGAGGGAAAGAGAGCGAGGAAAGAAGAGAGAGAACGACTCGCGCGCGCGACGATCCCAGATGGAAGGACGAAGGGGCGGCAAAGGGGGTGGCTAGAGGGCCTGGAAGGGTGCCTAGGATGCGACGCGGTGGGGGTGAGTCAGGATTGGCTTTTCGCGAATGTGAAACTCACTAGTACGCTACCACCCACGCACGTAGTACGCACGTTCGCTCCACGTGTGCTCCGTCTAAAAGTTATCCCCGTTTCTCTCGCATCCAGCGTGCGATCAGTAACAACGAGAGAGTTTTTCTTCAGGAACAAGGACTCAACGCGTCCCGCGATGTAACTCGGAAACAAACCATCTCTGCCGCAAGTATATCCAGCTGGGAAGATATTCAATCGCAGAGAGAAAGAGAGAGATAAGAGAGAGAGAGAGAGAATTGTTACTGAGGAAAATTCGAAGAAAATAATGAAGAAAAATTACATGTCAATTGTCATATCATAATATTACAGCGGAGATGGAGCGTGCGATTAGAATTTACACTTGCGGATGTCATCACCGGGACGTATGAAGTGAGAACGAGAGATCTCCTTTTTTTCTCTCTCTTATCGAAGAAAACACATTCACGAGGATAAACGAGAGCACAATTGGGCGAATGTCACGAGACACGATGTGATATAAAAATTGTTGGCATTTGTCTATTATCAAGAAAGAAAGTGAGCCAATACGATCTTCTATCTCACATGTTTGTAGCGTGATTTCCCGTTGAAAATTCGATTCGCTGTCGGATAGTAAGGATGAGTTTAAAAATCGGGACATCATATCCGTGATAGAGATATTCAAGATGATGATATTACATTACACGAAGCAGAGAACTTTTCACGTTTCCGACGATGGCGAAACTACAGATTTCCTAAGGCACGATAGATCTGAGTTTCCCTGAAGAAATCAAGAAGATCGAGGATTGTCGTTTTCGGCACAAAGTAAGTTTTAAAAGAATTTTAAAAGAATAATTGAATTCAGAGAGTAGTTCCATTTAAATAAAATGAAGTATCAGTTATTACATTTATTATTATTTATATACATTTTTTGACATTTCTCTACATGTATTATAAAATTATATAAAAAATAAAATCTATATGTATAGAATTGTTATTATTTTAATTAATTTTTAATCGATATTATATAGTTTTTTCCAATCCTTTTAGCTAGAAATCCTCATTTTTATTTATTTCGCTATTAATTATTTTAAATATTATATATGTAAATATTTTATATATATGTAAATATGTGATATATGTAAATATTTTATATAATGTATTAATATATATTAATATAATTGTGTGTGTAATTATTTTATAATTGTGTGTGTATAATTATTTTTTTTTGCAATCCAGTAATCTAATGAATTAATTCAATATTAATTGCTCAATATTAATATTTTGACCATTATTCATTTAGCCATTATTCGTAAATCGATTGTAAAATTACATTATTATGGTAGAAATCAATCATTATTACAATAGAAACCGATGTAACGATAAAAGGACAAATAATAATAATAATGTAAGAATATCCACAAATAAAATATCATGACAATTACATTTGTAATTATAAAAGTACAATGATATTACAATACAATTTGATACAATCTGAGTGAGTTATTATCTAATAGGTATGGCTTCAATAGATAGTTTGCGATTGATTGAAGATAAAGTTTCTGCTATTTTATCTGCATAAAATATAAAGCTATTCTATTTCAATTTTTGCTCATGTATTCTCGTATATTTCTCGAGAAACTTGTCAAAATTTGATAGGAATAGAATCGATACAAAAATGTCGAAATAAAAAATTGTGTAAATTTTACATATTTTAGTTTTCGATATATAATTTTATCGATTCTTTTTCTTAAAAAGGGGTAAAATATTGGGATTTTTAAATAGTGAAAGAGAAAAAGAGAGATGAAAGGTATATTAAACTCTTTCAAATTTTTGATATTGGAAAGAATGAAATTGAATAAAAAATTTATTTGCTATATTTTAAGTAATTCGAAAAATTGATTTTGAAAACAGATAATAAAAGAAATATGTGTGTGAGATTCTATTAATATGTAACTGTTAAATCGTTCTTAATGTATAGGATTTCACATATTTCACATCCGCTAATTTTAAATTTGCATTGTAATATTCGTTCATCCGTTATCGATATCGAATATTGCATCATTACACTTGAATTCTTCTCTTATTGCGTTACTTTCTCATTAAGCAAAAATAATCAGCTTAATATTATGGCTCTCGAAATTATGGAAATTCAATTTACCACACTTTGGTGATGTATATTGGGCGAAATGAAAATGTAAGGAGTACGAAGTGAATATTATTTGCGCCAGTTCTTCATCTTTTTCGCTTTGCTGACATGAATTCACTTTCAATTATGAGCTCAACGTCATAGCATAGAAAATTGCAATTGAAAGAGAGAAAATACGTGTCTCTTTATAACTGGGAAAGAAAACGAATGAATAAAATAATTTATAATACCTTATAAATCACCGTTAAATTCTACACTGTTAGTGGTTTAGTCGGTTCCAATTACAAATATTTTTCAACGATTTTTCTACCGTACGTATCGGTTGCAGGTGTGGATTCGGTTTTGCAAGTAACTAAATAACGTTCGTGGCTACCCTGATGCGTCGATGAAGCGAATGTTCATCTTCATTAAATGCAAAGACGTTAATTGAATATTCCATGAAACGGAATACCGCTGTCAGGAAAATAGATGAGAATGTATCACGCATTATTTTACGATTACAATCAAAATATTACAGAAATGATCGATTTTAATATCAGATTGATGATCACGGACGTCACGATATGATTTACACGGACGCTTTGTATTCATACGAACGGCTATATTTATTTTATTTTGTAACATTAATTTTACACACATCTGAGTATCATTAATTATTTATAATATTATAATATATATGTAATAGAAAATTATAATAGGATGAGAAATAATAACGTTGACGAAACGTTCCTTTTATAAATACGATTTCTAATTACTTTTTTAATCATATAACGCAAAATCATTTTATCCGGTTGCGATTACATTTGTTTTTTTTTTTAAATCTAATTGCTTTCAATGTATTATACGTTACATAAAATTATTACATATTACGTTACATATTACATTACATATATTGTTACATATAACGGGGTTGTAATGTAATTTTGCTGGGTGACGCGACAGATTTTTGCCATCTTTTTTACACGTATCTTTCTTACGATGAGTTAGGAAAAAGTGTCGATCGTCTTAGCTAAAGATAGGCGAGATTAGGAGAAGATCGAAGATTGAACGTTCGTGCGACAAAAGCTGCCGTTATAAAACTTCCCTTACAAACTACCGATGTCGTGATATTATATAGACTTTTCGATTTATGTTACATTATTACCTTTATATTATTTCTGATTTTTTTCTTTTATTATAAAATCATAGTAAAATATCTAGAGAATATATTGTCATTTTTCAAATTTTATCCATGATAATATATGAAATATTTTATTTAAATTTTACAAAATTGAAACTTAATAATTCTATAAGATTAAAATTATTAGATGAAATTATTCTGTTGTTATGAGATAGAAATAATTCACGAGACAATAATTGTATATACGTGAATCTTCACTAAAATCAAGATAGATCAATCAAAGTTTGCGATATTAAAAAAATTTCGTTATTTGACGAGGATAATGCAACATATATAATCTCTATTTTTCTTTTAACAGAATAAATTATATTCACAATTTTATCCAGTAGCTGGCAGCCTCTTTTGTACGAACATTATGTATCTTCTACGAAGGAAATGCAATTACGCTTGCGACGTACCGAAGTTTCCGTTGAAAGGATGACACATTAGAATTCATTGATTTTTTTCTCGTGTCATAAAGAAAATATCGATTGCAATGATGAAAGACTGTCTATAAGGGAATTTGAAATAATGACGCAAATATATAAAAGAATCGATATCATACTTTATTCTAAAGAAAATTGCTTTTCTCGACTTTCTCTTCTTTATTTTTACAACTGAAATAAATCGTAAAAATGCTTTTTTTTGTCAAGAGATAATCTCGTGCAATGCTTAAATTTATTTTTCTGATAGTCCGCGAATTGCAATCTTCTCTCAATTTATCAGATTGTATAATTAACAATAAAATGCTTTTTTCGGAAATCATTCTGTTCAATTTATAAAGCGCTTTTCGAGAATTTAATTTATTTTTCTACAAAATATTTACGTGAATATTTTTGATGAGTTTTAAAATATAAACAAAGGTTCTGCAACGAATGATGTTTTACGCATAATAATGAAAACACAAAACAGTAGGCAATTAATGTTATTGGCCAATGATAAGTCGTCTTAAAAATATACAAACAATTAATAAAATAATTTAGCTCGCGCAATAATAAAGTATTTATATTGCGCAATTATTTTTATAATAACAAATCGTGCAAATGGAATCGCGGTTACTTTAAAAAAACGCGATGAAAAAGTTACTCCAACAAGGCGCGAGTTCGAGTCGCTGTTTCGAGAACTCCTTATCGTTTAGAGGAGATGAAAACGTAGAGTTTCTCAGCGATGGCATCTCTTTCGTGGCCAGGAACACGTAATCGAAGAACGTGGCTCTCCACTGCCGGAAAATCAATGTTATCTAGAGAGGATCCAGAAGAAGAAGGAGAAAGAGAGAATAGAAATTAAGTCGAGTGTTCGGTGCGATGATGTTACTCGAGAGCAATTTAATAAAGAGACTAAATTAATTCACGATCGCAGTGATTTTTCCACACGATTGTTTTCGTTTCTTTATCTGTTTATTCATTCATCTTTTTTTCGGACGAATGACCAAACGTCAAAACTTCTCCACCATGTGTAATTTAAACGAAATAGGTTGTCACGCGGACGCGCGTGTCCGATCCACCTACGTGTCAACTCGCGCATGACCGATGGTCATGTATTGTATAAACCCACGCTATAAATACCAAAATAACAGATTGATTTATGATCGTGCGTATCTCTCTTTTTTTCGTGATTTACGGTATCTCGAGGCGCCGTCGAGGCTGCTTCTAGAATACAGAGAGAGAGAAAGAGAGAGAAAGAGAGAGAGAGAGAGTTCTCTCTATCTCTAAAATATACATTTATCCTCTCTACTGATGAGGCTGTGACAGATAAAAATTAAAATTTCCAGTCGATAAAATATCGCGCACGCTAGATAATTCACGTCTACATGTCAAGACTGAATATATTTATATGCTATAATATATTCTCGATTTATAATTCTCCTTTATTTTTTCTATCGTTTACGACGATTTATCATTGGAAAAACGTGTCATATTCATCGCGATTATCTTGAACTTACGTATTAATGTAACGGAAATAACGCAAGTCGATACTTTTCCGTCCTCATTCTTCTTAAACAGTTGTTGTTCCGTTGTTCTTTTCCAATTCTTTTTCGCTATTATCTTACAAACGTGCATATCATAAAACATTTAACTTTACTTCTAAAAATCGATCTTCCGAATTTATTATACGCGATATGCATTATGGTATTTTATTCTCGAATATAGGCAAAGAATTTGAGGACTTTCTGTCCAGCATTTTGTATACACACAGTCAAAAAAGATTTTTTTATAGAGCGAGAAAACATATGAAAGTAGATCTGCGAAGGGCAGAGAGAGAAGAAGGAAAAAAAGGAAAAATAAACTAGTAAAAAGCGAGATGTTTTGCGGTAGAAGCCACATTCGCGATACATGTCGGCTTTCGACACGTACACGCACTTAATCGCGCGTACCTGTATCGACGCACAACGATGGGCCGGCTGAATTTTGAATGCGACTAATACACGAGACCAGCGATATACCTATCTACCTAGCCACGAGATCGATAAAGGCGTGTTTTCGGCGAGAAATGGACAAGCGTATACACGAATACGTAGATAACTATTGGCCATTCCGAAATTCCCACCGCCGGAATAAATTCGCTACAGGACTTTGCTCTTCGGTAAATTTTCCGAGGTAAATTCGCACAAACTGAAGGACTGTCGTAGCAAAATTGTATGCGGTATTCGAGGACCTTGGCCGTTCTAATAAAATAAAATATGTAACATAATCGCGATTTTTCGCGGCGAAGAAAACAAGCAGTTGTTAGAGAAAGCTGGAGAGGAGAGGGGAGAGATCATCAGAATTGTAAATATTTATTTCTCTCTCGTGTCACCTCGTAAACGCGAATTGTGAAATAGCGATTCAAGCGTATCGCGCGAGTTATTTGTTGCCATTTCGAACTGCGTGATCCGTTTGCGAACGCTTACATCCGCTTACAAATGCTTCATCAAGAGTATCTCTATCTATTGAAAACGGAGCATATTGATCTACATATTGAATAGAAGAGAGAAAATCTAAAGTATAAAATTGTCTCACGCACAATTTGACGAAATATATGAGCAATGTTTCTCTATGAAATTTAGAGAGAGTTTCCTTCGCGGATATATTGAAGATGTTATTTTGTGTTTCAAAATTTTTATCGTTTAATATCTTAATAACTGAAAGTTTCAAATTGAAGTTATATTGAAGTCCGCTTTAATTTAAATAAGTAACAAAGTTTTGTTACTTATTTGCGCCTCCAAGTTCATTCGGAGTGATTTCTTTCACTTTCAACCGATCCTTTTGTTTCGAAAGAGGACGATATATATATTTAATCAAAATTTACTTCAAATTTGTTAAAGAAATAATAAAAAAATGTGCGTATATTAATTTTTTCCTTATGATTTAAAATGTATGTATTGTCCCTATTTAAAGAAAACTTAAATAATTTAACTTATTAAATTGCTTTAAAAACTTTTCTCAAGATTTTAACTCTCGAATTTTGCGCCTAAAGTTATAGGATTAAATATAATTAATCAACGTTTTAAAAATATAATACGTTATTTAAGACTATTATATCTTTAGCAACTTAATCTTCTTAATGCATGAGAAAAGGAGAAAGTTATAATGACTTTGAGGGTTAAAAGATCTCTACTCTCTTTATATATTTCAGAATACTTATTATTAAACGACAAGATTCTCAAGTTTATTTTTTTTAATATTCTCTCTCTTCTGGCATTTATCGAACAAAAATAATTCCAAATAATTAATTTTATTTTATAATAAAATAATATTTTTACGATTTAGAAAGAATGAGATTTTTTTAAATTTAATTTATCTTTCAGAAGTTTGTTTATTTACATTTTAGTAATATTACATATAAGTATTCTCTCATTTTTATAAGTGTATATCATTCTTATATTCTTTTCCATTTTTTCCTTTTTTAAAAGTCAATATCCAGCAGTTTATATGCTTTATGTGCAGAATGTCACAAGAGAGATTTTCGGCGCTCATAATCCTTTCTCGATTCTTCTGCAAATCGGAACAATGGATCGAACAGATTGTTCGATTTTACTTTGTAAGAATACTTGTCGAGAAGATTGCAAGCTCCGGTTATCGAATCGAGTGAATTAATTGATTGAGTTTGCGAAAGTAAACGAGAGGAGGAGAAAGCTTTGCGCAATATTATCAACGATATAAAGTGATTCAATCTACGGGATGATTAAGAAACAGTACTAAGACGGCTTCCGTTATACGACATGATTACATCAAATCCTGTTGTGGTCGTATCGGGGCGGATCTTCTCCCTTGAATATTACATTCTATACATACAATATATCACTCTTTTATAAAATATTTAGGACTGCAATTTTTTCCTTAATTTCTTTGGATCAATTTGAAATCGCATTCGCGAAATGTTTATATCTTTTGAATTATGTGATTGAGAGCTTTTTCGTGAATCGAATTTTAAAAATGCAAATTAGTAACCAAACCTTAATCTTTAATTAATATCAAGTGGACCTTATTGGCACTTTAATTCGTGGAATTTTTCATGAATCGAATTTTAAGAATGCAAATAAATAATAAAACTTTGATCTTTAATTAATATCAAGTTTTTGAAATAAATTAATTAGTTTGTTGCTTAAATATAAGAGCATTTAACTTTAAATATAAATATTACATTCTATACATACAATATATCACTCTTTTACAAAATATTTAGGACTGCAATTTTTTCCTTAATTTCTTGGATCAATTTGAAATCGCATTCGCGAAATGTTTATATCTTTTGAATTATGTGATTGAGAGCTTTTTCGTGAATCGAATTTTAAAAATGCAAATTAGTAACCAAACCTTAATCTTTAATTAATATCAAGTGGACCTTATTGGCACTTTAATTCGTGGAATTTTTCATGAATCGAATTTTAAGAATGCAAATAAATAATAAAACTTTGATCTTTAATTAATATCAAGTTTTTGAAATAAATTAATTAGTTTGTTGCTTAAATATAAGAGCATTTAACTTTAAATATGAATATTACATTCTATACATACAATATATCACTCTTTTACAAAATATTTAGGACTGCAATTTTTTCCTTAATTTCTTGGATTAATTTGAAATCGTATTCGCGAAATGTTTATATCTTTTGAATTATGTGATTGAGAGATTTTTCGTGAATCGAATTTTAAAAATGCAAATTAGTAACCAAATCTTAATCTTTAATTAATATCAAGTGGATCTTATTGGTACTTTAATTCGTGGAATTTTTCATGAATCGAGTTTTAAGAATGCAAATGAATAATAAAACTTTGATCTTTAATTAATATCAAGTTTTTGAAATAGATTAATTAATTCGTTGCTTAAATATAAGAATATTTAATTTTAAATATGAATATTACATTCTATACATACAATATATCACTCTTTTACAAAATATTTAGGACTGCAATTTTTTCCTTAATTTCTTGGATCAATTTGAAATCGCATTCGCGAAATGTTTATATCTTTTGAATTATTAATGTGATTGAAAGATTTTTTGTGAATCGAATTTTAAAAATGCAAATTAGTAACCAAACTTTAATCTTTAATTAATATCAAGTGGATCTTATTGACACTTTAATTCGTGGAATTTTTCATGAATCGAGTTTTAAGAATGCAAATGAATAATAAAACTTTGATCTTTAATTAATATTAAGTTTTTGAAATAGATTAATTAATTCGTTGCTTAAATATAAGAACATTTAACTTTAAATATGACAGCCGTTAATTAGATTTTCGTTTAACATGTACGGAAAAAAATGTACCAAAAAAGTTCTCGATTAAAAAAGTGACGGTAATTTTGCAACATCCTGTATTTATTCCACATAAAATAATAACTCGATTAAAATAATGAGTATTTCAGTTATTCTCTCTTTATAATGCAAAAATGTGGGCGTTTCCGGTAGCGCTCGTATACGTAATTACGTCTATATATATGCAAAAGATGCTTATACAATCTTTTACATTTACGTTGCTCGTGACGACGTTTTTATCGCCCATGTGTTCCTCCTTTTTTGGACATGCTCTTGATATTGTGCACTGATAAAGGAACCAATTTTTGCAATCGATAATAATTATGTGATAATTAATTTATATTATATATTATTATATATATATAATATAAATTAATTACCACATAATTATTATAATATATGTAATATTATGTAATATATGTATTATTATATAATACATGTAATATTATGTAATATATGTATTATTATATAATATATGTAATATTATATACATTCTATTGAACATATTAATATGTGTTGTTTTGATAAAATATGACTTTTCATGTTCTATGATTTTTATTCTTTTTTATATAAATAAAATAAAAAGTACGTATATATATTTCAGTTTTCAAAATATATTAAAAAACTAGCCAATTCCAAGACTATTTTTGTGCTAATATATGGAGGTGTTTTTAAATTATTTTAAATATTGTATTATATATAAATATTATATAATAGGAATGCGATAATATATCATACTTTTTTACTTTCTCTTATTAATTTTCTGAAAATGTAAAAAATATATCGAGAGATATAACGTTATCGAGAGTACATTTGACGAATCGATATAGAGGAATTCTCTACAGTAGGTCACGCGGCGAGGCATGGAAGAGAACGTTATAGAGAGGGTTGAACGGTGTGATACGTCATAGAGCGAGCGAGAAAGTGAGAAAGAGGGAGAGGGATTTCTAATTACAGCAACTGTCCTTTTAAGTGAGATTTACTGCGAATTCCGCGTATTAATTGGCTGGCACCAGTGCTGATTAAACGTATTGTTTGCCGATTTGCTATTGTCATGAAATTCGCACCCTATGACGTAACGAAAATAATAAAGTGCGCGAGAATACATGTCATACATTTTTTATATTTTGTATACGTGCATGTATATGTATGTATCAAAATCACTGACTGTTCTTTTCATAACAGATTCTCTGGTCAATTTTAAAATAATTTTTTTGTTAGCGAAAATCGAGACGAATTAAATTTCGATTAATTGCCAAAGAGGGACTTTTTACAAACTATATTTGTAGAATTAAAATTACATTCTCCAATTAATAATAAATATAGTTTACGTTAATGAAATTTTTATT
This sequence comes from Camponotus fellah, assembly GCA_030586385.1. Lineage (NCBI taxonomy): Eukaryota > Metazoa > Arthropoda > Insecta > Hymenoptera > Formicidae > Camponotus > Camponotus fellah. The sequence goes on from JAPIVC010000550.1 coordinate 1,829,124, forward strand.
TGGGGTCATTTTTAGAGTCAAATAAAAATATATAATGGACTACATAATACATATTTATCACTCACAGAGCATTTGATTATTCACGTTATAAGTAGATAGATGATAATTTCATTCGAGGTGCAGCCAATGTAAATACATTTAAACATTAAATGCAGGCACAATTCGTCCTGCTCGTAGCGTGGAATTAAATTTGCGAGAACGATATATAGCGTTAACGATATCGCTTCACTTTCGAAGGCATGCGTTATCGGTTATTCGTTATTAAATGTAGAATTTATGTTTCTATTTATTATTCAATATTCCACGTGCCGTATTGATTGTGAATTATAGGATTCTATCGGGAAATTGAAACGCATTGTAACACACAGTTGAAGTTTAATAAATTTTGCGATTAGGCTCTCGCGAATCATATTTATCTACAAAGAAAACAGATAAGTAAAATAAGAATAGAGATTTGAATATATCCACATGCAATGAGATAATATCTCAAGAAGAGACATTCGAGATTAAAGAATCTCTTGTCATACGTTTACTTTTTTATTTTTGCTCTTAATCTATATCAATAAACAAATAAAGGATTATTCGTAGCTTTTGAAATTCGTAGCGTTTGACATTTTTGACAACGAAAACTAAAGTGTGAAAGCGAATTCTGTAGCTAAATGGAATAACAAATATCATTCCATTATCAATCGCCTTTGACTTTTTAATTCACAAAAATTATCCTCATGTGCTACGATTATTTATCTAAAATTATTAATACTTATTAATAATCTTTCTACTAACAGGAATTGAAACTTTAATTCAAACTCTACAAAGAATGAAATACTCTGCGTCCATTTTTCTGTTTAATTCTGACATATTTCGTATTAAAAGTTAATGACATAGAAAACATAGAGGAGAGGTAGGGTGAATTGGAGAGAAGATGAATAATACGATGAAACTGATTTTCTCGAGGCAACGCGTTCTCACGTGCAATATCCTTGACAGTCCGCACAAACGGTCGCTCAAGAAAACAGATAAGTAAAATGAGAATAGAGATTTGAATATATCCACATGCAATGAGATAATATCTCAAGAAGAGACATTCGAGATTAAAGAATCTCTTGTCATACGTTTACTTTTTTATTTTTGCTCTTAATCTATATCAATAAACAAATAAAGGATTATTCGTAGCTTTTGAAATTCGTAGCGTTTGACATTTTTGACAACGAAAACTAAAGTGTGAAAGCGAATTCTGTAGCTAAATGGAATAACAAATATCATTCCATTATCAATCGCCTTTGACTTTTTAATTCACAAAAATTATCCTCATGTGCTACGATTATTTATCTAAAATTATTAATACTTATTAATAAGCTTTCTACTAACAAGAATTCAAACTTGAATTCAAACTCTACAAAGAATGAAATACTCTGCGTCCATTTTTCTGTTTAATTCTGACATATTTCGTATTAAAAGTTAATGACATAGAAAACATAGAAGAGAGATAGGGTGAATCGGAGAGAAGATGAATAATACGATGAAACTGATTTTCTCGAGGCAACGCGTTCTCACGTGCAATATCCTTGACAGTCCGCACAAACGGTCGCTCAAGAAAACAAATAAGTAAAATGAGAATAGAGATTTGAATATATCCACATGCAATGAGATAATATCTCAAGAAGAGACATTCGAGATTAAAGAATCTCTTGTCATACGTTTACTTTTTTATTTTTGCTCTTAATCTATATTAATAAACAAATAAAGGATTATTCGTAACTTTTGAAATTCGTAGCGTTTGATATTTTTGACAACAAAAACTAAAGTGTGAAAGCGAATTCTGTAGCTAAATGGAATAACAAATATCATTCCATTATCGCCTTTGACTTTTTAATTCACAAAAATTATCCTCATATGCTACGATTATTTATCTAAAATTACTAATACTTATTAATAATCTTTTTACTAACAAGAATTCAAACTTGAATTCAAACTCTACAAAGAATGAAATACTTTGCGTCCATTTTTCTGTTTAATTCTGACATATTTCGTATTAAAAGTTAATGACATAGAAAACATAGAAGAGAGATAGGGTGAATCGGAGAGAAGATGAATAATACGATGAAACTGATTTTCTCGAGGCAACGCGTTCTCACGTGCAATATCCTTGACAGTCCGCACAAACGGTCGCTCAAGTAGCTGTATAATGAAAAGTGGCCGAGGCGCCACCGAAGGAATTCCGATGATCCTTTTTCTCGTCGTTTACGCAGTCGTACGCTGATGGGGGGATTACTTCCCGGCTACAAAGTTAGCTTCATAAAAAGCTACATCGAGTGAAATGGTCCCCCCGTATGTGATCAGACTCCTGTTTTTCTTATGTTAGGCTTTTCTGGCGCCGCGAGAAACATTCTAAATATTCGATCGCGAAAACACATTCCAGCAGAGTAAAACTGTAAAACTTTTATTTTTATTTCGATGAATCTTAGAATGCGTAATATACTTTAAATTTGACAATGGATTTTCATTGTAATTATAGCTACGAATAATTCTAATTTAAACAAATAGTCGCAAAGAATACATTTGATGTAATTATATTTCTCTTTTTAGAGAATAAATGCGAAATATCTTACAAAATAAAGATACAACACACTTATACACTACACAATATAATATATACATATACAGTTTAGTTTTAAAAATATATATATTATTTTGATTTATTTATAATATCAAAAAATAAAGTTACATTATATTTTTAATTATCATTAAAAATAAGCAGACTGCATTTTTCTTTCATTAAACAATACAATTTAAGAGAGTAGAAATTTAATGTGAATATAGAAATTGCTTTCCTATTAATATTTCCACTTTACATAGTTTAAATTATTTTCTCGGAGATAAAATATTGAATAAAGATTTTGAATTATGCTTTTAATTAATAATGCTTTCAATAAATCGTGAAAATGATATAAACACAGTAATAAATATTGACTGTTCACACATACAATTATATACATTTATTAAGATTCTTTTACACAATATTATGCATTTTTGAAAAATATTTTTTTTTTTTATTCACATGAAAATATCTTTTCGCAAACAAATAACGATTTATTTGGACAAGAGAAATAAAGTAAAATACCACGCTGATTGTTAAATATTATTTTCAACAGCGTGTGCAGTAGCTAAAAATTCCGCTTAACTTTGTAGACAGTGATACAGATGGAAACTTTCGCGAAATGTCAGAGGAAAAAAATTTCGGGGCAAAAACTGATCGTGGTTGGTTGTGCATCGCGCATCTGTTGGCTGCAAAAACACGCTCGGATTTACTTCCAAATGAGAAAATGAAAATTGCACAACACGATCGAACGCTTGAATGTGAAATGGAGGTGTAACGGAGCGGTAGATCGATTGCGGACAGATCAAGATTCAGATTAGGATCCTCTCTTGGTCAGTCGACCAAATATGAGCGGCTTACGTTATATACGTTAATATACAGACATGAAAGCAAATTGAATAGAGCTTTCATAAAGCAAAGGGATGGTAAAGCTAAAGCTGTCGTCACTTGCAAACCGACAATTTACGGCTAAAGGACCAATCTTCTCGCTTTCTCTCTCTCTCTCTCTCTCTCTTTCTCTCCATCTCTCTTGTCAAAGCATTTTGTACGCGCGCGCGTATCATATTTATATTGATTTCAAATCGCACATCGATATGCCGATGCCGCATGATTTGATCTGCTCACTTTAATGATTATCATAAATTATGTATTTTGTCGTCGTGTATCAATATCCGTAGCACATCGACGTTAGGCAAATTAAAAAAGGCTTTAATTCATTATTTTCGGATTTAGTATTTTATTATTGAACTTGTTCGAAAGTAAGCGTATTCAGATGTTTCTCTTACATATTGAAAGACATTATCTATTATATATATCCGTAGAATTGAAAAATATAGAGAATGCCTCTTTCTTTCTTTCGTTTTATTTTTTTCTTCATCATATCTTCTACAATAAAAATTATTCAAGGCAAATAAATAGTACAAAATAGTAACGAAGAGGAATGATGGTTGGTTTTATTAATATTCTTGTAAAATTTTTAAATTATAATAAATTATGCCAATTAAGATAACCATTTGGAATTTTCTCTTGGGAAATTAACTTTAATAATTAATCGAAGTTTTCCTTGGATGAAATCTTTTTATAACTTATTCACACAATATTATATTATTATATTAATCAATTTCTTTAATTAGCAGATACAATATATTATAAGTCCTTATTTGTTTTAATTCTTTTATTTCAAATTTTTCAAGTACATATATATTATATATTTAATTTTGTTAAAAAAACATTTTTGCTTTGTATGTTACAGAAATCAATATGTCCACTACGAAATCGTGCGATGGTGATACAAGTCCGACACGTCGGCCAAGGTAAGAAAATCCCCGTATATAGCTACACACACACACACACACACACACACACATATATATATATATATATATATATATATATATATATTAATTGCATGTATTCCAAAAATGCTATTTTCATTTTTATTTCATTAAAAAAAAAGAGTAAAGTATAGTTTAATTAGTCTTACTGACAATTTTAAGTTTCGCTACAATAAGAAAGAGAAAGATGGTCATGAATTTTTTTTTGTAGAAAGTACAATTCATCCGCAAATCATCTGAAATTAATTTAGTATAAACCCAGCAGGGATATTTAATCAGACGGCGAGCTTAATCAGATGGCGACTCTCTTCTCTTCTCTCTCTCATTCTCTTTCGTTATCTCTCTCTATTCCGCTTAAATAACAACTCGGTCTGAGCATTAATTATAATAATGCGATTGTGTCCGAGCTTAATACGCGTGGCGAATTATTATTCTGAGCATGCGGTCGTTATACAGAATAATACTTTCACTAAAGAACACAAACTTTGTTGTTCCATGTGTATGTGGGGTGTGTGTGTGTGGCCACAAATGTATATATATAAAAATCTATCACAATTATAACGCTTCAACTGACTCAATTAAACGTATAAAAAAGCGATAATTAGAATATCTTTACAAGTTTGTATAATGATGTAGAGATAGCACGTTATTAAAATATTTATACAAGGCTATGAAATTATATGAAAAAAAATATTTAATATTTACATATTTAAACCGCATTTTATCGTGTGTTATTGCATAATGTAGAGCTGAAATATTGAAGAGATCAGTCGCAAATGTTATATAGATTATAAAATATTTGAATTAAAATCGCGTTTCTATAAAAATGTAGAAATTAAAAATTATAATTAATATATAATTAAAAATAGTATTAATATAATATTTTAAGAGAGAGATAATCTATTTTAACATTTTTAATATATATAATAATTACCCTTTCATTTATTCTTATTAAAATTAGCTTAGTTCTCCAAACTTTCAATAGATGATAGATGAACTATATCAAAATTCTTTAATATAATAATATGAGATTAATATTTAAAAACAAATGTTCAATGAAATCCAAATTAATTATATTATACAAAAAACGATACATAATGTGTATAAGTATTTTCTTTTTATTGTTAATATTAATTTTAATACTTTATCAAACTTTAAAAAAAGATTAACATACTTTTTAAATCAATAAAAATATTTAACATAATTTATTATTTACATTTTACTCATTTTTCTTTAGTATTTTGAATATGAAATACTTTAATATGCTGTTCGTAATCTTGTCGAACATCATGAACACTATGAAAATCTACGATTTTTATCTCAGGATCGTTATAACGCTTTCTGCAAAATAACAATATCTCTAAATTCTATAGTAAAGCTTTGGTCGATCCTGAAGGGATTATCTGCTGCCACTGCTTTTGCTAATCCGAACTCATGGCTGACCCGAATCCTCTTGCGGGAGCAAAAAGAATAAAGCAAAGTTGAAAACAAAAACAGAAGGGAAAACAATAAAGCAATCACTCAAAGAAACATATATTTTAACTTTTTTGATTGAAAGAAATTGAATCTAGGTATCGAATATACAATAATTTTAAATTGATTTTTTAATAACATAAATAAAAAAATGAAAATATTATATTTATAGTTTGAATGTCTTGATATGTTATATATAATAAATCATATAAAATAACGTCATTCATCTTTATATCACATGTTATATACGTGAAATGTGCAAAACGTGTGTATTAAAATTTATATCTAAGTTATATATAACATAAAGATACGACTGAAAAATTGTTCTCAAGCAAGTATACTTTTCAAATAACGGCATTTGTAATCAATATATATATATATATATATATATATATATATTAACCTTGATGATAAAATAATCATATTTATTTTATTGAACTATTAAAAATATTTTAAAAAAATTACTTTATGCACGCACGCGCGTGTGTGTGTAAAAGAGAGAGAGAGAGGGGCATGTCACGTGCACTAATCGAAACGTCAAGATATAAGTAATATAAATATAATATATAAATATATGTCTTCAAGTAAATTTTATATCTTACCAATTTTTTATTCATAATTATTATAAAAATGATTTGTTATCGAAATGCATAAAATGGTGCATTAGCAGGTTATAAAAATAATAAGCTTGTGTTGTCACAGGATCTATTTATTATAAATCATTGATTATAATTTAAATATCATTGCCAATTACAATTTAACCAGAAATAATGTACATGTTACTAATTATAATAAAAATTTGTGTTTTTTATTTTGTGATATATCAAGTAATCGTATATTTATTACTTTAATACATATTCATTATTAGAACCAAGCACTTTAAACATATAAAAATAATGATAAACATATATAATTGAAAAGTAGGCATTTTAAATAATAAAGTAGGCATTTTAATAAATTTTTAATATAATAGATAAAAAAATGATACGATAAGAAAGTGTTAATTTTTTCGTAATATTCCGATACACAACAATTTTGTAATAAAGGTACATTGCTGTACATTTAAATATGTTATTTATTTCCTATCATGTAATTGCGCAATAACAATTACAGTAATAATAATTACAGTAACAAATATTACAGTAATTATATATATATTTTAAAGTTTTGTTGAAAATATACATATGTCCCTCATACATATATGTATAATTCCTCCGCAATTACCAAGTTAGTGTTTTATTTAGGTACTCTTGTACCGCTTCTTCCCTCTCTGGATAATCTTTTAAATGCTCTGCCATATGCATCGAGTTGTTGTATTGCTAAACAAATAAATTATTTTGCTTTAATTCTTACTGTTACAGCGTTTTATTGTATATATGAACTTTATGAAATAAGATTTTAAGATATGGATCATATGATTCAGCGTCCATCGCTTTAAAAATTATAAAACGCAATTTTTTCTTTATCTGTTCTTTTTATCTTACTTACAGATAGTGTGTACTTACCGTCTTAAAGGCTTGTCCTGTCCAATACACTATCTAATAAAAAGAAATAATTTTATATGTATTATATGTTATTATATGTACTATAATTTTATATATACTATATGTAAGAAATTATATATTTAATAAAAAATGCGTATCAATTCGATCGTTATTCGAAAAAGAGAACAAAAAAGAACAAAATTATCATTATAAATCATTATAAATTTTATTGATAAGTTTTATATTCTTTTTGGTATTTAAAATTGATTTTACTCAAGAAAAGATTTAGAAAAATAGAAACCTACACTGAATTAACAGATTAAATTTTTTATGTAAAAATATTGTAAGTGATATATAATAGCTTAGAATCATTTTGTGAAGATATTGATACTTTTATAATATCATTTTGATATCGTTAAAATCTCAAAAATGCTAATAACTTTGACATTTTTATGATAACGAATGGACAAAATTAAATATTCATAATGTTGTAGAGAATTAAAAAAAAAATGATTTTACTATTGTACTACTAAGATTGTATGATCATTTCTCCATGCACAGAGAAACTAAAACTTTATATAGGAAAATTATGTGCATATCGCTTAATTTATTTATGTAATAATATTTTTATTTTTTTTTCAAGATTTTTATATTATTTTGAAAATATTATATTTAGCATTGTAAATGAGTGTCTCTCTTAAAATATGAAGTAGAAGAAAAGGAATTTATTTTTAAGCACCTGTATTTTACGATTTTTTTGTACAATCTTTTTGACATATGAAATAAAGATTAAAATATCTCTAAGAAATATATACATAATGGATATGTATCTAATAAACATATACATATGTATACATAAATCAGTTCCTGAAAATTAAAATACTAATTAATTATATATATATATATATATATATATACTATATTTATTATTGTATACTCTAAAATGTTATTTTTAAATTAGTATATATCGAAATGTAAACGTCTTGAAAAGTTCTTTAAATTTCATAAATTAATATATTGGATTGGACAAACAAATCTTTTCGTTTTTTTAAGAAAATTTAAAAACGAGTTTCATGTATAAAACTTTATTAAATAATATATGGATATTAAAAAAAAAGAGATGAAGAAAGATTAATTTTGTTCGATTATCTTCTATCATCTTTCTGATCCTCATCCTAATGATAAAATCGATCGCAGTAACATAAAACCGAGTTTTATTAACAGTAAAATTGAATACACTTTTTTATTCCTTTCCACTTTCAAGCTAATATCAAAAACACGATTATCATTTCTATTTTTTTTAAACAATTGAAATGTTAATAGATCATTTTATATACGCACATGAAATTGGAATTAACATAAGCTACATCTATCTAATAAAAAAATTGAAAAATCTTTTTGGTCAATTCAATATTTTTAATACAAAAAAACGTGATTAAAATTCGCATGATTGCTATACTATTAATTTATAGAAAACTCCTTCTCCCCCCGAATACGAAGTTTATAATTAAGCTTACGGCATTAACAGTTGGTATGGCTAAAGCAGCATCTTCGTCGAGATCCGCAGAAGTAGGTGGTTTTGGAGGTTTTGGAGGTATTTCCCAACTTTCGGAGGAAGAAGAAGATGAATCAGTAGTGGTTGCTCTCGCTTCCACTCTAGAAGAATGCATGATTGCCATAATATAGATTATAGCGAGCGCTAATGACAAACACAATAATCGCATTCTGTTTCGCGCTTATTTATAAGTTGTGTCAATCTACGTTTCTAAGTTACTGCCCTGGACAAGTGGCGCTTATATATATATGTACTAGAAATGCGATTAGCATTCACAGTTTTGTGCTTCTAGAGAAGGGGGGTACTTATGTTATTTATATTACAATTATACATTTTATCAGAAATATAGATTATAGAAAATATTTTATAGAAATATTTTTATTTCTCTTACTAAATATATTTAAAAAAATACATTATATATTAAGAATATATATATATATATATATATATTATATATTATATACATTATATGTCTATATAAACGTAAATATCAATGAAAGCATAAAATGAATGCAAAGTATTATTTAAATTTTTTAATATTTTTAGTCATTTTTCTCAAAAATATAAATTTTAAAATTATTAGAGATGTTTTTGATAAAAGAGATATTTTTCAAGCACGATCAATATTGCATGTACTGTACCTTTGATAAAATGCATATCTGTTTTACTGAATCGTGAATTTCATGAGAAATAATTTTTTACAATCATCAAAATATAAAGATACGATGTGTCAAATAATAATAGAAATATGAAGAGTGCCTATATTCTTATAATTTCGCTTTCAAACTTAATATTCACTATCGTTTGATTAAAAGTTAATATATTATTTTACATTATATATTTTATTTTATAACATTTATCAGACTTTATCGAATATATTTTACATTTCTGATTGAATGTATAAGAAATACATTCATTACAACATAATTTCTAGAAAAAAATTAATTACAATTTTCTATTACACATTTGTATGCATATACTTTGTCAAGGAAATATTTTTATCTTATGCGAAAAATATGTGACATTGAAGAAGCGTAATATTCGGAGAAGGCTACGCAATAAATTCTTGATATATGAATATCATAATACACTTTGATACGTAACACATGAACATTTTTAAAAGCAGATACACGAACTTTGCAGCTATAAGATAAACATAATGATTTCTGGAAAATAAAATCGCAATGAGTTTTCCTGTATAAACGTGTGTTTCCTGTCAATATAAAAGTTATTAAATAGATATTTATAAAATAATGCGATACTATATAATATTATTTCGTCATGCATAACTTTAATGTTTGACTTTTAACGACTGACACTGTGATTGGATCATCTAAAAGCCGTTTCAACTTTTATTAATTTCTGTAACTTGGAGACAGTAACAATTGCAAATACTGATGCAATTTATTATGTCTAATACCCAAGAAAGGATACAGAGTATGCTCTTCCGCAACGCAAAGATTATTTTGATAGTTTTTACGGTTAAATTATAATAATATTATAATCGCATTTGAAAATTTTTACATTATTTATCTCTCTTTTATATTCTTTTTAAATATTTGTAGTAATGCAATTATAGTAATTGTTTGTTAGTAATAAAAAGGATCGGTCCCAAAAATTCTTGATGAGAAGATATTGTTAATTATTAATTAACTATTTTTCTTTAATTTAAATTATTTTTTTAATATTTTATTAATAAATTATTTTTTTAATATTTTTATTAATAAATTAAAATTGAACGAAAAATGATAGCGAAAGAGAGAAAAAGAGGGAGAATTTCAATGATATATTTTGAATTTCAGGGAGAGCAGAATTCATAGCGTTAGTCTACCTGCTAGAACTTCACTACTTCCGCAACCGCCGCTCACCGGAAATGATATACCGCCGCCAATACCACGTCGACATTCTGCTACTCCAGCGGTAACAAATTTTATTTATTTCTGATTATTGTCTCGTAAATTAATAAATTCAATTTCAACGCGACTTTCTTTATCGTATTTTCATTATTTATTTGATTTAGAATGTATTCGTTCGAAATTAATTATGATTTAATTTAATTTTGACAAATCTCGACAGTTTCCAAAATATCTTATTTATATAAATCATTTAACATATTTGTTATACATATTTGCCAACATTAATTATTTAAAATGTTACTTAATTAAATATTTGTCTCTTTTTTTCTTTTTTTTATCTCGATAAGTATAATATAAAATATAAAATAAAATAAAATTGATATAAAATTATATTATTCGAAGATTTTTTTCTCTTATTTCTTATATTGACACACATTTATAATAATATAGAATAAATATATGTAAGCAAATATATGTAAATAAATATGTTGGAGTACAAAAAAAACATTAATTATTAATACAAATTTATAATTTGTCAGCTATCTGGTCTGATAAAACATTGTATATCGGATAATTGAAACATGTTAAAGGGAAAGTTGCTGTAATGAGCAAAGGAGACAGAATGCGAGGTACTAAAGGGATTTTCGAACTTTGTATCTCCTCCCACGAGATAAGTTTGGAAAGTTGCAACCGCATCGTCGGTATTTCAATATATATATGTATATAACATTCATATCATCTTAAATCAGGCGGCTAAAGCCACCGGTAGTTAGCGGTACACCGCTACTTTACGGATTAATATTGCCAGAAGGAAAGATCGATCGGTTAAATTAAAATTTTACACAATGGTCTTTTGCAGAAAGAAAGATTAATTACGTTACTAAAATATATAATCGTGTATTATATGCGAGATGACGTTTAATGATATTTTAATGTTGTAATAATGCAATTTTAGCTACAAGAAGCGATAAAAATTGAAAGAGTTCTTATTTGAAAAAAATTCTCTGTTTTTAGAGATCTATTCAAGATCACTACTTTTTTATTTTATAAAATAAAGCAACTCTTATTTAAAACATCTTTTCTTTGTAAATTTGCATCGAAATATCTTTAATGAATATTTAAAATGGTTTATCCTATGTATGTACATGTAATATACCATTGTACTCTAAATATTTTTCATTTAGTATGATTTGAGCTAAAAATAAGTAATTTATTGTTTATAATAAAACTCGTTAAATTGTGTCATATAAAAATAATACGTATTCAAATTTATTTGCTATTTTTATTCTTAAATTTGCATTATTTTGTGTTATTATAGGGAAAGAGAAAAATTTAAATCTAAGATAATTAAAGACAGATAATAAATCTTGTTATATTAGTGCAATGTTTTAGCATGTGTGAACTTTAAAGTAAAAAGATCAAATATATTAGATTAACGCGGAAGCATTTGCGGACATATGTTTATTAGACTTTTTTTACTTTAAATGGCATTATGTCCTTAAAATATGGAGTATCAGTCATAGAACACCCTGTATATGCAATTATTAGTGGAAAGCTTATATTTTTTATTTTATTTATTAGTGGAAAGCTTATATTTTTTATTTTTATATAAACGTAAAGGATCAATAGATTAATGTTTATCAACAAATTCGAAAAAAATATGATGACACTCAAAGCACTCGATAAATGCATCTCTAAAGTGCTTAAGGTATTAAAGCGTGATTCATGCAAAGAGGGTTTGTCGACGATAAATGTTTAGAGCTAATGAACTTGTATGTTACTTTACGCGTGTCAACAAGCCGGTTAAACTTGATGTTTATCTTCGAACAGTGATAAGCGTTGTAACTTTGCGCGTAACTTTCACGTCAATTTACGCAAATCACGTAACTCGTTGTCAGTGAATACCTATTACGAAATGATGATTTTCACCATAAATTAGCAGTGTATTTATTTAAGAGGGAATTTTCCCAAAGTAACTTTAATAATCCGCATAAAGCCATTAAATGTAAAAGAGTATAAAAACTAAATTAAAAATTTAAATCAAAATCAAAGGAAAACCTGATAAAAAATATAAAAACAAATGAAATCTTGTGTAAAAAATTTAATTCTCGAACATCTTTTATTGGTCTATTTAATGTGTATTATTCGTCAAATTTTGAGATCAAAAACTTTTTAAAAAATAATAAGACCTTTTTGAAAAATAATAAGAAAAAAAAAACAAAAAAAGAAAGAAACTTTTCTTATTATGCATTTTAGAAAGCATGAACATGAAGAAGAGATATAGAGTCTATTTTTAATACAGGTAGCACCACCTCCGATTCCGCTGAGGCCACCGGCGATTCCGAAGAGAAGCAAGAATGAAAAACCTATACCCCTGCAACCCACATCCAGGCAAGATAATAAGGTGACTCGTCGCAAAGCGAGTGATCCTTCGTCCGCATCGAGGATGTTGGCTGCATGGAACAAGATAGACTCGACAAATGAAAAACTTATAGACTTGGGTCCTTTCAGAGATCAAGATCAAAAATCACAGGTGAGCATAATATCTTGAGTAATCTCGTGAAAGAAATATTGAAAGTGAATTGTTTATAGCTATTCCAAAAATAGAATTTTCTGATTAAATCGTCCATAGTGTTGACTTTTAAATTTAACTTAGATTCATCTCGTGCAACGGTTTATTATTTCGATCAATGGTGTTTACGTTTCTTTCTTACCGCGCGCGTCCCGCGTCACCGAGTTGTCGTCAGCTGATCGGCTCAACTGATCGAAACGAAAACGAAAAACGGTTGCGTCAGCCAGTCTCTTTTAGTTCGATCACGTGAACGCGTCTCGATCTCAATTCTCGAAATTTGTGACCTCCGTGCAATTTGCATTTCTCGTTCGCAATAGAGTATGTATTACATTAATGTAACAATAAATGTAAACACCTTCAAATATTAGTGTAACAATAAATGTAAATATTAACTTTAGAGAAAATTATTCTTCTGCTACCTACACAATTTTCACAACGATCTCGAAATAACACATAGTATTTCCTAATTTTATTCTCTCTATGAGTACAAATTAAAAAGTTGACTAAACATTAGCTATATTTTTTAAAAAGTCACTCACATTAATCATTCAATAAATACTGAGAATAAAATAACTCATGTTTCTTAATAGCACTAAAGTTAGTATCTGTCAATTTGTGTTATCTTGAATATGAATTAACGAATTAACTTTATATCAATTGCTTCGACATCATTAAAAATCATTAGCTCATCGATCTGGAACTTGAAATAAAATTTCTATGCTTTCTTTTCTTTGCGCAGAATTACTTACTAAGTTACGGTGAAAAAGACGAGCAGAAGACGAATGAGCATAACGATTTCGTGGTCGACTTCGAGAGAGCGAATTTTCAAGAAGGACGTAAGCTCGCGCAAAATTCGAGCTTTGAGGAGCTGCAGAAGGCCTCGTTGGATCTCGAGAAGAGGCTCCACGAGAGAATTGTTAAGAGCGCTGAGGCCAAGTTCGAAGACTCGAATGGTCGAATGGACACTCGTCAACGACAAGGAACTGCTACCGTTTCCCGACATAATAGGTAATTATATTATTTATATAGATAATTATATAATTTTACAATTTATATAATTTTATTATTTTTTAATTATACATTACTATAACATATATACGTAATTCTTCTTATATTTCTTCTTATATTTCTTGAGATTTTTTGAGATGACTCTACAGAATATTATTTTATTGTGCTGTTCTGTGCACCATATCGTGCAAATATGTAACCAATTGTTTTGTCGGACTTGTATGTACATATTATATAGCATCCATCATATTTAACGCCGAGTACTTATGAAATACTCTAAAACTACTCGAATGCAGGATTTTGCCGCGCTTCACCCTGAAGCATACTTGCATTCTCTCTTTCTCTCTCTCTCTCTCTTTCTCTTCCTCTCTATCTCTCTAAAGTTTGGGTCGATTTGGCGCAAGATATTACGGACGATTACGTTGACGATAGGTTCGTTAAACGAAGCGTAAGGCTAGACTCTATTCGTTGCATTAAAAAATATCCACTAGGTATTCTAGTAACTGTCGACGCGTATTTCTAAATCTCCTGTAATTTAAAATGAATATGAATCGCATATTAAAAAAAATTAATTCCATAAGAATGATTATTTATTTCAATAAATTCACTATTTTTTAGAATACACGTGATTGTGCCTTAATCAAAGCAAATATAATAATTTGGAGAATTATTTGAGCTTCGAAAATAATAAAAAATAATATTTTTATTTTAATCAGTATTTTGAACAAATGGTTAATTACTGATAATTGCGAATCTGATGATTCTAAAGATTTTTTACGAATTATTAATACGAGAAATAACATTATAACCACATCACAAGGAAGTCTTTTCCTTTTGAAATAGACAACAATTATCGAAGTTTACGAAAGAGAACGAATCCAGCAATTCCGAGCAGAAAGAATCATGCGAAGGTAAGCCCAGAGAAGAGACGTCGTTACCTCGAAGGGAGATCTTCCCGAAGGATGAATCAAAGTACGCGACGATTTTGGCAGCTAATCGCGAGAATCGAAGATCAAAGTTCGAGGAGCTGCAAGCGGCCTCGAAGAATCTAGAGAGACGTTTGCACGAAGATGACGATCGTCGACGTCAGGAGATGGAGAGACGCATAAACAAGGACAAGCCACCTAGGTGCGACAAGTTCCCCGCTCTCTTTCTTTTTCTCTATTTTCATCGCGCATTTTAATTCATAAATGCAGATTGATTCACCTAATTGACTCGTCGAGTGAATGTAAAAAGCGCGATTCGCATTATATTTAGATACGAGGACCTGGAAGGTATCCCGCAGGAGCTCGACAGACGTTTCCATAGCGAGCAGCAGCAGCATCATCCAATAACACGAAGCAAATACGAAAGTGATATGGAGAGAGCCAGGAATATTCTACAACATAATCTCAGGAAGGAGCGAGGCGGCAGCGAGAAACTCGAGAAATTGCCGAAGGCAACGCAGACGAATCTACCACCGCCTCTGAGCGCCATTTGTCAGAATCCTGTACCGAAACCTATCAGTGTCCGACAGGACAGTAACGTTTCCTCGGATAGTTTCAGTCAGACCAGCTCGCCCAGTTATACCAGCAAGACAATGGAAGCACCCCTTCTGCCTCACAAGCATGGGAAAGTCCCAGGTATGTTTAGTTTGCGAAGCTTATTGACTCGTTCTTAAGGAAGAAGCGTTGTCGTTGGCAAAGAATTCATTATCAGATGAGTAGCATCGTAAAAGGAGAGAATTTGTTAGCATAAGACAATTTTTATAAAATATAATATCTTGTAATATCTTTTTTTTCTTAAATCCTACAATAAAATTTATTTTAAAATCGTATATATAAATAATGTCGATTGTTAGGGAAAATAAAATAAAAGCTGTTCGACTTATAAATTATAAATAGTATATAAATTTCAAAAAATTATTTCATTTATTAAGTTTATAAATAAATATTTTGTAAATTAATTTTGCCGTAAAGCTTAAAAAGTTAGACGGAACACTATATTTTATGCTAAAAGACTTTTCTGCAAATTTACTTATGATATCAATGTGTTATGTTATCTCTTTTCTTAGTCTTTTACGGCTTTATGTCAAAATGAATAAAACATGATACTTGCGAGGATTGCTTGTAACGCAATTCTTCGTATAGTACTGTAAACATTCCAAATAATTTATAATTGTAAACAACATACAAACACAAATGACCATTAATATAGACATAATTATATATTTAGAATTTTAATAAAATTTATAAAATAACAGAAATTGATATTAACAATTATATATATATATTATAATTAATAAATACATATATTGAAATGTTAAATTAATATTATTTATATCTAAATTAAAATTAAAATTAAATTATTAAAAGTGTTAATAAAATTAAAATAAAGATAATTTTTATAACTAATAATACATTACATATATTGACTTATAAAAAAAGTTACAAAAATTAATTTAAACAGAGACTTAAAATATAAGAGAGAAGTATTCTATGACATTTTCTTCTTTATTCTATCGAGGCATATAAAATTGAAATTTTCTCGTTATTTTATTCTTTTCGCAAAGCTTAAGGTTGCTCCTTGAGAATAACGGATAAATGCCACCGCAAAACGCGACAGCCACTCGCGAGAAAAAAGATGAAAACTTTCTCGCTTCTGTCGCCCACGCACACGTCATTTCTTTTATTCCATTTATTTTGTTGCTCCGTTATACCATTGTTAAATATGTCTATCTGAAACAAAACAAACAAAAGGAATAAGAAGCGAAAAGTCTCCCAATCAGGAAAGAAATTCAATTTGCAAAAAATTTAACGTATACTCTTTATTCTTGCATGCATGTTTTTATCACAATTTTTCAAATTTATATTTTGAAACTGTTTTAAATTAACGATAAATCGACTTCACGCGACAAAGAAATCTCGCAAAATGATCGATTTCGCTCTTTATGCTTTTCAGACAGAGCTTTGGTGTCGGAGCCTGATAACTCATCTGGTAGGCCGATAACGAAGTCGACAAGCACGCCGGCCAGTTTGCAGACCATCGTCAGAATTCATGCCGGAAACAATAGTTCCCTGCATCATAAAGTGAGTAGTAAGCCAAATATAACGCTAACTGTCAATGTTAAGGGTGGAAACGTGCAAGATATCGATTTCGACTATAGATATATCTTCGACCTTTAAATATATAAATTTTTATTTTCATTTTATTAAATAATTAAATAATAATTTATTAAATATTAAATTAATGTATACATTTTAATTTTATTAAATATATAAATTAGATTTTTTTCGAATTCTTACATTTTAAAATTAGACAGTAAAATGTAGAAAATGTCCATTTACATAGTTTACGTCACATTTTATTTTTTGCTACTAACATCGTAGTGTGTATTTTGCGAACACACGTTCTGAATTCCTGATGTGACTGTCTGTCTCTGCTCAGATAATCAAGGACATGACTAGCAGCCACTACGTGACTACGGGAAGACTACGTTTCAGATTTATACAGATTCTGCTTAATGCGCTCGCCCTGTTGGCCATTGTCGGCGGTTTAGTTGCGTATCTCAAAGGTGAGCTTCTAAAATATTTAATTATATATTACACGATAGAGGCTCTATTTTTCCTTTCCTCTTTTTCTTTTCTCAATCAAATCACTAATTCAAATATTTTCTATAATATAGCATAATATCATAAATACTGCTAATTTAAATTATCGTCAAGATTTAAAGAATTAAATACACGGAAAAAAATTAAGTGTCAAATTAACACTTATATACTTAAATTAACGTGTTCATTGTTTCCTATATACGCAAGAATATATAATCTTCTTAGAAGAATTTAATAATCTTAAATTTGAACAATATTATAATCTTATTTGAATATTATAATTGTCATCTCAAGAATACAATATAATTATCTTGATAATAAAAAATTTTCAAAATTATAATTTTTGATTTAAAAATGTTATTTTCTATCCAATATTATTTCTTTTCCATTCAAGAAAATTATTCTTAAATAATAAGAATATATTTTCTTGATTGAACTATATAAAATGACTTCATTCAAGCAAATTTTCTTCAGTTAACGCAATATAATTTCATTTCAAGTTTTTCATGTTGAAATTAAAGATATTTTCAAAACAAGAATGTTCTTTTTTTCTGTGCATCTTTGTCTTTCTCTCTCTCTCTTTCTTGCGTTCACGGAAAAAATTAAGTGTCAAATTAACACTTATATACTTAAATTAACGTGTTCATTCCTATATACGCAAGAATATATAATCTTCTTAGAAGAATTTAATAATCTTAAATTTGAACAATATTATAATCTTATTTTAATATTATAATTGTTATCTCAAGACTATATAATATTTAATTCTATTTTACTACTAAGAAAATTATAATTTTTGATTTAAAAATGTTATTTTCTATCCAACATTATTTCTTTTCCATTCAAGAAAATTATTCTTAAATAATAAGAATATATTTTTCTTGATTGAACTATATAAAATGACTTCATTCAAGCAAATTTTCTTCAGTTAACGCAATATAATCTCATTTCAAGTTTTTCATGTTGAAATTAAAGATATTTTCAAAACAAGAATGTTCTTTTTTTCTGTGTATCATTAATCAAATTAAGGTTAAAAAGTAAAATTATTAAAGTCATTGAAAAAAGTGTTATATTTTTCTCTAGACGTAATAAATAATGCGAGTGAAATCGAAAAACACTGAATGTGCGTAGTATCTGACCGAAATTAACACGATTGTTTTCGCTTCTCTAAATGCTTTAATTCGCACGTATGTAGAACGTGAGCTTCGCATGACCGAAAGATCAATAACACCACGAGTTCACGCGATCCATTTGATTTCAAATGTTAACATTAGCTTAGCAACCAATGAAAGATATTCCCCGTGATGCTTCTTACGTATATATATGTATATTAATTTTTCATAACGCCTTTTATCTTTGAAATATCAAATATTTTATTCGCGCACATTAAATTTGTAGTTGATTAAATTATCAAACAGCGGGATCAATTTTAACTCATTTCGAGAATAATTTTAAAATAACAAATTAAATAACATTTTATTGCAATTCTGTACAATTTATACATGAAATTATTTTGAAATTATTTGTCAATTATGAGCACTTGAGAAATTATCTTTTTATAAAATAGTTAAAAGATATATATTTTTAATTTAATGCATTTATAATTTCACGATAATCTACAGTAACGCCCGCATATAACGAGTGATAATATTTGGAAACATCGCGATGTTAAGTGCCATCGCGTGTCTCTGCGGGTGACATGATAATAATTACGAAAGTTTAGAACCCACATATACATCCCACACATATATGCGCGCGCACGCATGCACACGTATCTCCCAGATTACTAGATACTCCAATGTGATTATATCGATATATTTTTTTGTCCCGAGACAACTCTGGAGAGAATCAACGCACGACAAATATATATTTAATTTATATCCCTGTTTGATTAATGACAAAATAATAAATTATACCGATATTTATGTTATTTTAACGAATATTTGCTCTTGCTATATCGACGTATATATTTTTTTCATTGATTAGCAAAAGTTCCCGAAAGTGACTTAAAATTGGGCAAAGGAGCCATGTACACCATCATCCCGATAGCTGAACGCACGCATTCAACGGAGGATAAGAATCCTGCCCCAGGAGTATGTTTACCCATCATCGTGAACTTTTGTCAGCAACATAATGTAACTATGCTATATTTCATCTAAAATGCACATTTATTCGAAATTCAATCAAGAGAAGTCATTATCTTGTTCCGGAAATATTTCATTTCCTCATACGAAGAGCAATCAATCAATCGATCATCAAGAGCAATCATCTATTTACTAGATTTTTTTTCTTCATCTATTCATCTATTTCTTCATTTATTTACTTAGATTATTTATATTATTTTTTTTTTACGAAAAAGGATTTGACTTTCTTCCAATCATCTATTTACTAGATTTTTTTTCTTCATCTATTCATGTATTTCTTCATTTATTTACTTAGATTATTCATATTATTTTTTTTTACGAAAAAGGATTTGACTGTTCTTTAAAAAAAAATTCCAAATAATATAAAAATGGACGTGATAGGTCAGATACTCCGGAATTTGTTCCGGCGCGCCACTTGTTTTCGAGTTTCGAGAAAGAGTGACAACGTTAGTTTCACCCTCCTGCGGAAAATGTCCGTCGACAGGCATTAGAAGCAGCCGTCGTCGCTCGTAATTTCAACGCATCCGTCCCTGAGAATACATTTCGAGATTACTTTTTTCCCCACTATTTCGGCGTGACGTGCGCATGCTTGGACCGACGTACGTTTTAAAATTCATAAGGCGCTCGTTGCGCGTTCTGGAAAAACGTACGTGTCCGGGCATGAACGAGAGATCGAGCGGCAACGAAAATCGCGAAGGTGTTACCTCACATTAGGGGATTTAATACGGAAGTCTTACGACAACAATTGTGATTCGTGAATTTCATTTCATTAAGATAGATATCTCGGGTTGGAATTCGCTCGTAAGAAAATTCTCTTCCTTCGAGATGATTAATTAATTCTAATTAATTCTCCATTAATTAATCGTTTTAATTTTTACTACGACACAGATTTTAAATGTATACTTTATCTGATTAAATTGATAGCGATTTACGTTTGAATCCCTCCTGTAAAGCATGATTTTCCTACGAGGGGTGGTGACATCTCCTTGACATCTCCTACGATAATGAAATTTCCAAGAGATTCATGCGTGATCGCAAAATCTTAATTGCAGGTTCCGTACAACTATACCGTGTTCCCAAATTACATGGGCAATTTCGGACAGCGAGAGGCCCAGCACGAATTGGAGCTTTACGATGCCGTTGTCGATGTCAGATGTTACGAATTGGCGGCCCTATTTCTGTGCAGCGTCTTCGTGCCAAAATGCGGTTACAGCGGTCGTGTCGTGTTTCCTTGTCGCAGTCTCTGTCATCGTAAGTTTGTTTGTTATTTTATCCAGGAATGGCGACTTTATTTATTAATTTTACAAAACAAATTATTTTATTTTTATTTATTTATATATTCTAACGGGAGTTATTCTTTTTGCTTTATCCTAATACATCATTTATAATTATTTTATTTTGATATAATTCCAGGAATGACGACTTTATTTATTAATTTTACAAAACAAATTATTTTATTTTTATTTATTTGTATTCTGACAGAGATTATTCTTATTTTGCGTTTTAACCTAATACATCATTTTATAATACATTTTATTTTGATATAATTCCGAATGCGACTTTTTTATTTTCAAACTTTTTTTATTTATTTGTATTCTGACGGAGAGATTATTCTTATTTTGCATTTTATCCTAATCATTTTATAATACATCATTTTATAATACATTTTATTTTGATATAATTCCTGGAATAGCGACTTTATTTATTAATTTTACAAAACAAATTATTTTATTTTTATTTATTTATATATTTTAACGGAGAGATTATTCTTATTTTGCGTTTTATCCTAATACATCATTTTATAATACATTTTATTTTGATATAATTCCAGGAATGACGACTTTATTTATTAATTTTACAAAACGAATTATTTTATTTTTATTTATTTTTATTTATTTATTATTCTAACGGGGTTATTTTTATTTTGCATTTCCTATACATCTTTATAATACATTTATTTTGATATGATTCCAGGAATGACGACTTTATTTATTAATTTTACAAAACAAATTATTTTATTTTTATTTATTTATATATTCTAACGGAGAGATTATTCTTATTTTGCATTTTATCCTAATACATCATTTTATAATATATTTTATTTTGACATAATTCCAGGAATGACGACTTTATTTATTAATTTTATAAAACTAATTATTTTATTTTTATTTATTTATATATTCTAATGGAGAGATTATTCTTATTTTGCATTTTATCCCAATACATCATTTTATAATACATTTTATTTTGATATAATTATTGTGTAATAATTTCGTTTTACGATGTATTATAATATGATGCTAAAACAATTATTCGAATTTTTGATAAATAATTTTCATTTTGTCGATATTAAATTTGTATTATTCGACAAACGAGATATATGCAACGTAAATTTTTAATAATGTTTGTTCTCACTGCTCGGTTATGTAAATATATGATAAAATCTTTATACCCGTTGAATCGCCATATTTCCTGAACTTTGAATATCACAACCCTTATAACTACTTGATATTCCAGTTTCGACACCGACGAGAAAACAAATTTCTCTTCAATCAATTTCAGAAACCAAGAGACGCTGCGGCTTCTTTCTCAAGGTTTTCGGTTTGTCTCTCCCGGATTATTTGGAGTGTGAACTCTTTCCGGAGAGTTCAAATCCCGATGAATGCATCGGATATTACGAAGTGATCGAAGCAGAAAAAAGAGCCCAGAGAGCGAGTGAGTAAAAAATAAATTTAAAAAAAAATTTTAGCACTCAAGTTTCAACACGATAAATCCACAGCTTATCGTCTCACTTTTTATACTTCACCATTTCATTATTATTCCTAACTAAATCTTGTATTTTTCTACCAGATCAAAGAAAAGTTAAAAGTTCGTCTTTACTTTAAGCTCATAATAAACAAAAGAAGACGAATTATTTGATATATTTTCTCTCAACTTTTTTATCGTTTATATATTCACGTATATATTATATAATCATGTGTATATTTCAAGCCAGCATTTTATTTTCTCAATTATTTTATTACTAGAATTTCTCCATCATTTTTTTGAAGAATATTTGCATCTTTAATAGAGGCTTATCGATAATAAAAGGAAATGTTTGATAAAAAAGCTGATAAAATTGGAGAATTAAAATAATCTCGATGTCAATCAAGAATATTAAGTCAACTAAGAATATATTCAATCGAAGATAAAGCTTTTATATTTCCTTTGATGTTCTTAATAATGGATTAAAAAAGTAGCATTTAAACAGTTTTTGAGAAACAGCACGATCGTACATTATTCTTAACTATTTGTGGAATACTGTTTACTTGGCAGATAAAAATTAATTTTTATAATGCATTATTTTTCTTAGTAATTTATATTATAAAAAGAAATCAATAAAATAGAAAGCAAGAATAATAATAATAGAGTAAAATGATAATATCCCCTGGCAGGAAAAATGTTCCTCTCATTGACACAATGAATGTACTAATAAATATAATTAAAACAGGAGTCGATAGTCTGTTCATCATAAGTATATTTTATATTAATTTAAGCCAATGAAAAGCACACTAAACCCCGTTTTACTCTATATAAATATTTAATATATTGATCCCTGTTTTGTGAAAATTATCTTTCACTTTCAGAAGTTAATGTCACATTAAACATTTATCATAATACACACTCATACCACTGCATAAAATATTTTAAGCATCATAGGTTTTATACGAAATAATAGTTATTTATGTATTTTTCGTGCTTTTGTTCTATGCCAATTCATCACACGTGAATATGAAATACAGAATGGATCCGCAAAACGGAACTAATTGTTGACTAACTCGATATCCATTGTTCGCTTGTCCTTTCATATCTTCGCTTTTATATTTGGTGTTCTTTTCTCTCTCTCTCTCTCTCTCTCTCTCTCTCTTTCTCTTTCTTTATGTTCTTTATGTTCTATTTTATATAGTGATTTGGCTATATCTCATGAAATTTGCTACGCTCGGTTTAAACTCGCTCTCAAAACCCTCATTTTTGTAAAGATTTAATATTCTTAAAGATTTAATATTCTTTTAATGATATTCGAAAGTGTCGCAAATATACGAAGATACATATTTAACAGAAATACCTATGTTAAATTTTAAATAAATTATAATAATTACGAATGTTTGAAGATAAAATTAGAAAGTGCAATATTTACAAACAATGATTTCTGCGTTTTTAGCTTTAACGAGCATATTACATACATGAGATTTTTGGAATCGGTACAAACTTGGTTATACAAAGGTAATACAAAGTTATCCAAGTCATAACATTATGGCGTGATAATTAAATATATCAATGAATTGTAATTCTAGATATAAGAAAATGCATATTAATGCGTAAATTTATTTTTACAATATATCGCTAATTAATATCCTCATATACATTATGACTTTAACAATATTAAAACAAACATACGCTTTAAAACCAGATGTTCAAGGTAAAAACTTGATTCGATTTATATTGAACGCAAGTTAAAAATCATTCATTTGTGAATGATTATTATAAAATCGTATGTATTAAAAAAAATTTCATTAAAGAACAAACTAATTCTTAAATATTTATTTACTATATCTTTCTAAAAATAAAATATATTAATTGTAATTACAATTAATAATATTTTTGCTGTAATATACAAGTTTTTTTTTAAATTAAAGAAAGCTTAAATTCTAATTCACAGAAATGTCACGATAATAAATAGTGATGAGAAAATTATTGATATATAATAATTATTGTTAAACTGCTATCCTCAATTTTCTAATGGCATTGATGTTAATACATAAACTGTCATTAATTCTTTTTTTATGATTCATTTTTGTTTCGGCGTGTTAGAAGATATTTTAAATATCTTCTAACACGCCGCTTTAAATGAATAGAAGTAATTTAATGCATTAATATTAATATAATTAAATGAATAGAAGTAATTTAATGCATTAATATTAATATAATTAAATGAATAGAAGTAATTTAAAGCATTAATATTAATATACATTAATGTATTAATAAAATAAATATATAAATTATAACGTTACTATAGCTGAGAATTATAAACAAATATAAACATAATGTAAACATTTACTTCTTATGCAAACGACAATTGCTTTAATCGAAAAGTATCAATAATATATTAAGCGCGTCTTTAATAAACTAAGTTTAAAGGGGAAATGCTCAGATGCACCGATGTTATAATTGCGCGTGGGAGTAAAATATATGAAACAAATCTGTGGGAGTAAATAGTCTTAATTGAATTAAAACATAAATCACTTGAACGCGATAAGAAAGTCGATGACAGGTGGACATGTAAATAAACATGTTTTTTTACACTTTTGATATAATACGTAAACAGCTGAAAAAAATATCGGTATTTTGTTGTAGTTTTTATTTGTGTATCGAGTTACGATAGGGGAAACCGGTGCTCGCTCGAATACTCTTTTTTAGAAGAATTATAGGTAAGATAATATTGTGAGAAGGATATAATTAGAATGTGAGAAAG
This sequence comes from Camponotus fellah, assembly GCA_030586385.1. NCBI lineage: Eukaryota > Metazoa > Arthropoda > Insecta > Hymenoptera > Formicidae > Camponotus > Camponotus fellah. The sequence continues at coordinate 1,854,749 of JAPIVC010000550.1, forward strand.
ACACGAGAAGAGAATCCGGAATAATAAGAGGCGTTTCGCGAGTCGAAATCCGGATTTTCTATTAGATCCATGAATCAAACGACTATGATTATTGGCAATCGATCGAGTTCGTGGATTATTTAGCTCAGGAAATTCGATATGTCACATCATGATAAGACAATGTGACGTTGGCGGAATATAATAAATCTCCTATTTTTTTATTGGATTATATATTAACATAAAACAATTATAATTGGTCTAGATTTTCCGCGCGGATTAATTATTACACGTTAATACATTAATATGCATTAATATTAAGAATCTTTACTCGCTTCTTGTTATCACTATTTTCGAATAATTTAAACATTCATATAATACATAATGAAAAATTCGTTGAATAGCGAAAAGATAAAAAGAAACAGTGCATTCCTGCTTTTATATCCAAAATTACATGTCATTCAATCCGCTTATGTTTCAAAATTTCCGAAACATTGTCTTGGGGCTTTTAAAAATATAACTGTGATGTAATGGCACTCTTAAGCTGTCAGTGTTATGAATGACGCTCTTAAAAATATAAGAATACACTGTAAAAAAAATAAGTCGGAGAGAGAAAAGGAACAAATTTATCACAACGGGAGCAAATCTCACCGCGAAAAGTTAATTCTCTACAAAAATTCTCTGCAAAAAAAAAATGACAAAAATTTCTCTCATGTATATTTAATAGAAAATTATAATAATTCCATTTTATTCTTTTATTCTTTTATTAGATAGATAGAGAGATAGATAGATCTTTTATTCTTTTATTATTATTTTATTCCTTTATTAGATATATATAAAGAATAATATAAAAAAGCTTTTAATATCAGATATATTAATATATATAAGTTTTAGAATATATATTCTAAATAATCTAAATAATCTATAATATTATATATATTAGAATAATATATATAAGTTTTTAATATCAGATAACGATTGTTGTAGCTATTATTAATATTATTATTGTAACCTAAATATGCGATATATTATTCTCGAAGAAATGTTGCGGAAAATGCATTAGCCCTGCTCCTCTTTTCTTATATTTGTGTAGTGTTTTAGTTTGTTGGGGATATGATGGCAGAGCTGTTTGTAAAGCAACGAGAGATATACACAATATTCTAAAACATCTCGAACAATATCATTCGTCGAATTTAAAAGATAGTCACGTACAACACGCATAACGCGATAACGATGTTCAAAAGCTCGTGGGGCGGTTTTGCGATGTGAGAGGAGAGAGAGAGAGAATTAAATGATCGCGCACGGGCGCGTACACACCCTGCAATTTCCAAAGCAAATATTACATAAATCGCGGTGACAGGCATGGCGAACGGAATTGATCGGAAGTGCTCGTTCGCCTCGCGTGCGATGGAATTTAACTCACGATTGTCGGATCCGCGTCGCCGATAAAGAGAGAAATTCATTTGCATCCGTGCTTAATTAAGATTGAATCGCGTTGCAATTACAGGGTCCACTCGATCGGACGAGTTCAATGAACCTTCAAGATTCTTCAACGATGTCGTTTCTCTCTCTCTCTCTTCTCTTCAACTAAATAAAATTACATATATTTATAAGCGTGGAAATACTTTTATTAAAGTACTTTTATTAATCAGTAAATTCTAATACTTTATCTAAAGAAAATTGTCTTCATTCTCTGAAATTGTTTTATCAAGAACAATTGGACTATTTAACCAAGACCATGCATTTGAGTTTTTGCTAAGATTCGTATCCTCACTAAGCACGGCTTGAAATTAAATGAATAAAGTATATATGTGTGCAAGAAATGAATATCAAAGTAATTGAAAATATTTTAAAAAATATTTAAAAAAAGGAGAAATAAAAAAGAGAAATAAAAAGAAAAAAATGACGTTGTACTCTAATGCATAAGCAATGATTATGATTGAATATATTTATGAATGAATCTTTATTAATTATGATATAACTTTTTATAAATTTTAAATTATTGCATAACAGTTAATATTTATATATTTTAATGTATTTTAAATTGGAATAACAGTCAATATTTAAAATAATTATTTAATATTCATTAAATGTAGCTATTTATTTTTATTTTTTAAGGCCTGAATTGAAAAAAAAGAAAAATTAATAAATATATGAAAAACATTTTTATTTCTCATTCTGTATTTTGATTTACCTCCAGTGTGATTGAGGTGGCAAAATGTTTGCCTGCTATATAAAGAATCTCGGATTCAAATCCCAATACAGCATGAAAATTTTTCTGCGATATAGTCATCCCACTCACGGCCGGAATGTATAAAATCCTCTGTCAGATCAGCGTTGATCAATAAATCAAAGATAGTGACGTCTGAATATTCTTTGAATAAAATTTTTATCGCCATTTAACCAGCGTTAAACACTTAAAACATTTTCAGTGAATGTTTTTGTTGATTAACGCTGATTAAGTGACGCTGAAAATTATATTTTGTAAATTGCGAAGAATATTTACACGGTTCACTCGTATGATACTGAAATAAAAAAATGATCAAAATTTTTTTTATTAATATTATTATTAATAGTATAACATATTTTTACTTTAATATTATTTTATTCATTTATTATATATTATTATATATATTATTTTATTGGTTTTTTTTAATCTGAATCATGCTTTGGGGCAACTCTTCTTTATTTTTTAATGTTTTTTTTATAATATCTTAAATACTCTTTTCTTTTATATGTATATATATCGCTCTTCGATCGCGAATATTCTGCAATTTGCATTCATTAATATTCCATTTCTTGTGCGAATGTAAAAATCCATTGATTAATTAATTCATTTCTCTTTGTGTACTAAAGAGTCTTTTGTGTTTATTCTTTTTAATTCTTAAAACAATTAATTCTTAAAAAATAAATAAATTTGTGCTAACTATACGAATTATATTCATTTATTTAATCATGTTTTCAATCGAGGAGAATTTTTTAAACATATATATTTCCAAGCAAACGTCGATTCTCTTGGTATTTCATTCTCTTCTATTACATTTTTTTTTACATATTGTTTATTATAACTGAAATATTTATATGATAGAAAATTTCTCGACATATGCTTCTATTATGTAATACATTATATGTGACACTGTAAAAGCAGTATCTGACGCTGTAATTATTGAAGAAGTTTAGCGACACTCCGTATGCACGCGTACGTGTTACCGCACATTGTGTACAGGCTGCGTATCGCGGATTTTGTGTTGGCCCCGAGTTACATCGCGTGTGTCACCACTGATGGAATCTTAATTGCAAAATCCATATTAAACTATCGTATGACGGCCCATCTGCGGCGCCAAGCAGCTTTATTGAGTCGCGTTCGATGCACGTGTACATATCGCGTCTCTGATGCAATGTATAAATATATATATATATATATATACATATATACGTGTAAAAGTATTGAACTAAGCTACGAGGTCGATCATGTCCATCGTACAAGGAGACATATTGCGGAAGATATAATATCACGATGGCAGGGAATGTCGATAATGTTAACATCTCTTGGCGCGAGAATGTAATGTAAGGTAGTTCAAAGACATTTCGATGTGCGGAAAATATCTTCAAACTTTTGTAATTTATAGCGACGTTCTGAGAAAGTTAAAATCTTAAAAATATTGATAATAACGAAGTATTTTTGTGAAGTATTATTGTCATGATTAAGTACATAACGATTTTTCTCCTAAATGTCAAGAATAATTTTGTCAAAATAATATATATGCAGAGGAATTTTATATTCAATTGTGTTTTTGGATAATTTTATTTATTTATTTATATATATTATTTTATTTATTTATTTATTTATATTTCTTATGTGTGGTGGATTTTACGCGAAATGTGACGAAAATTGTGAGAAAATTTGCTTTTGATATGCTTAGCAAGTTGTTATATCATTATGCAATTTGTATGAATATAGTAGTATTTTTTATTTTACTTTGGGGAATTTATATTTAAAAAAATATATTTTAAAAAATATATTTTATCTAAGTATTATATAAAATATCTGGATGAGTGTCCAAATTCCTCTTAAAATAATAAGAAGAAACAAAAAAAGAAAACAGAATAATTTATTTTCACGATATCAAAGTGAAATATTTTTAATAATTTTATAATTAAACATCTTTATTTATTTATATAAATATATATATAAATTAAAGTATCTATTTCAGAAAATTAGTGCGAAATATCAAAATATTTAATTAATCTATTGTATTTTCGTATTATATTTTCATATTATAAGCGAACGTGTCAAGATGTTGCTAAAAATATTTTATCTACAATTTCTCGACACAGTCTCTGTTAAACTTCAAGCGTACGTGACACATTCCGAAAGTTGACACATGTCGGTTACTGGTGGAAGGATATTTTTGGTTAATATTTATGAAATATGTGCGACTGCAAATCAATATCACGAAGGAAGTACGTGTGCAGCTTCCATGATTCTCTGTCCCAATTCGTTTTTACAGCATGCAACAACGGTTTTCAATGCGACCGTACAAGATGCATTCCGTTAGATTGGCGATGCGACGGTCACGTGGATTGTTCCGATCAGAGCGACGAGACCGGATGCGGGATGTGCAGTTCCAACACGTCGTCCTCGGTGTCGATGTCGACGCCCATCATATTCGGCAAGATACTCATGGGACCCTCGGCCGAAAGTGCCGTCACAAGTTCTTCGTTACCGCGTTATTGCGGCGAAAGGAAATGCATGTCGGCCAGTCATATCTGTGACGGAGTTAGGGATTGTCCTCGGGGGCAGGACGAGCGGAATTGCAGTAAGAAAACTTCCATGTATTCTTATTCTATATTTTTTAAAATTAAAATTAAGGATTACAAGTGTAGACAGCAATTGTATTATAATTGTCGCAAAATTACGTTGTTAAAATAATTGTTCTAAATTATTGAGGAGACTATAAAAAATAAATTTATAAATAAATAAATAAATTTATTTTAATCGAGGAAATAATTTTTCTCTATTTTGATCTTATAGTTTTCTCGAGCAATAAAGTATCTTGACATTTCGTTGACACGCTGACGACAAATATGGCAATCGCATAATTTAAAAAATACTAATGGATATGACATATATATCAGTTATGTCAATTTAAAAAAAAGAAAAATATTTAATTCAATGGATATGATTTTTATAAAAAAGAACTCATATTTTCTCTCATCTTCCAGTGCGATTGAGCAACAGGAACGGGGATATTGGTGAGGGACGCTTGGAGGTATATCACGCTGAAATGGGTAGATATATGCCAGCATGTATCGCGAATTGGAAATTAACGTCGCCGGGAAAGATTTGTGCCATGCTGGGATATAGGTAAGTTATTTTTTCCAATTCGATAAATCATAATGAAGTCGAAATGTTTTGTTCACACAAATTTATCGTCATCTCACACGATATACTGTACATTTTTATATGTGATTCTATAAGTTCTTGTACGAGATGTACGATCTACATTATTAAAGTATATGCGCTTGCATTTTTTCAGGGCCTCCCTCGGATTAAATTTGCTGATGAATAACGTAACACAGACCAACCTGAATAATAATATCGAATCGGGGGATTTCCCTTCGTTGAGACGATTTCAAAGCTGCATCAAGGAGCGGGAGCCTTATCCTATGATCACGCTTACTTGCGATGGATACGGTAAATTATTCCAAGATATTTGCTTCTGAAATCTTTCCCAGAATTCTTTGCGACACGTGACAGATCGATTCTGCTGCAGTTTGCGGCCGCAGAAACGTTAACAAGACGAGAGTGAAACGAATAGTGGGTGGTATGGAATCATCGCCTGGCGATTGGCCATTTCTGGCAGCTATTCTGGGTGGACCCGAACAGATATTTTACTGTGCCGGAGTTCTTATTGCCGATCAATGGGTTCTGACTGCGTCTCATTGCGTGGGCAAGTAAGTAATCGATGTCAAAATACACCGTTCCGTTTCCATAATTTAAATAAAACATATACCTGTATGATATGCAAATACAAAATATTATTTTCAATTATTGATAGTCAATGTTTATATGAATTATTTTCAATATTTATATAAATTCCAATATCAATACGTTTATATATAATTTATGATTGTAGATATAAAGTACAATTTATGATTAAATAAATTAATATTTGTGCGAGAAAAATATGGCTGAAAGTTTTAAGCAACGAATGTTTTTTCATCACTTTTCGTCTCTTCCGTTGGATTACGACGAAAAGTTTATTTATACTGAGGAAAAAAATGAGAATTATTTTCCAATACGTCTTAAAATCACAGTGTTATTGTTCGAGTTTAATTACTCGGTATTAATTATCGGGATCTCTTTCTCCCTTTCGTTTTTAAAAAGTTGCGAAATATTGTTAATAATAATTGAAAATCTCAGAAAAATACGAATTGATTTCTCTCACGTGAATAATTTTAGTCATTCGGAGATATCCGGTTGGACGATACAGCTCGGTATTACTAGAAGACTCTCTCATTCTTATCTGGGACAAAAATTAAAAGTGAAACGTGTGATCGCTCATCCGAATTACAATTTGGGTGTCGCTCATGACAACGATATCGCGTTGTTTCAGGTAAATATATATTTTATTAAGTCTAAATTCAATTAACAATATGCAAAATACTTAAATTTCTTAAACTTGAGATATCTATCACGTATAAACAATAAAAAATAACAATATGACTCGTTAAATTAAAAATTATTATAACTTGAAGAAGGCAATACAAGTCAGTCACAGTTGATGAAGCGCAATTATTTAATCTTTATTAACAAATCAATCAATAAAAATATTTGACAAAATACGTACGTTTCGGCCTTCTTTTTAGGCCATTTTCAGCGCAAAATTGATCGCAATAAAATTATTATGAAATATAATCAATTTTACGCTGAAGATGGCCTAAAAAGAAGACCGAAACATACGTATTTTGTCAAATTTTGTCATTTTTATTGATTGATTTGTTAATAAAGATTAAATAATTGCGCCTCATCAACTGCGACTGACTCGTATTGCCTTCTTCAAGTTATAATATCACATATAAAATAATTTTTATTTAAATTCAAATATTGTCTTTTTAAATTTGATATCTTTTTAAATTTGATATCTTTTCATGCGATATACTTTGTGTCACAGCTGGAAAGGCGAGTTCACTACAACGATCATCTGAAGCCCGTATGTTTACCAACTGCTGCCACTAATCTTACACCCGGTACACTTTGTACCGTCATCGGCTGGGGCAAGAAAAACGATACCGAATGTAAGTATTAGAGAAAAATCGCTGAAAATCCCTGAGATTAAAAGTTTATATCCAGATATATTTATTTATTTATTTATATTTATATAAAGACTACACTTTTTATCTTTTTGACAGTTGCAATTTTCAGAACAAAAGTAAGAAATAAACCTATAGTTTTAAATGTAAAATATCATAATTAAAATAAATTTTACAGATGATGAATTTAGTCAACAAACTCTTACTTTAAACTTTTTAATTAATTATAGAAAGTAGTAATATGGTTTCTCTTATTTTTCGAAAATATAGCTTTATTGTTTGCTATTTCATTGTTTTCTCTCAGCATCTGAATATGAGCCGACTGTAAACGAGGTCATAGTTCCTGTTTTAAATCGACAACTCTGCAACATGTGGTTAGCGCATAAAGAATTGAACGTCACCGACGGGATGATTTGCGCTGGCTATTCGAATGGAGGAAAGGACGCATGTCAGGTAAATTTTTTAAATAAACTATATCTTTTACATGTGTCTGTTCCGTTGGATTAGGACGAAAAATTTATTTATATTGAGGAAAAAAATGAAAATTATTTTCCAATACGTCTTAAAATCACAGTGTTATTGTTCGAGTTAAATTACTCGGTATTAATTATCGGGATCTCTTTCTCCCTTTCGTTTTTAAAAAATTGCGAAATATTGTTAAAATATTGTTAAATATTGTCCAATTCTATTATATCGATTCTGTAGAATGATGCGAATAATTTTTCGTATCGTCAAACAACTAACTTATTCAAATAAAAATATCTTACAAAAATATCTTACGTCATTTTCTATTATTTTCATAAATAAAAAATAATGCGAATCGCTAATTAATTTAAGGGCGATTCCGGAGGGCCTCTATTATGTCAGGATAGTCACGACAATGAGAGATGGTTCGTCGGGGGGATCGTTAGCTGGGGCATAAAATGCGCTCATCCAAAACTGCCCGGAGTCTATGCTTACGTGCCCAAATATGTATCGTGGATTAAAAGAGAAATATCGAAGTATTCCGAGGATAATAAAAATAACGAAGAAACGTAATCAATCGAGATATTCAACAAATCGGATAAAATTGTAGACAATATCGAAGTAAAATAAAAGTAGAAAAAGGATGGACTTTCCTATCAGCTGACGACGTGGAAAGAATCGAAAGTAAATATGTGTGATCTGAATTGTCTCCAACATCGTTCACGGAAAATAATATTTTCTACATATCTGAGAAGAGAGAAGAGAGCCGAGTAGAAGATCATTAATCTCGTCAATTGAATAATCACATGGATGGCAGGAGCCGATATGAGCAGGCAATCGTGAATGTTTGCTGAGCTTTGGATAAATATCGACGCAATGCGATCAATCTTTCCTCGAGTGATAACAGTAAGATTAATCGACGAATTCAATTAAATCGACGGCAACCGTAGCAGGAAAAATTCTCCTCATATCGTGAATTAACATCCCCGAATATTGGATATTTGCTATCGCAGTTTTCTCAGTCATAGCTCGTCTGACTAAACATCAAGTTTCATCCCTTCGCGATTTTTCGTAAGAAGAATTATATGATAAGCCACTCGAACATGGAGAACCAGATAATCGGAAACATATAGGATACACTACTGTATTTAAATGAAGCTGAATGCTGTGGAGGTTTGCGTACATAAGTTCAAATAAAAATAAGCCATTTTCTAGGAAATTACTAGAGGATCAACATGCCGACATGTGTGTACTTTTGGTATTGAAATAAGAAAACAAAAAAAAACTTGAGGCTTTGTGCACAAAACGAAAATCACCGCATATGATGCGACAAAAAATATTTTGTATCGCTGCCGATTTTAGGACAGCCGTATATGAGCCACCAAGTGGTACTCTTGATTTAAAGGGTGTGCGTTTAACGGTATTCATTGATAATTAACGTTTAATGGTATATGAGTCGTTTTTGAGAGCGGAATAAGCGATGTAATTAATATAATAGATTATACATTTTAGGATTTATGCAATGCCTATTTTATAAAACACTAAATTTTTTAATCTTTCGTTTACAATGACGTGGATAAGCATAATAAAAAACAACTGAATTTATCATTTAATACTTTGTAAAATCCTCCTAAATATTTCCTGAAATACGGAAATAAATTCGATTTACACCGTCGTTCTATTTCTAGCGACTTATATATTTGTATGACAATTATATAGAAGATCTGTGATTTTTACGAACAATCCTCTCGCGTACAAATAGCAAAGTTACAATCGTTATTTTGAAATAGCCTCTTTCATTTTACATCTTATATTCCTGTGTAAAAAAACAAGTTAAAAAAATTTTTCAAAAGTTTGTGATACACATACACAGAGATATCTTAATATTACCAGAAATTATAATTTAACAAGTACTGTTAAGGTGAAGAAAAAAAAACGTACATATTGAAAAAACGCGCAATATATATAACAAACTGTATTTTTGTAAAGGAACGAGTTAAGCGCACACCCGTTGGAAAAATATCATACACGATTATTGCATGAAATGCAATCAGTGTATACCGTCGGAGAAATATTTTCAATGAAATATTATAACATACGACAATATATTCTACGACAGGAACCGTCTATGTGCTTATCGATGTAAAAAAAATATTGCAACGTACGTCTAGTCAGTTATACCTATAGAATAATCGTGTTTATTTGGAAACACGTGTCAGACATCTAAAACTACAATCTCATGTATAAATGTAAACATACAGGGGACGTTGTCTTGCGTACCGTGCCTTTCGCTGGACACGATAAACGCTGAACGAATCACGTAATTCAATATTCATAATCCGTATTTACGCGTGTAAATATACGAGGTGGAGATCTCGAGGTGTGTTTAATGTAATGTACGAATCAGAGATGGAGGAACTGCCATGACGAAGTAATACATCAGCACGTATCTTACTGTAAACGCTATTATATTCTATGAGAAACAGCGTTGCAGTCTAAATGCTTATTTACGCTCACGTAATTTCGTTCGTTTCGGATTTTCCAGCGTTTATCGTATCGAGAATACGGTATGCCAGAACTCTCTGATGTTGGGCTGAGCAAACGAGAAAATGGAAAACATTTGATAAATATTTTTTACACTTATTATGATTTATTACGATATTTATTTTGCTTGAGAACGTTGAATATTTTTTATTCATTATTAGTATGTGTATAAAAGACATTTTTTATATACGTATATAAAAATCTAATTCTGTATATACAGGGTGTATCTTAAAAAGCTCCCACTAAGTAAATAGTATTATTCCTGATTAAAAACCGAATCGAAAGTCCTGATCCTTTTTTTCCATAATAAAGCAGTAATTAATGAGTAAAGTCGCGCCAATAAAAAGACAAACTTCCTTGCTATTAACATATGAAGATTTTGGATAAGCAAAAAAATAAACTGTTTTGTGTTAATTTTTAAACAATTCATCTTTTCAGAAATCTTTTTGATACTTAAATCTGATTAATTATTTAATAAATCTTGATGAAAAAAAATGGTTCAAAACTTTTCGACTCGGTTTTTAATCAGGAATAACGCTATTTGCTTAGTGGGAACTTTTTAAGATACGCCTTGTATATATTCGTTGATTGATGAAAATTGAAAATTTAATTGAAAATTTAATTGAAAATTTAATTGAAAATTTAATTGAAAATTTTAAATATCAAATTTGCTTTATAGTAAATATAGTATCGCAATTATATTTTCAATTGATTATATCACTGATATCTTTTGATGAATAAAAAAATAATTGCAAGTAAATAATTTGCATATTTGACAGCATTGCTCAGCCTGTCATATTCTAATTCAATACGAAGTATTTGTTACGTGTGTGCGTATCGAGCACTAAGTAAATAATATTTAAATTGTTATACGTAATGTCAACAATTTGAAGCATAGAGGCTTGTAGATTAGCGTTCGTAGACGGTGACGGAGTTTTCGTCAGGCGCAGTAGGTATATTATAGAAGGGTGGAAGAATTTCAAATCAAGTTGCGTCTAGGAAAGACCTCGAAGTGCCGGGATCCGTCACTGTACGTAGAGCCTGTATTTGATATAGACGTAAGAAACATGTTGACTGAATTCTAGGGACAATACTCTGCACCAGCACCTTTTTGATCTGCACACTCTAGAGAAATCATTTTTCAATGACTATACTTTGTAAAAGATGTATTGTTTACGGAATCTCTATAGGAGCCTTACTCTCTAACTTATTGTTAGACTTTTTCTAAGCGTCGAGATGAATAGCAGTATTGTTGGCCGAGATGAATTAATATTTAGCTTAGTTTATAAACTATATTTGTTAATTTGATCGCTTGTTATTCTTGAGGTAAGAAATTTATGTTCTTTTTCATTAAATGTTCTATAACAAATTAAAGAACCACTTTAAATAGATGGTCAGATACAAATTTATATAACTGTAGTAACGAAAAATAATAGCGGAGCAAATTTCAAAAGAAATTTGCTTTAAAGCCCAAAGATTCGGCTTTTAAATTTCGGCAAACTTTTTAAATTTAAATGAATAAATTTTTTTCTTGCCATTTAAGGACAAAAGCAACATATTTTTGTTGTATTTTAATGAAACATTCCGTTTAGTAACATTCCGTGCATTGTTAATAAATATAATGCATATAAGTGATATTCGGTAAAGAGTAGTTATTTTTTTTTAAAGAGCATTTATTTTAATAGTAAATTTATCTTTTGAAAGTACATTATTTAAAAAAAGCTCTTATTAGTTGGAAAAATTTTAATACTTCAAACATCTCAGAATGATTTTCTAAGGCAAGAACTTACAGACAATAAGAAAAAAAAAAAAAAAAAAAACATTGGACAATAATGGTCTTCCTTAGTATCCAGACAACAGTTTAGTTGTAAAAATGGATAATATATTAAATAACCGACAATACTGTGTGAGCAGACAATAAATAGAATTAGGAACTGTTCCATGATGGACAATAAATTATTTATTAAGGAATAAAATAAGGAATTATTTGTAAATTTAGGATACGAAAGTGATTAGTTAAACCATTAGAATATTTAATTGTAATTCGGAGATGTATAGTCTATTAAAATTACTCTCATATAATATATTGAATATGAATTGATAATATACTGTGAAAGGTAAAGGTGTATAATCGGAGATTATCTATTATTTGGAGTAAATGAGAAAAAATTAATATTTCTATACGTTTTTTTGGAGTTGTAAAATATTTTTACGGAGTATATCTCATATATTATACATTATTTTCATATATTTGAAGAAAGATAATATAGAGACAATCAAAGTGGCAGTATATTATCATGATAATCATCTGTTACACTTCATTCTCATATGTATTATAATATTAATTATTGACAATTATTATTTATATATTATTATAAGATATCCCTATAATTATCTAAATTTATCTCTGTTGGATTTAATTAGATATGAATGATTGTAATTTTCTTTATTTTGCGTTCAGTTAGAGAACAGTAACTGCCAATTATAAAAGGTGTATTTAACAATTATTATTTTTATCTGCATCTTACATATTTTGTCTTTTAGTGATTTTAATTTTATGTATAAAATTAAATATATATATATATATAATTTTTATTATTAATTTTTTATAAAAATGATTTGTATATATTTTATTTTATATATGACAATATATTTATATTTTGCAAACATTTTATTATGTTATTAATATTTGGTAAGATTAATATGAAACACAAATATTTTTGATCGCAGGTGCGTAAACAAAATATTGTGATGAAGTGTAAAGTCAATGATTTATATAGAAATATATGTATATTAAATATATATGTATATATATATTAATGCAAACATATATATATATACGAATAATACAAAGTGAGAATATAGCTGATATTATATGTAATAAACTGAAAAATTAGTGTAAGATTTTATATAGTTACAGAGATAAATATTATATAGTAATACATATTTACTATATAATAAAATGTGAGGTATTTAATTTTATTATTTATGTTCGGAGTGCCAAAAACTAAAAAGTTGTAATTTTATTTTATTTTTGAAAAAATTGAAAAAATTTTTCGAATAACATGATGTTCTGATGCAATTAAATTAGATATCGTCGTAAATGAATGTCGCATAGAGAATCGATTTTTAAGTTAAAAAAAAAATGCGCAAATGCATAAATATATTTGTATAAATTATTACGTATATTACTCTATCAAGAAAGAATGTCTTTTGCGTTTCACTTTGTATTACAATTTAAGATTACTATATAAACAAATTTATATTCTACATAGGAGCAAGGATTCACATAAATGGCGTGATTAAATAGTTCAAAGGGAGTGGGGGGAACATTCAAGATTTAATGTATCGTACTGTTTTAGTCGATTTTCAACGATCCGAGATTTTGATTATCTGAGGAATTCAGATATCGAAAAAAAAACCTGTTTATCATTTCCATTTTTGTCAATTTTTCATCCTATAATCGCATATAATGCAATTTAGATAAAGAATATTATATGACGAAGCATAAGGAGAGGATGTAACTTATACTATGATATTTATTTTTGCATATGTATGTATACACAAACATTAGCGAAAGAAAAAAATACTTTCTAATATGAATTATCAAGAAATATTTTCAAGAATAATACTCTAAAATATAATTTTTAAAGGAGCATTATTAATATTAGTTACTAGATATTTAAAGATTGTTTTAGAAAAAAAGATTCAATGTCAGAGGACTTATACAAGTTAATATATTCGTGGTCAATTTAAGAGCAATTGTAGCATGTTAATCGTGTTAATTTATATGTAAGGCGTAAGATTTGTTAGACTCTGATAGGTCGCTTGCGTAAAGTTATGTAACTCGATGAAAGTATATTTCGCTTTGCGCTGTGTAGTTATAATTATTCAGTAATTTGCGCCGATAATCTTATTTATTTTCGCGTTACGCTTATTCAACGAAGAATACATAGTCTTTAGTAGAGAAATCTCCACTTACGGTCCCGTCACAGCTTGAAAAATAGTGACTGCGTAAGTGTGTTCGAAGCCTTGGCAAGTATTCACTTGCGTCGAAGATGTGGAAAAATGCTGCGCACAAAATACAATGATGTCTCTCTCTCTCGCGCGAAGAAGTATTCTTTCTAAAAGATACTACAAAAATGCATAACTACTCCTGTGAAGTCAATGTCGGATAGTAAGGTAGCGTAAGGTATTACACGTTGCATGTGTGTGTGTATATATAATGAATCGTCGCAAGATGTTGCACAAATATTGCGCGTTAAGGAGCGTTAATGCTTGCACTTGTCACGAGTGCGTTTGTAGTTAGGTTGGATGTAGTTAGGTTCGATAATCGGATGCAAAACGCATATCAATTGCTAATGAGAAAATCGTATCTTTTCAATATCGAGTTAGAAAAATTTGATAAATTTGCGAGACCTCATTTTTGTCAAGCGCGTGATTGCAGGTGCATTCGTTGCTTCTCGCCATCTTTGTTTCCGAGCTCCTTTAATTCTTGTCGACTTTAGAGAAAATTGTTTCGGATAAAAACGTCAAAAGTCGGTAAATGCAGATATATGCGTATTATTAATACATACGAGAAATTGCAAATTAGTTAGTCTAATGCTATCATTCGTGCTATTATTTTATATGAATAATAAGGAGGGGATAGAATGACTGGAATATAAAGTCCGACTTTTTACGTTCTTCGATTTAATAAATTGATCTTTATATTCAGAATGGAATGAATTTAGATATAAATTATCTTAAGAGATAAATATGCAACTATACAATCGTTACTGAGCTTGAAGATTGATATACTATTATACAACAAGATTTTGATATCGATCAGGCACATGAACGAAATATAAAACAAGAGATATTTGTGCATTTATTTATAGATATTCCTAAAAAACTTATTTAAAGTTTTTTAGGAATATCTATAAATTTTTATTTAAACAAAATTTCATTAAATTGTCTCATTAATTTATTGTAAAATTAATTTATCATTTATTTTAAAATTTCTAATTCGTAAAATATATTGGAATATAGTATAAAATTGTTAAAAAATTTATGTTTCATGAACAGTGTAGATCGATATCAGAAAGCTCTAATAAAATTTATGATGTAGTATACTTTATACCTTAGATTCCTTAATGACAGTGATAATGCAAATTTTGCAATAGAGGATATATATACTTATAAATACATGATATTAATTTAATTAATAATCAACTATCCGCATATTAAGCGTATTCGATATTCTTTTCATTTAATAGATGATTGGTTTATGAGATTATAACATGTATATTATATTTATATTTATAGAAAATCAATACTTCATCATTATTATTTATACATATATACATACGTGCTCTTTATTCTTTATTTCTTCTTTTAAATGAAAGAGAAAAACATATGTTTATGTAAAAGAATATTAGTAGCTAAAGATATATTTATAATTTAATTGGAGCCTTACTTTTTCCGGAAGCCAATAAAAATTATAATTACGTTTAATGATGTCGGTGATATTTGTCATTCAAAATAAGTAGATATGATTTTTAAAATCTAATTTTATGAAAATCAAATCGCAGAGAAATTTTGCAAAAAAAATGCATTCTACAGGAAAAACTTTAAATTTTTTTATATTTGTGATGAATTTCAGAGGAATAATTTTTTCCACTTTATACATTTTTAAGAAATGAGGCATCTTATCAATCTACATCTTTTGTAAGCAAATTATATTTTCAATTTTTTGGGAAGAGCGTAAAGAATATAGAGGTTCTTTAAGACACTTTTTGAAATTACTCTGCAACAATATTTCGTCGGGTTATAAGATTTCCAAGCAAAATATTTTTCAGCGAAGCAGAAGAGATTGTTCAGTTTTTTTAAATAATGTATAAACAAGAAGAGAAGAAAAGTAAATAAGATCAGATACGAGGTATAAATTTGAGAAAAGATATTCAATAATTTTGCAAGCTCAAATATATTTTGAAACTTCAGCTTGCTTTTAGTGTAAGTATCCAAAGAAGACGATAGCGAATATAACGTGAAAATTATGAATGTGATCGCTTGTTTGTGCTCGGCACAAATCCTAATCGTACAATCAGTGGTCGACGATATGTTAATGTAGATTTATACGCGTTGCAATTAAATACATACACGTACGCGTAAAAGACATGCTCACATTTACAAGATTAATACAGTGGATAAAAAACAGTTATTTGCCTATTCTCCGCATCCGTTATTTCGGATAATTTCGTACGGAAAAATAAGATATTGTTACGAAAGACTTTACTTTATTAAAAATGAGAGGAAAAAAAAAACAGAGACTAAAGAAAAGATACTCTGGTACGAACACTTTGTGCGATATTTTTGATATCTGTAGAAAATTATCTCAAAATGAAGGATGTAGCATGCGCAAATCTCTTTTTTATCCGCTCTATATCGTATTAGGGCTACCGTGTGTTGCGTGTAGCATAAAGTGATTAAGCTGATGTTTCTATGTTGATAATATACCTGACGTTGGCTATAAATGTAGGTACATACGTTGTGTATCGCTGTGATTGATAGTACATAGATAATTTTAGTGTTGTATCGTTAGACGGACAATTAATGTTAAATGGGATAAAGACAGTCATTGCTGTCAATCGTTTAGATGTGCGCGCAATACATTGCCTACGATATATCTCTCTATTATGTCTGCGTTTGCGATTTTATATTTATATATCGCGAGTTTCGAAACTTGTGGATTTCGCTCTTTCTGTGTTACTTTGAAACTTTAAACGCTATACTATTTCTTTAACATTCCCTCATGATTCGCGGGACTTTCTTTTACATATGCGAACAGAATTTGTGTCTTCGAAAGCATACTCAACTGCTTGTTTAACTGATTGTTTTATTACGCGCGATCAATCTAATTAGCTAGTATACTATAAGAACATAATGATGTTGTCTCGAAGTCACTTTTGGGATTCATTAGTAATTTAGAACATAAATAATTATGAGATGACGTATCGATTACAAGATTGTCACTCGACACATCATATCGCATCGTATAGAGGTCATTATGAGAGATCTCGATGTAAGGAACGAATAGAGACTATATTATTGCCATTTTAGATGAGGTTTCTCCAATAAATTCTGGAAACATATAATAAAATTTTATAAATATAGTTATTCTAGAAGAAAGTACCTACGTGTATATGAACTGACTTGAAATATTATTCTCGTAATAAACAATAGTCTCCTTGTTTCCTCAGATAAATGCGAAACATTAGAAAATATCGATTGCCAAGCTGACTTCGAGATAATACAGTAGAATCAACGCTTGCACTGCCTTTCCTATTCATTAGTGTAATATCAGACGTGACTGTCTCGTCTCTAGCGCGGACATTATGAAATATTGTTGCGTACAAATATGCATATTGCTGTTAACTCTATCCGTAAACATCTGGAAAAAAAGTAGATTGAAGGAAGAAATTAATATAATATATTAATTGAACTCACTCTTGCTGGTCGAGAGTCATAGTCTGTCACGTAGCGAGATATTTAACAAGAGAAATATATGAGATTATATATACACTCTCTCGCGACACAAATGCCATGTGAAGACAACTTACGGGATTATACTTTCAGCAGTACGCAAGCAAATTATTAGAATTTTGTCGAAAATACATAATAATACTGATTTTAAAATTTTTATTTAACTGTATAATCTCATATCCTAATATCGTGTATTTTTAAAAAAATATATTGGTTTGGCACCTATTAATTCATTATTATTAATTAATGTTATATATTGTTTATTATTTGCAATTTATTGTTAATTCATATAATTATTTTACAAATATTTTATCAATAATAATATTTAATAATTTATTTTTTAATTAAAGGGAGATTACGAAAATTTAAATATGCAGAGGAATTATGGAGATTTAAATATGTCAGTCTTATTTTATAATTGGAATTTTACAACACATTGATATGTAATCCACGCATTTATTTCAATTTTATTAAATTAGAGACTAAATGATATTGAAATATTTGTTGCACGCTATTACTTTAAAATCTATTAAAAATAATGTAACAATTTTGTAAATAATATTGATATTAACGTCTCAAATTTATTTTCTTGTATAATTAATTATATTCGAAATTCTTTGCTTTTTTCCAAATTAAATTAATAATTTTGATTATCTTAATTATTACGACTGTGTGACTGCATAAGTAGATACTCCTGTTTGTCGACATATTTTTGCAGATTGATTATAAATAGAATATCGAAGCTAATAGAGGATGAATATAAGAAAAAGTACAAAAAAATAAAGATTCTATTAGCAATAATATGAATATTTAAAAACATATCTGGACATATCTATAAAGGGGATTAAATTTTTTAAGATACTTATCATTTTCACTCAACTTTTTCAAAGAGCTGATGGCTTGATCGACTGTCAACGGCGCAGTTGATACCGGATTTTAATGAATATTCGTTCGGACTGACGATTTATTTTGTTTTGACATGTTTTCGAGTAAGAATATATGTTGAAATTTTATCTTATAATATTCATCTTACAACATAAATTGTTTCTTTACCAAGAATAGTATTCGAAGACATTATTAATGTAAAGAAGAAGCGAAATATGGATAAAATACTAATAAGTGATTCCATTTCAACACATATTCTATTTCACACATATTTTTTATCTATTATATACTATTGTAGATCCATTACATGTAGGTCCATTATATTTTCTAATTTTCTGAACAACTATTGAATGTATTCTAACAATAAGTACAATCTGCAAAAATAAAATAAAATACATGGCACAAGAATCATATTGTGAGTTCATAGATACAGATTGGTACAAAGTAATTAAATTAAAGGCTCTATAAAAATAAATATATATATATATATATATATATATATATATACATATATACACACACATGTGTATATATATGTGCATATGTACACACACACACACACACACACACACACACACACACACACACACACACACACACACACACACACACACACATACACACACACACGTATACATACGCGTGTACGTATGCAAGCTCGCATTCGTACATACACTCACACACATATCTTGTAAGAAGATACATGCAGCCAAAAAATATATATACATATATGATGAATATTGATATATGATATATTTATGGAAAATTTGTGTTGACAAATAAATTATGTATTAACAATGTCAATCTTATTATTTGACACCTATAAATTCGTTACAATGATGCTGTTAGTATCACTGCAATTATTGAGAACAATTATTTAGCACATACATATCATAAATAGGTGGTATCAGTATTCTAGAGACAATCTTTAGTCTCTAAACTATGCAAATTTTCTTTTTTTCTGTAAAACTCAGACTTATTGAGATACTATTTTTTATATTTATCGAGTGAATTTAAATATCAATATTTTAAAACAAATTCTGTGCTAGAAATATATAGTATACAAAGAGATATGTATAGAAAAAAATATTTAATTTTACTAACTAAATTTTTATAATCAGATAAATAAATCTGGCCATTCTAAACAAACGATTAATTTAAATGACAATTAATTTATCGAAAAATATTTATTATTAATGTAATACTTATTACATATTATATATTAATATCTATCTGTAATATTTATTATTAATGTAAATAGGATTTTCATTTTTTTTTGTTTTGAAAAGAAAATTTATTGTTAGATTGGAAACTATGATATAATAGATTATATAATTAGAAAATTTAATTTTAGATAATTAATATGTATGTAATTTATATTTAATGTATAATATATATTTATGCATAATTATTTATGGATGTTTTCAATGAATAATTGTATTGAAATATTAATTTATAAATTATTTTAAATTCTTATTTCACTTATAAAAGCAACATAAAAAATCCTTCAATAATAAAAAAATCTAATTTTACATTAAAATCAAGTATAATATGATGATTTTGATAGTAATTAAAAACAAGAATATCTCATCCGTTTTTATTTAAAATAGGCTACAGTTTGCTTTTCATTTTGATGTATTTTGATATATTTGGAACTTAAATTTTGATCCTTAAGATTAAAAATACAAACAATTTGAGAAAACTATTGAAAATAAGTAACAATATTGTAAAATATGTAAAATATTATGCATCATATATTATTATTAATTATTTTTGTCCAAATTTCTTTAACACGTTCCTTAACATCTTGAAATCAATAAATAAATAAATTATAATCAATTTGCATTCTCAAACGTTTTCACTGCATAAGGAAATATTATACTTAAAATTCGTTAAAAATTTATTGTATCTTTTATTATTATTCTTCATCGATAAAATAAAAACTCGCAAAATATATATGCTTATCGACTATCGGTGTATGATCATTGAAACATCGCGCGGTAAATACACATATGTGTGTAGCTGTACGTTTAATTTCATCATGATAAGCGACTTTTTTATTTACAAACAGTAAAAACGTAATATTTTTGATTCATAGTTAATTCACCGTCCAATTTATTTTATAATTTATTTAATGTATATATACAATTTTTTAACTAAAATATATTTAAATATTCATATACATATATATAAATATCATTTATATATTATATAAATTTATATATAAATATCAATCATTTAACAAAACAATATATACAAATATATATAAATATATTTAATTAATTATTTTGCACGTATTAGATATTTAGAAAAATATATTGTCATTTAACACATTGTTATAGAATATTCAAAAAGTTATTAAGGCAAAAAACTTTCTGCTCAACAATTTCGTTTGCTGCTTTCACTTTAAATCATTTTTTTAAATTTTTAAATCGCTCTTTTTAATCTTCTCAAACTTATGTCTTTTAAAATCTTTTAAATCCTAACTATGTATGTGTAACTACGCTCGAGAAGATTTCTTAGAGCAAGATTGAAAGGATCGGAACAGAAGCCACTATCATGTAACGTCACTCGACGAAACTGTCATCGCTCTAATCCGCGGATGATTACACACCATTTTACCTCTGTATCATACGCGATATCGTGCATCATGGTATCCTGAGAGCAGCAAAGCAAAGGGGTCCTTTCACGAGGTAAGCTTTGCGCGAAGCGATGCGCGAGATCGGATTTGAAATTTATCCGCGTAAAATCTCTGTCCTCGAATGAGATAAATCGCAGGGAACGATACGATATAGGGAACAAGTCTCGAGCGAAGTCGAAGCGTAAAAATCTCCAGCATAATCGAGTCGTTCTTTACAAAAGACGCGCGTCCCATCTAAGTTGCTAAAATTAGACACATGACATATGTTTTTGACGAAACTGTCTTGAAAGAGAAGGCGACTAGTTAAATATCATATTGATCGCATATTGATCGATTTTGAAGACCCGGTATATTTTATAATACGCCATTTATTAACGAAACTTGTTCCGAATGATCAGAATCGGCTTCCAGGTTTTCTGAAATGTTTACGAGAGACGTTGGAGTTAAATAAAGAATTTACGCGGCTCAAACCCGGAAGCCAATCTTAATATTCATGTATACAGCTTTAAGCATCAAATTATTCCGAATGAATTATTTTAGATTTTCTCGCGCGATATAAGGACGAAATAAAAATTTCACAACGCTTCGCGTTGCATGTCCGCGCATTCATTTATCGCGCGCACACCGAGATACCACGTGGGCGACGCGGCATCTAATTTAAGAGATAGAAAAGCAGGCGGGGAAAATGCAGCGGGACGCTGGAAGTAAATAATCGCGGAAGCGCGTCAATAAATAACGGTTTATTAACGGTGCTAATGCCTTACGTGAAATTAACGGGAGGCGGGCGCGAAAAAGATAGAGAAAGCCTCCTGACGAAGAGAAGAGGGAGGGGGAAGTCGATGTAAACTTCGTGTCTTAAATGAGGCGCATGCTGCGGTTCTAATTAAAACAAACACGATTATAAGTTTCGTACTTGAATTTATAATCATGGCCGACATACGTCGGCCTCTTAACGAAATTATGGCCGCCGACGTTATAATTTTCTCGGCGATATTTTTTCAATATTATATTCTCGACAATGTTGTTTCTCGTTTCCTGATGCTGAATAAATACAATAAGCCCGGGAGACGCGTTCGTTTTACCTCCCATATCACCTTCGATCAATTGGTCCCTTGATCCGAAATCCTAAGTCAATCCGCTGATCTTTTGTGAGATTTATAATATTTTTATCGGACTTATAATGGGACTATCCGTATATCGGCGACGTGGCTACCGGGGCATCGAAATCGTTGCTGCGATTATATCAACATTTAAGCACCCGCTGCGCGTGATCCCGTCTTAAGCTGAGCTTAAAGATCACACGTGTGCAACGGGGCGTTAGTCCTCCACGTGCACCGGTTCGTTTCTCATCCCCCACGTGTTCAAGATTTTCTTCTAATATCTTGCCCCGACGATATTTTCAATATTATTCCATCAAAGTATTGTTATCAAAGTTTAAATATATTAGATATATTAAATATATTAATATTAAATATATAATAATATTAAATATATTAGTCATCTTGCATAAAGTATTTATGTATATTAGCAGCTGTGCTTTAGTCCCACAACTAACGTTAACGTCCAACTAAGTCGAGAAAGATAAGAATACAAAGAATCTTGAGATCTTTAGAATACGTTGAACGAAAAATTCCCAGAATCATATAACTAGAAAATGTTTTGTTGAGTAATTTTTTTACAATCTTCTCCTTGATGTAGCACCTCCATGACATATACGGAGACTTTAGACGCCAAATTATCTTAGGATCAGGTAGAAACCCTTTCTGTGACTTGTGGAAAAAGGCATGACTCTTGGCCAAAGTAATATCTCAAAAATAAAAAAATAAAAAATAAAATGAGAAAATTCTATCCATTTTCTGGGAAATTTTATGCTCTACTAATAAAAACTAAATTTTCTTTTTGCCTCTACTTCTCCTAGTTCCTTCTAATATAACACTTGCAACTGTGTGATTATTTTCTTAATATTATATATCAGAGTAAAATAAATGCTTCATCTATTTATCTATTTTATTTCTTGAAAATCTTGAACTATATATATTTATCACAGATTTCCACTTCTAATAGTTACGCAATTAAAGAAAGTTGTGATCTATTTTTTAAATAACTCAACAATAAATAAAAGAAAGAAGAAGGATACGAGTATTTCATTGATGATTTATAGTCTTTTTCAAAAAGATATAATTTTGATGTGCTGAAGAAAAAAGTTTCAGAGAAAAATGTTTGTCGAGTTAGTGTCATCGTATTTTCTTGTTTAATTACAAAGTTATTATTGCACTCCGCAAACTCAGCGCGAACGTACATCATGAAATTAACAACGCGGAGCTGGATAACCGAGCGGGCTTTATTAATTTATCGTTCGTTGTACATTACACAAGAGCCACGGGAAATCAAGGAAAACGAAATGAGAGAGAATGAAAAGCGAGAAAGGAAAAAAGATAGAACGCACGATGAAGCGAAAAACTTAACGCTTTTAATTATTGTATAATTAAAGTTTCCTTGCCTAGCGCGATCGTTACTTAAAAGAGATTAGATGCTTCTCATTCTTTTCATAATTCTACCCTTCCGTAAAAATTCAATTAACATGGTTAATTTTATTGTTAGAAGAATTGATATAAAAGTTTATTAAAGTAATAATCTTCATATATTAAATATTTAATATTAAATCAAAAGAATCACATGATTTTTATCTAAAATATTTTTTTATATCTTTTATATCTTTATATATTGTTTCTCAATTATGATTGATCTTATTATCGAATTGAAGAATTTGAAATATAATATTGAATTTTAAATATAATAAATATAATATTGAATTTAAAAATATAATATTGAATTAAAAATATATTAAAATAATTGAATTTAAAATATAATACTCTCTTTAATGCAAAGATAAACACTTGCATCATGATTGAAAAATATTTTTATAAAAAATGTAAAGTATCTTTAATTTTTATTTGCATTTTAGTTATCGTTAATAGAGAATTTGTAAATTTGAGAGAGATAGAGTCCTTGCATATACATATTATAATGCATATACACATGCATGTCAATAATTTTATTTCACTTAATGCTTCGGAAAGACTCTACGGAGGATCTCGAACGATTATTCGACGTAACGATCAGAATAACGACTGGTGCACAATACACTCTAATTTACAGGCAACTATAGATAAGTCTGTTATCCGCGATGATCGAGTTTACTGGGGAAAGAGAAAGGGGGTGTACTCGATTACCACTCAATTGGCCTGGCCACTTTACTTGAGCTCACGCGCCCCGTATCCCTTAAGGGAGTAGTATCTCGATCATAGGGGAAGAAGAAGCCCGCATGTCGATAATGAATTCGCTAGAAAGAATTATCTGTTTTGGAAACAAAATTATCGACACGTATAAAAGTGTAACTTCGATAATAATGAATTATTCAACATCATGCAGGCCTAACCCGCCCATTTTTGAGAGCCCTCTTCGCTTTCTCTTATATAACATATTAATCTTGAAATCAGAAAAACGAGATAAATATTAAAATAATATTGATACGAAATATAAAGAAGATATCAGAAATGAAATTTGTTGTTATTTTTAAATATATTTTGTTTTGTTTAAAATATATTATTGACGTATGAAATAAAAAGTTGATTGGTCAGCTCGATTAATTGAAAAATATGTCGTCGAAATAATAAATATGAAGTCGAAAAAATAAAATCAAACAAAGCGAGACGATGAGGAAGAAATTAGGATTTATTCTCTCAAACAAGAGAGAGAATCAAGAAATTATGGCAATTTTACGACTAACGAACCTTGGCATTTTTTATTGAGAAAATTCACGGAAATTTGTTGACGTGCAGTTCAGGTAAACATACATTTCTGTATCATGTTTATTTCATATCTTATAACATATATTTTTAAATTACGGGGTTGCGAAGGGTTATCCGCGATAAGTGAGGCTGGGAGCTCGTCCACGTAAGAATCCGGAGAGAAGTGATAAATTATAGAGGGGTCAGGTGGGTTCGAACTCTAAAAACAAACGTGTAATTTACCAGTGGCTGACCTGTTCCTCGACATGGTCAGCTAGGAATCTCCGGAACTATAACGTGCCAGTGGATAATGGGCCGAGGGCGAAGAGGCACCCAGGATAGGATTATGATAGGTTCTACTCTGGTAGAGGCGGAAAGGACTCCTGTTTAAGCAGTAATTAAGCCTTGCCACGCCCTCGGTCACGCTTCTCACGGACCGTTAACTGACGTTCGTAAATTATCAGTAAAACATCCCTCGACTACTTGTACACTTTCGCTGGAAGAAAGATCGTATGCGTCTTGTATATCAATTCGCATATTTTTAACACAAAAGTCGACAATAATTCGACATAATTATCCACTTCTCATCAAAGTCGGCGCCGAGTCGGCGCGACTATTACACTCGAATTACGTCATATCCACAGAGATGACCGTATCCTAAAAAGTTCACGTGGTGATATACATTCACTCGTGTCTGGTTACCCTCTTAGAAGGAGGCCAAGCAGCAGCAACGGCAGCAGTAACAGCAGCAACGAGTCGCGTACGCGAACGTAATTTCCGAAGGCACGCGAGGAGGAAGAGGGGGAGGGGGGGGCGATCCGGGCAGGAGGGGTGATAAGGTACCGAACTAGAGATCGACCCCTGGTGCTCGCGGTGGGACGCCATCTTATTTATTGTTTTAATTATATCAGAATATATCGTTAGAACCCGTCACGCAGCCGAATACGCGAGATTTATGCGATCGAAACGGCTCCATCGCCCCCGCCGCTTCACCCCCGCGTCGTTCCTCCTGCGTCCCGGAGTCTTTTCTTCAAGCAGGAGGAGGTCCGCCGTCCCGCCGAAGTATCCAAACGTATGTGTTGACGCGCGTAATTTGTGCTCGCGACCGAAGTAAATAAATTATAACTTTGCAATCGTGCGCGGACTCGTTTCGCGAGTCTCATCCAAGTGTTCTCGTTCTGTAGAAAACAAATCGCTCGCTTCAGCAAGAAGCGAATTAGAGGAGATTCCGCGAGATTGTCCAGTTGAGAAAGAGATAAATTGAACGACGTCAAATGTCGAGAAATAGCGATCTCCTTCACGAATTATTTACTGGTATTTTTTTTTTATTGTTTAAATATATGTAAAGTAATCTGTAAAAAGAATGAATAAATGTAATAATATCTTTGACACATGATAATATATTTTAAGTAATTTGCTCTACGCGCTCATCGGCTGTTTGCATGATCGTGAAAAGAGGTGCTAATAAATATTTAGCACGCACATAAGTATCTTACACGGGTTTACAAAGAACACTCGTGCGGGATACTCGGAGATTTGCCTACCAAATTGCCGTTTATTACCAGCGGGTTGTTACATTGTTCTCGCACGCCAGGCTCACTCCGTTACAGTACATTACAGGATCAATGGGAATTCAAAGTATTAGTAAAAGCGCGCGATCTACCCGTTAATTTCACACGTGACTGCGTGAGATGTGTCATCGCATTAAATACATCTGTCCAATATTTTCGATGTCGATATCTTTTTCAATTTTTTTTTAATCTTAAAAAATAGCAAATATATAAATAAATATATAAATAAATATATAAATAAATATATAAAATAGGAAAAGAAAAAGAAAATTGTCTTCTATAAATCAAACGTTCTTAAAAAAGTATAAAAATAATAGTTAAATAATAATTTAAAATAATTAAAATAATTAAAATAATTAAATAAAAATAATTAAAATAATTAAAATAATTAAAATAAAAATAATTAAAATAATTAAAATAATTAAAAATAATTAAAATAATTAAAATAATTAAAAATAATTAAAATAATTAAAAATAACTAAAATAATTAAAAATAATTAAGATAATAATTAAATAATAACGTTTAAAAATAGCATTTAAAATATGATCTTTTTTGGAAAACAATGTGATTTAGACAACGTTCATCTATATCGCGAACGATGAGCATATCGCAGCCAAGCGCCATCGTTCATTGAGCTCCGACTTTTTGAACGGACAATCTTATTTTTTATTTTATTTCCCCTCTCATTATTTTTCTACGAGAAGCGGGCGGCGTCTGGGCGCGCGCCCACTGGTATGTCTGGTATTTTTGGCCGGCGCGTCGCCTCCGGAAAAATAGTTGTCCTCAGGCTTCTTCGACAAAGGTCTGCGCATTGTTTCTTTTATCGAAAGCACGACTTCGATCGACGTTACGTCAGCCTCGTATTGCACAGTAATAGAACGATGTAGAATTAACTCCCTTCGATTGTTGGATCGGGAGACTCGAGAAGATAGAGAAATTCTAAAGGACGGACAATATTTTGTCGATTCCGCACACGCGACTGCGGAGAGATTCCTATCTACGCTTGATAAATTACTGTCTCTACTCGATCCTGGTTTCTCTCTGCCACCTACCTTCGATCGAGAGAGGCCCCTCTCTCTCTCTCTCTCTCTCTTTTGCATCCAGGATACGGGTCCCGAGTCTCTCTTGCTCCGCGCCCGAGGAAGTCCACCCTTAATATTAATTTGCCCCTCCATTGTCCGCTTTTATTACTCACATATCTTACCGATTTTTACTTTTACTGTTTTCTCAGACCTTTTACTTGTCCTTTCGTGAGTCCCTCACTTCTGCTTATACGTCCGGTGTTTTCGGGACCATCGCCTCGGACACCCGTGCAAGGTTTGTGCTGGACATATGTTCTTGCGGTCCATACATCTCATAATTTATGTAACATACATAGCATGCAACATATATAATTGTACAGATTCCCACAGTTGTTTTCTAAAAAAAAAATGCCCTGACATAGTGACATTTTTCTTACACGCTATTATATAAATACGTTAATCTCTCTGCTCGCGTTCATACAAACAATACACAGCATCGGCCAAAAATATATCACTTTTATTTTTTTAAGGATAACTTCAAAGGGTATATATTTCTATCTAGTCACATGTTTTAATAAGTATAGATTATTAAATAATAGATTTTTCATTCATTTGTTTTTTAAGGATAACTTCAAAGTGCATACATTTCTATCTAGTCACATGTTTTAATAGTAGATATATAGATTATTAAACAATAGATTGTTCATTCAATAATGAAAACAAAATTAATTAAATATATATGTGCACTTTGAATTAAATTATCCTCAAAAAACATAAAAGGTAATACACTTTAGCCGATACTGTATATTATTTGACTATTTATAGATATTTAAAAAAAATGAATTTGATTCAAAAGATTTGCCATTGGAAAGTTTCATCAGATTTTTGAACAACGATTTATCTTGAGGCAAGAAATCTTTCTTCTATTGATATTTTAATGTTATCCTGTTGCGATATATGGAATAAAAAATAGCGATACAAGGAAAAAAATGCATCCCAAGTGAATTCATAAATCATCAGGAGGCTTTAGAAGAGTCTGCAACCTGTTGATTCTGCGCCAAACGAGAGCGAAACTGCATGCATTTCTTTATCGCGCTTGAAACCAACTAGTAATAATGTCATCTCAACGAAAATTTGCGAAAATTAATACTTCACTCGTCGGATATTTGGGACGTTTTGGCCGATGACAAATTTTTATCGTGTCAAGTCAATTGTCGATTCCCTGAGGAATGAACTTATTATAAAATAAAAATAAATCGGCAGGCGATTTCTTCGCAAAGCGCAAAACGCTAGTCTATGAAATTCGAGAATCACAAAGAAATGTACAATAGTTTCCCATGGGATCCTTTTGGTGATTTACGAAATGCATTCCGAATCAATTTTCATCCTCGTCATCATGGTCAGGAATATATATTCCTTCATCATTTCGATTCTATTGTTCAATTTTCAATATAACCATGGCATACCATATAAACATTATCGCAAATAATTCCAATAAATATGAAATTATTAAATAAGAATATGAAATTATTAAATATAAAATTAAGAAAAAAAATAAATTATTAAATATCTTTAAATTAATTTTAAATTAATAAAGAAAAATACGATAGTCATTAACGTAACACAATTTAAATTCCATACCAATTTCTGTGCAAAATAATGTTAAATTATTTAAATCTTAATAAAAGTGCGCGATCTACCGATTAATTTCATACAGACATTAATTTTATAGAGAATTTTATAGATAATAAATATAAAATATTAATTATTATCTTCATTTCTAATAACAAAGTGGAATACAGTAATTATAATAATAATTACTCTAGATCCTAGATTCAAAATTTAAATATTAAAGATATGTGCTTGCTCATATTTGCATTCGATTAGCCAATTTATTGTCTTTTCTTATATTATAACATCCTAGCAATTAATTAAATCGAATGATCGGAAACGGCATTTTTCACAAGTCTGTTAAAATCAAATCGCTTTGAAGTCATGAATGACAAAGCTAATATGCGTTATTAGGCGCTACGCGGCTTCGCAGTAGGTTTTGTACCCCGCGAAGTCGAGGATGAAAAGAGTAGGTTGGGCGAAGGAAGGAGGGTAGGACGAGTGTCTCGTAATATGTGGCGGAGACGGTGTCTCCGAAGGGTTTTCAGCACAGTGGCTCCCGAAGTAACACTAGCACATACACACATAAACACTCACGCATACGTTTTGACAAGTATATCATGGAATTTAATATACCCACCTTCTCTCCCTTTAGAGCCGACTAACGGTATGCGAGAAAAGGCGCGCGCGCAAAAGCGGGGAACGAATTCTTTGAGTACCAGAAGCGCACGAGGAACGAATCCGTCAAAGGAATCCGTTGGTCTCCGTTGTTAAAAGAATCTAAATACCACCTCGAGACTACACATACACCCGATGGACCCGATAAATGTAGAAGGCGAGAGAATCTTTCGCTTTTATTAATATCGCGCAAATTGCACAGAAAAGAAGCCTTACTCTCTTCCGACTTAAATATACAGGGTGAGCCATTTTAATTAACGCACCCAATTATTTCGGAAACAAAGCATTTTAGAGAAAAATGTTTCAGACAAAAGTTTTATGGTTTCGAGGGGCCATAAGATGGTATCATTGGTTTGACCTTGAAGAATCATTTGAAGGTCACGTGAAGGCCACCTCAATTTTTTTAAATGGCACCCCTATTTTTTATTACATATTCTTGTAGCTGGCCTCGAGAGCTTTCCAAAACACTATAATTAAATGTTTTTCCATTAAGTGCTTTTCGAGTTATGAGACTTGAAATCATTTCTTAATTTTACATAAACCATAAAATATCTTGTAAAATATTCATTTTTCGATTATCTTACCTTAATACTTTTATGTACAAAATAATGAGAGGAATCAATTGGTGTAAAGAAAACATACAGTTGTTTCTAAGAAAAAATATGGAATTGTTAATTGCAAATTACATATTTCTTGCAAAAGATTTCCGAATGGATGTCGAAATATAATACATATTTCTTCTTCGAAACAACTATGTTTTTTCACCAATTGATTCCTCCCATTATTTTGTACATAAAAGTATTAAGGTAAGATAATCGAAAAATGAATATTTTATTAAATATTTTATCATTTATGTAAAATTAAGATATTATTTCAAGCCTTATAACTCGAAAAGTACTTAACGGAAAAACATTTAATTATAGTATTTTGGAAAGCTCTCGAGATCAGCTACAAGAATATGTAATAAAAATAAGGGGTGCAATTTAAAAAAATTGAGGTGGCCTTCACGTGATCTTCAAATGACTCTTCAGTGTCAAACCAATGATATTATCTTATGGCCCTCTCGAAACCATAAAACTTTTGTCTGAAACATATTTCTCTAAAATACTTTGTTTCCGAAATAATTGCGTGCGTTAATTAAAATGACTCACCCTGTATATAATTCATTAATAGAGATATTTACCAACGGTGACAAATTAATCATTTAAATGAACCTTAATATTAAAAAAATGTTTATCGAAAACCAATGTCCCATAATTAAAAGCTTGTATTTTATTAAAATAATTAAAAAAAGTTGCTCAAAAATTATCCGAAATTTGATAACTAATATCTATTATTATCTTTTCTCTAACAATGTATCCGTAAGAAATATTTTAAGAAATTATTTTACCGCATAAACGTAAATAATTAATAAAAATTCCATACGCGTCTGTCAGTCACCTTTCTTCGCCGCTATTAATAGTCCGAAGTCACCTCGTTAGACGGAGAAACTCACCTAGCACACATAACCCATGCCTCTCAATAAGCGATCCGGTACAAAGGAGAGCACAATGTGTGACGGAGCACGTGCGACGAGGAGTACGTTGGAGAGACCAAAACACGGTCGTTGAGGCATTCGCTCTCTCGGCGAGGTGCAAGAAATCGTTCCGATTCTCCGGCGATGTCGCCGAGAGAATGGGAGATCGGGGCATTTCCCCTCCTCGCTAAAAGTCGCCTCGCGACCCCATTTCGCGACGATTTAGACCGACTCTCTTTCTTTGGCGGACGCGCGATTGTTCCGACGCACCTGCGTCACCAGGGGCATCGGGTTACCCCTCAATAACGTCGCCGGGTCCGGGAAGTCGAAATTCACGGAACACCTGATGAGAGCGGCGGCAGTTCGCTGGGGGCCTTCAATCCCTACGATTCCTGCGGGCTTCCGGCCCGCCTTTTCTCTCCTGCGTCCCGTCGTCTTCGGAGCACATTGTACGACCTCGTATGAGAACGGAAGTGCAAATTACAGGCCGCGATGGCGAGCACCGAGATCTTTCTCACGATGTAAGTGCGCGTTACGAGGGTCCCGTTGCCCTCGGCGGGGAGAAGAGACATGTAAGCCCGTGTTCGAGGAGGTGCACGCGCTTTAGTAGACTGCATTTCAATCTCTTTATTTAAGAAATGGGAATATACGTTTAAAGAGATTTTTTTTTTTTTTTTTTTTTTTTTCTCGAAGAAAGTTCGACTGCTTCTCTAGAGGATCGCATGGACCACTTTCGAGAGAAACATACATATGTATGTAAGATTGCATTAATAAGTTGAAAAATGTGATAACTTAAAAATAACGGAACAGAGGATACATAATAATGACATGTCCCGTTTCGTAAAATAAAATAAGACGCGTCAGCGATGATTTAAAACCGTCTACTCGCGTGGAAAATAATCATCATGCGCTTCATGAATATTAAGATCAAATCTCACGAGTTAATATGATGGAATAAATGTTTTAATATAAATTGGAATTATTTTCTTCTTTTTCCATAATATTATTTCGTTACAATCTTTTGGCATTTCTTGCAATAAGATGAATGAACAAATTAAATGGGGAATATGTAATTGGATGACCAGTATAGATGTATCAACTGGGTCGTAAAATTTTCGTATCGAGACCCAAAAATCTTCTGAAAAAGCAAAGTAACAACCAAAGAACGTAAATGCCGTATAAATCTCAGATTTTATGCGATCTTCTTGAGAACGTTATTTTTACTCGCGATATAATAATCGTATAATTTCATCAGGCGCTTTAATTAAATACGTGATATGCGGCGGAAATTCGAGCGTGCGTTAATCGATGTAATTAAGCAAAATTCAGTTAAAAAAATCGACATACATTAAACGACAGCGCGATAATTCGATAATTAAACACGACGATTTTTTCATTATATCAATATCGCTTTGCACGTTTTATAGAGTGGGACGAGAGGAATGTCTTGAGCCGCGTTATGCAAATTGAGAAAATTTAAAAAATTCCTCGAGCGATCGAATAATACTTGAAGGAGCGCGTTGCAAGGCAAAGGATCGGGTTAAAATCGGGAGAGAAAAAGTCTCGTGAATAAGGATTCTCGTCAAATGACGACGTCATGGATTCCGAGGAATAATCAATGAGACCGGACAATAATGTCCGGCCGGCTAAGATGGCGTTGAGACGAGAAAACTACTCTGGTGTAACTGTTAAAGAGTAAAAAAGGAATCGAGACCGGGAGCAAGCATGCGCTTCCGATTGGCCAAGGAGTCGCTGGGCGGGAACTCGACAATCGACTTTACAAGAGTCTCTTGCTCTTTCACCTGTGCAACGTCGGGGAACGAGACGAAGAAACTAACGACACCGTTCGGGGAGATTATTACGCGAGTCACGGTCCTACTTTTGCATTCTCATTTGGTACCCATCAGCTCTCGTTCTCAAATAATTATGTCAGCACCTGCCACGGTTTTATTAGAGAAATAATTCTAATTCGTCGAGTATTGTCTGGACGTAAATGACGCATTCACGAGGTTTTCTCTTCTTATTTACATGAACGGATCACCTATAAAATAATTTTCCAAGATTTATTGGTACTGGTAAAACTTTTATGAGAGGTTTCCTAAAAAAAGCCTTTGTGATTTTATTTATTGTTAAAACTTATTATTAATGACCAATGTCAATGACTGATTGATAAAAAGAAATTTCTGTATCTACTGACCTTCACAAATAACTACATTGGACCTCTAATTTGGATTTTTATTGGAAGGTTATCCGAGAACCATTGTCTATTGAATGTTCAGTGTTGACAGTTGAAAGTCTGTCGAAAAAATTCTTGGAATGAAATATTTTCGGGAAGGAAGAAAGAACATTAGAATATTGGAGAGAATTAAAAAGTCAATGTTAAAATATATCTAAAGAGTCATTAATGTTTTTATATTAATTAATTACTCTATAAACATTTTTATATAACTATCCTATCTATATTATTTTATATAAATCTTTATAATATCTTTTAAACCCTTTATGACAAGAAGTCATCGTATTAGACGTGAATAATTTTGACGCGATTTCATCATCATTGTCATCGTCCTCATCGTTAATCGCAGATATATTAATAAACTTTTCATATGAAAATAAATCTTTTGAATAAATCTTTTCATAAATCTTTTGAATAAATCTTTGATATATTCCGCTCGATAGATTCCTCAAAAAGTATCGATTAAGTGTGAATCTCGCATATGCATCATCATTGCATGATTGCGAACACAAGCATCACGAGTAGTGGGTGACTTGACATCACAAGAGAACCGGATTTTTTAAATGCGGACTCATCGATGTCACGAATGAGAGTTTTTCAATAGACGACAAAGTCATAGTATAATATAGATAATATGTTTTTCTTTCTAAATTTCACAAATTTCAAAGTAATTCGCTTTCACGAATTTATTTTGTTATTATTATTATTATTATTCGTATTTATTTAAAAAAAATATCATCTATATTAACTAGATAGAGAGAATACAAATTTATGTAGTAAAAAATCAAATATAAATAATATGACAATTATCATTGTTTGATTATCCAAACTAATCGCGATTTAGCAATTGTTTCATTCTCTTCTCTTTTCATAAACCTTGTGCAAATTTCAGAAGACGTTATTAGAAAAAAACAGCTGTTGACTTGGTTGAGATATATCAAGCAGAAGGAAGATAAAAAAAGATAATGGATTAATGCGTTTTATATTATTTTTGATAGACAGGTATATGCGATATCTTTGGTTAACAATCGAAACGCGACGGATAAAAGTAATTTACGCGTCACTTCCAAAAAGGACACTCACGATTTCGATGTTCTCGGTCGCGTTTTGTAGCGAAGAGAACATCGATAAAGGGGTAATTCCATAGAGGGATTTATGGCTCGCTTTATTGCGTCCTAAGTTCCTTCCGAGATGGAAAATATGTAGCTTCGAAGGACCAGGGTATAACAATAAATTCTTATCTGTACATGAAAGTGTATTGTCGCTTCTGGGATAGTAACAAAAAGATGTACGATGCTGTAAATAATGAATTGCTTGAACATTTCATTTTCTAAACGTGATGTTATCGTTCGTTATCCTCTTAATTTATACCTCGATCTTTTATTTTTTTGTCAAGAAAAAGAAGATTTATTATTTAGAGAAAAACTGTTTAATTTTTTATCAATCTCTCCTGTACAATTTATGTTGTATGTATTGTGTTACAATGTACGTTGACAGCCAAATAGTGTCCATATAATATGTATAGTAAAAATGGAATGAAAAGAGAATACAATATAAATATAAGATTTTTTTATAAAATATTTAATATTCTTTAAATTATAAAATTATATATTTTTTTATGTAAAAATAATATATTATTCCACAGATATATTAATAAATATTAAGAATAATAAAAATGTGTAATAAAAGGCTTAGATTAACGATTAAAAAAAATAAAAAATTAATTGCAATCTTGAAAAGTAATCTCAAAAATTCCGAAAAAAATTTTTGTCTATCTCAGAGGTACATTCTTTATGTTGTATGTATTGTGTTACAATGTACGTTGACAGCCAAATAGTGTCATATAATATGTATAGATGTATAGTATAGATGGAAGATAGTAAAGATGGAATGAAAAGATGAAAAGAGAATGTAATATAAATATAAGATTTTTGTATAAAATATTTAATATTCTTTAAGCTATAAAATTATATATTTTTTTATGTAAAAATAATATATTATTTCACAGATATATTAATAAATCAATATTAA
The DNA here is from genome assembly GCA_030586385.1 of Camponotus fellah. Classification (NCBI taxonomy): domain Eukaryota; kingdom Metazoa; phylum Arthropoda; class Insecta; order Hymenoptera; family Formicidae; genus Camponotus; species Camponotus fellah. The sequence goes on from JAPIVC010000550.1 coordinate 1,890,558, forward strand.
TAAATCATATCTAGCATACAAAAGCATCCTCTTAACTATTATTTCAAACATTTGTCTAGCAAGATCTCGCAAAAATCGCACACATATAAATATATATCAATTATATCGATCGGCAATTTAATATAATAAATTAATATTTAAAGAGATACGAAACTTCCTGAAATCAGAATAATACAAGTGATAACACTTGTCACGCTTGATCTGTATATTTCAGCTCAAAGATATCGTAAATTCTCTCCGTAAAGCGGCACGTTTGTTATCCCGATTAGTATACACGCGTATCATCAGACACCGCTCGATTCTATTCGGCGCGGTAAAAGAGAGCCGGACAAAAAGAAGAAATCGCTCGTGGAAGAGTGTGTATCATTGTATCGCGGCATTGTTGCCCGGCGAATGAACAGATGAGTTTCACTCGAAGACGCTTTAAGTCATCGTGCTTCGATCTTCGCCGGACCCACCGCGCTGGAAATGGACCGCGGCCTCTCTCGATGAATTCGTACGCGCATTAGATGCCGTGAGAAATCATCTCTGTCTTTCTCTATCTTCGTTCGATTGTACCCCGCACAAATCGATTCGACGGTATCACGTGTGATGATCTCGCAGCGTCGTAACCGGTTATATTATATATATATATACTGAGCAACAAAATTAGCGCAACAAAAATTTTTATCAAAATTTCACTCAATTTTAAATAATCATAACTCCGCGAAAAATGGTCGTATCAGAAAAACTTTTTTTTTATTTTGAAGTTTAAAGTCTCTACTTTAAAGAGAATTTGTCATATTTTGACTTCCTCTTTCCTCCCTCCCGCCATCTCTTTAAAAGTGAGGTCATGTTTTATTTTAAAAAGTTTGCATATTTTGACACATTCCACGGGGTGCAATGAATTTTTCTCGCAAACGTTATAAAAATTACCGTAGAATATACACTTTTCCGCACAAATTAAAAAAAAATTGAAGTCTGTACGATTTTTTTTGGCGGAGTTATGACATGTCAAAGTTACCCATGCATTTTAGTCTGTTTATGCTACCGTCAGCATTAGCGTTACCCGATGCATACCACGAAGAGGTTGCTGGTTGGATTTGTGGTGTGTGTGTGTGTGTGTGTGTGTGTGTGTCTGTGTGTGACGGAAGAAATGAGACATATTGTACGGAAGAAATGTGTATGTTATTGCTTAATGATGTGTATTCCCGCCTCGTCTTTGAATAACTTCCTGAAGACGTTCGTGCATATTGATGCAGGATCTTATTGCATCTTGAGGAATTTCGTGCACATTATTAAGCAACATACACATTTCTTCCGTTCAATATGTCTCATTTCTTCCGTCCAAAAACACACACACACACACACACACACACACACACACACACACACACACACACACACACACACACACACACACACACGATGCACAAAATCCGACCAGCAACCTCCTCGTGGTGTGCATCGGGTAACGCTAATGCTGGCGATAATAGCATAAACAGACTAAAATGCATGGGTAACTTTGACATGTCATAATTCCGCCAAAAAAAATCGTACAAACTTCGATTTTTTTTTAATTTGTGCGGAAAAGTTTATATTCTACGGTAATTTTTATAACGTTTACGAGAAAAATTCATTGCACCCCGTAAAACGCGTCAAAATATGCAAACTTTTTAAAATAAAACATGACCTCACTTTTAAGGAGATGGCGGAAGGGAGGAAAGAGGAAGTCAAAATATGACAAATTCTCTTTAAAGTAGAGACTTCAAACTTTAAAATAAAAAAAAAGTTTTTCTGATACGACCATTTTTCGCGGAGTTATGATTATTTAAAATTGAGTGAAATTTTGATAAAAATTTTTGTTGCGTTAATTTTGTTGCTCAGTGTATATAAATCTGAAGCAGAGGATAAAAAAATAAGGATAACGTGAAAATTCGTAATTTACCCACCCTTCCATTTTCCAAAGAAACGACAGCGATTGTATCCAAATAAGCCAGATTAATTAAAAGAGATGAGAAAATCGAGGAATTCTAGGAAAGAGGATGCAATAAATAATAATTCTCTCTCCTCTCGAGGAGATGTAGCGAAAGGCTACTATTTACCCTGCCCTTTTCAAAGGGCGACAACGCGGTCGTTGATGTCGCGAGTCGAAACAGCTTTTAGGAAGCGCCAACTTTTAGCGCGTGCTGCACGAAAGAGTATCGGAGTACTTGAAAACATCTGGCCTCGTGCGCGTTTGGAGTCGAGTGCAATACTCTCGACAGGGAACGGAGTACCACTCGAGGGCGCGAGTCCTCCGAAATAAAGGCACGTGTTTCCGCGCTTTTAAGCTCGCGCGAAACGACGAGACGTAAAGAGCGGACGGACAAAGTCTAAAGGGCTCGAACGAGAGGCTCTCTCCTCGCGTATTAATTTCCGCGTCGATTGGCAGCCTCAATAGTGGCCTAATAATAAAGCGCGTCGAGGCGACGAGTACTGTCTTCCAACATTTCTTTCCTCCCCTTTGCTTCCTCCCTGTTCGTTATTATTATTTTATGTTGTATCATATATTAAATATATGTATGTATATATTGAATTTGAATTAAGATGTATTATTGAATATTATTATGCGCGTTATTTTAATTCTTTACACAAGTGTCATTTATTTGTTTTATAGCAAGATAGATTGTAAGAATTAAAAAAATAAGTTGAGGTTGATTGAGACTTTTTAAATACACATTTAGGTTTTTTGATTATTTTTGTGTTATATGTATCGTTTCAATTGATTTATTAAATCTTTCTAAATTTATCTTCGCGCACGTAAGATTTTTAATTATCAGCAAATATCTTGTAGCAAAATTTTGCTACTAAAAGGTGATCTATACAAAAACTAGATATTTAAGATCATATATTTATCAATTAATCATCTTGAGTAACTGCTAGGATTTTGGTAATTTTAATAATATGATTGACGAATATTCTTAATTCGAATATTCTTAATACGAATATTCATAATATGATGATGACGAATATTCTTAATTATTTCTTTAGAATTTTTTTCTTAGAATTTTTCGAACCTTAAAGTATGAAAGCAACAAGTGGTTTACCTTGGAAAATAGACCGATGTGCCTTTATAGTCCTGCTTTACTATTAGGTGTGCGTTATCTTCTCCATTATGGTTGCATCAGTACAGAAATCTCCTTCGAGCAAGAAACATCTCCACCATACCGATCACGATCAATCTCCTTGTGTATTGCATCTACCTGAAATTACATCGTGTATTAATTCTCGAATATTATGCTTGATTAAAATTTAATTCAAGATTTATAAGTGAGAGTGATTTTCATTCATTCAGAAACTTTAAGTACAAGATTACGGTGTCGCCAGTCTATCCCAGTGTAACTCGTTACAACTCGTACACGTTATTGTGAGAGATAAATTATACTCTAATAAATGGTACAAGTGTATTAAACATTTCATATCAAGATAGTTCGCCATTTCTCTCTGTTCACGGTGGTCCAGTGACACTAATATACACGAGAAGTCGGAAGTGCGCCCACCGTCGAGCGAATACCCGGCAGCACCCGTAGACGGACCCCCCGCGAACGGGTGTTCATTGTCGCGGTTGTTCGCGGGGGGGCTCCCACGACCAAACGTGCCACATCGCATCGACATTGAGTATGTTCTCTGCAATTTCGCTAACGATCCCGCAGGAAAGGGTGAAAGTGAATCCGTTCCGTCGACGGAGAAACGTTTCTACAAAAGACATATGCGGTTTCGATCAGACAATATTCTGCTATTATTATTTTTACGATTTTAAATGAATGTTAAATAAGTGCAAAATTAATTTTTTTCTCGTTATATATCGGTAAGAAATTTTTTTGAAGTACTTTTGAATGATGTAACGTATTTAGTTTTTCTGACCTGAGAAGAAAAATTTAATGAACCTAATGATTTGATTAACGATTTAATGTTCCAGACAAGAAAGATTATAGAGATTATAATTTTATCTATAATATAAATAAAAGAAGGGAAGAAGAGAGAGACTATATCAATCTTAGGTTTAATCAAGTCTGAAATATTCGAGGAGAGAGCAACAGGATTCGCATGATTAATCGGAGACACGTTAGATTGAAATTCGCACGATTGTATACAAATGTTCATGTCAAATAAATGACCAGTAGCATCCGGAGAAGGAAAATTTAATAGGTATACATCTAACCCAGGGCCGGATTTAGGGGAGGGTTACAGGGGCTGAAGCGCAGGGGCCTCCACAAGATAAATTTTTGCGTAAAATTTCAAATGGTATACAACACTTACAAGGGGAGGCTACGCTTTGCACTTCACCAATTTTGAAATTGGAAGTTGTAAGAGATACTATGTAGTTAATACCTGTAAAGCTTTTTTTGAATCGATCTTCTCGCTTTTCTATTATAGACTACTGGAAAATCACAATTTCAGAGCTACATTTCCTAACGTTGAAATTATCTTAAGAATGTACTTGGTGTTGATGGTGTCCAACTATAGTGGAGACCGCTCTTTTTCAAAAATGAAGCTTATAAAAAATCGGCTACGACCAACGATGATACAAAACCGTCTGTCAAATTTATCACTGCTTAGCATAGAGAGCTGGATTTCACCGAAATCACTGATGATTTTTCGTTAAAAAAGGCTCGTAAAGTATCGTTCGTCCAACGAAAATAATTTTATCTATTTACATCTTTTATATACATTATTTATATATTTATATTATTTATATTATTTATATATTTATATATATTATTTATATATAATCTATGTGTTGACCTTATGTCGCAATAAATTATTTAAACAACGTAAAAATTTCTATTTGATTTTGGTTTAAAAATGGAAGGTTAATCTCCACTTGTTCGTTGCCCTAGAGCCTCTACACCTTTAAATCCGGCTCTGATCTAACCATCACATTAATTATCGACTCGATGTTCTGTGAAAATGATAAAAGATTACAGAGATTATAATTTTATCTATAACATAAAATAAAAAAAGAAGGAAAGAGAATCATATCAATCTTCCTGTGGGCCTAATCGATTCCGAATCACCCGAAAGAAGATCAACAGGACTCGCTCCCGCATGATTAGGCGCGTACACGCTAGATCGCAATTCGCGCGATCGTGTACAAACGTTCGTCAAACGAATGACCAGTAGCGTACGAACGAGGACCCCCCGCGACTGGGATTAAGATAGGGGGGCAAGTATATAGCGGGGAACAAGGAGGTCCCTCCCTCTCTCTGTCTCTCGCGTGGCGGGCGCATTGTCGCGGTTCTTCGCGGGGGTTCCCCGCGACTGAATACCGCCTCGCTCTGGGAGGCATCGCGACGCCTGTTCTCGCTCTATAATTTTAACAGCCGACTCGATGATTTCGTCCGTTTTTTCCCTTTCCCTTTTCAGCGTATTCGGGCACGATTGCGCGCAAACAACGCGACCACCTGGTTGCTCCGAGCCGACGTTCTCGTCAAGAGAGTCTGATTCTTGGATCTAGCTGTCAAATGAATCGCTCGTGAATCTGATCCAGGAGAACGTCTATTAAGCTGGCACAGTTCAGCACAATCGAATAAAATTTATATATAAATTTAGTGCTCTTTTGTTACTAATTTGTTGCTCCCTTCCCAATTTTGTCTTCCTGCTCATGTGCAAACGAAAATCTATAGATTAAGCTTATTGCGGAAAGAATTTTGCAAAATTTGAACTTTTTTGAGTGTGATGTAAGCTCCTTTAAGCTTCTTTTCTTAATAGATTGCGTGTGAGTCTAGAATAGTTTATGGACGATCGATGTTCATTGAATTGTTCAAAATATAATATGATAAATAATTATTAAATATATAATAAATATAATAACTATAATAATATATAATAATATTATATATAATAATATATATATTAATATAATAATATATATATTAATATATAATAAATATAATAAATATATAATAAATAATATATAATATATAATATATAATATATAATATATAATAAATTTAATTTAATAATTATAAATTTAATAATTATAAATTTAAATATAATTATAATTAAATTTAAATATAATTAATTTTGTTTTTAAAAGGATATATAATTTTTTTATTCCTATGTTTTTAATGTTTTACAAATTCCGTTTTTGCAGACAATTAGAGAAAACGTCGAAAGTCATTCTAACGGCTACGACAGAGGGTAAAAATTCATCGGAGTGGAGGAATATATGTATGTATATCAACTTTAGAAACTCGGGGTGGTTTCGTTTAGCGATCATTACGAATTTAGCACTTGCGTTTCCGTTCCCGAATAGGACGCCTAGTTTTCAGCCCTCTCCCCTTCCTTCAGAGTCACCAGGATAAAGTAAAAGGGCCGGGGGACCCCCCATCTCGCCTTTATTCATTACCAAAGAACCGATGTCGGCCGCACCCGATGTTAAGCAACGAACACGCAGAATATGTAGGACATCGTGCCCTCCGTATGTCGTCCGACGTACCCCCCGTGTTTCCGCGTGTGTTGCCCTTTCGCGCCCCGTTTTCGAAGCATTAGCCGAATTGACAAATCTAATGTTGCCTCGACGGCCACCATCGATACGCAATTAATCCCTGCGACAGAGCATTACAATTTTAAGAAATATATATTAAATTGATGTAAAAAATATTGCGTTGACGCGCGCAAAAAAACATTGATATAACGATAATATCATATGATAATTTTAAGACTCTTGCGGTATTTAAAATATTAGATATCCGAATTTTTGAATTAACGGAATTTTTTGACAGCACGCATACATTAAATATTATCATTTTTAATAATTAATCAAATTTTCGAGAAATAGGATAGTCAAAATTGTGAAAGAATAAAAAAATATATATTAAATTACGTAAAAAAATATCGCGTTGATGCGCACAAAAAAAACATTGATATGACAATAATATCATATGATAATTTTAAGATTCTTCCGGTATTTAAAATATTAGATATCCGAATTTTTGAATTAACGGAATTTTTTGACAGCACGCATACATTAAATATTATCATTTTTAATAATTAATCAAATTTTCGAGAAATAGGATAGTCAAAATTGTGAAAGAATAAAAAAATATATATTAAATTGAGGTAAAAAAATATCGCGTTGATGCGCACAAAAAAAACATTGATATGATAATAATATCATATGATAATTTTAAGACTCTTGCGGTATTTAAAATATTAGATATCCGAATTTTAAGATTAACAGAATTTTTTGACAGCACGCATACATTAAATATTATCATTTTTAATAATTAATCAAATTTTCGAGAAATAGGATAGTCAAAATTATGAAAGAATAAAAAAATATATATTAAATTAACGAAAAAAAATATCACGTTGACGCGCAATAAAACATTGATATGACGATAATATGATAATTTTAATATTCTTGCGATATTTAAAATATTAGATATCCGAATTTTAAGATTAACAGAATTTTTGACAGCACGCATACATTAAATATTATCATTTTTAATAATTAATCAAATTTTCGAGAAATAGGATAGTCAAAATTGTGAAAGAATAAAAAAATATATATTAAATTGACGTAAAAAAATATCGCGTTGACGCGCGCAATAAAACATTGATATGACAATAATATCATATGATAATTTTAAGACTCTTGCAGTATTTAAAATATTAGATAGAAAATATTAGATATTCGAATTTTAAGATTACCGGAATTTTTTGACAACACGCATACATTAAATATTATCATTTTAAATATTATCATTAAATATTATCATTTTTAATAATTAATCAAATTTTCGAGAAATAGGATGGTCAAAATTGTGAAAGAATAAAAAATATATATTAAATTGACGTAAAAAAATAATGCGTTGACGCGCACTAAAAAATTGATATGACGATAATATCATATGATAATTTTAAGACTCTTGCAGTATTCAAAATATTATATATCCGAATTTTAAGATTAACGGAATTTTTTGACAGCACGCATACATTAAATATTATCACTTTTAATAATTAATCAAATTTTCAATTTGAGAAATAGAATAGTCAAAATTGTAAAAGAATTGCTTTCAATGTATCAGATGTGATAATTTATCATTCGATATCACAAAACGGAGACGCATTTGTCATGAAAATGATATTTAGCATTCATTCAACGTAATGAATTCATTTTGAACAGACATTTTAAATGGACATATTTGGTAAGATACGGAAAACAGTGACACCGGTGCGTTGAAAGATAGCCATTGTTTGACCGCACGCGGCGTAAAGCTAAAATGCGGTGAGCGTTCGTAATCCTAAACAAATTTGCGGATTACGCTCCCAGCATGAATTATTTAATCCCAGCACGGTCTCATTGGTTTAGTTTAGTGACCCGTAGGGCTTTTGCAGATCGCACACGCCCGCTCACCATGATTCCCGCTCGCTAATTCCCTCTCTTTCCTTGCTTTCTGCTTCGTTTCTGCTTCCGTTCGACTTCTCGCTTACGTTTCATTCTTCCTTTTCTTAAATGTATTAATTGCATTGTCATTCAATTATTCCACGTGGCAAGAAAAAGATGCGAATTCTGCATAAATAAATGTTTCGAAATAATACTTGTCACTTGTAAACTTTGAAGGATAAATTATTGTCCTAAATTTTATTAAAATAATTCTGTTGTTCTCCCAAATTATTAAAATAATATTAAAATATTAAAATAATATTAAAATAATAATATTAAAATAATATTAATAATTATTAAAATAATTTCTTGTCGAAGAAAATGAAAACAGAAACAATTTTGTAGTATATATGTATTATTTATTTATTTCAAGATCCTTCAAGATCGAAATGAATTGAGATATTCGCAATTTCTCGACTATTATTTTCGAAGGATGTACAGCCTGGTTAGCCATTAAATTTTCGCTTCACGTCATATCGCTGGTTGGCGATAAAATTCAGTGAGAAAGGTGGACGAGAGCGTTATTTATGGAGAGTAACACTCGCGAATCAAGATGTAAAGCGTGGGCGATACAACGAGATATCGTTCGAAAGGGCGCGAGAAATGTCTTGCGCAAAAATGGATGCACATTTTCTGCAAGCGAGAATGATCAATAATGTGTTATTTTCGTACTTATATTAATTTTAAATAAATGCTTATATAATCTTGAAAAATGTTATGCATACTTTTTTATATATGCAGGTATTGAAATAAATAACTGTATAGTTTAATTTAATATATGTAATAAGAATTTCAATACGGAAAAAAGGACATTTATCTTCGTAATAATTGCATTTTTTATCAAGCATTTTAATCATAAAAATTTAAAGCAAATATATCTTTTGAAAGAAAAAGATTTTTCAATAATTATAACATTTACAACGGACTTATAATGTACTAGTTAAAGGATAAACATAGAAAGAATAACGTTACTTAAGAATTATATATTAATCTAATTGCTAATGTTTTAAACACTAGATATTTTCATGAAGTCTATTTTTGTAAGAATTTCTTAAAAATTAAAATTATACGATATTGAGAAACAATTTTTTTAATTTTATATAAATTTTCATTATTTTAAATTTTATATAATTTTATATAAAATACAAGACGTTATTCTTTTAAATTCGTTCAAACTCTTTTCAAAGATTCCATTGGAAATTAAGAGTAGATCAAGCAAGATTTCAAGCTATCAATAAAATAAGTACGGACGCGATAAGCCACTCTCGGCATCTCGATGAATCCGGCACCTTCATCCTCTCTCGTAAGGCAGCGGTCCAGCTCCTCATCGTGCCGTCTAGACAGTCTAAATTTGAATAATATTTTTATGAATGAGTGGACGCACCATAAATCCTCGCGTGAATACTGTTCGGGACTCGGCCGTGGAAACATGAACGCAGCACGCACGATACGCAGACAAGATACTAGCGGAATGATACATCCGAGAGAAAGAAAACGAATAGCGAGAGAGAAAGAGAAAAAGAGAGAGGGAGAGAGAGAGAAAGAGTTGGACTATCGTTGACCTAAGTTGTGTTAAGCCTGGATCCCCTCCCTGATCCTGTGACTAATAGGCTTATTATTTCATATCGCCTCGCATTTGTTACAGATGCACGTACAACGGCGCGACGTAAGTAGGCTTGACATTTCCCTGCCTAATGTGATGTTTGCTTTAATAGCGGAGAAGCGAGATTACACGTGTCACGATATAAACGATACATGCGTAAGATCTGGATGCATTTCGTGTCCGTTAGCGGCGCGAATCTAATGCTGCCTCAGTCTCTTACATAAATATTCATTAAAAAAAAAACGTAAAATATGAGGCTATAAATATCGTTAATCAATATTATGCATGTAAATAATTGCGACTTTAATAACAAATGTTATTAAAATAATACAATTTAAATACGAAGTAATACTTTTCTTATTGATTTAATACAGAACCATCTCTATCTTGTAGTTATTACATTAATTTTTACATGTACAATAAAGATTATATTTTTTTATAATAAATTACAGCTCATTATTTGTGACAAAAAATAACGATTAATCAAAATTTTTAGTTATGTATAAAGAAAGTCCTTCGTTCTGTTTTCAGTGCAAGCATGTAAAGTGCAAAATAGCCCATACACAAACTCGCATACAAACATGAATGAACCCTGAAAGAAGCGAGAAGAAGATAAATCGACTAAAATAAAATTTCTATTTCCTATAAAGATTGCATTTTTCCATTGATTTTACTGTTTTCTGACAACCATGAAAAAGAGATTACGTTGCCTCGTGCCAGCCAGATGTTTCTCTAATTATTTCGACTCCCAACCGTGCAAAATATTCTGAGCATTATTGTTCAAAATTTCATCCATCGCACTAGATATGATTTATTTTTTAACTCAAATATTTCTTCATCAAGCATAGAATGATTTATCGGCAAACAGATCTTAAATAACTTGAAAACGAGATCAAATCTTGCTATAAAATTAACAAAAGCATTAAAATCGATATAATCTTGATATGATCTGAAATTTGAAATATGATCAATTGAAATTATCAATATTCAATATGAATAAATTAATCATTTTATTGATTAATTTGTGTGTGTTTTGTCTATTGTTTTTCACAGGAGAAATTTCTCATTAAAATTTCGTTTTTATATAAAAACTATATAAAAACTGTTTCAAAAAATATATATTTATAAATTTATAAATATATCTATAAATATATCTATAAATATATCTATATTTATCTATATTTATCTAAATTTAAAAAAATATAATATATTAAACTCAACAAATTTGTATATAATTCAATAATTTATTACATTATTGTAAGCATTAAAATCGATATAGTCTCGATATGATCTGAAATTTGAAATATGATCAATCGAAATTTATCAATATTCAATAATATGAATAAATTAATAATTTATTCAAATAAATTAATAATTTTATTGATTGATTTGTGTGTGTTTTGTCTATTGTTTTTCACAGGAGAAATTTATCATTAAAATTTCGTTTTTATATAAAAACTATATAAAAACCTGTTTCAAAAAATATCTAAATTTATAAATTTAAAAAAATATAATATATTTCAAACTCGACAAATTTGTATATAATTCAATAATTTATTACATTATTGTAACATTAAAATCGATATAGTCTCGATATGATCTGAAATTTGAAATATGATCAATCGAAATTTATCAATATTCAATAATATGAATAAATTAATAATTTATTCAAATAAATTAATAATTTTATTGATTGATTTGTGTGTGTTTTGTCTATTGTTTTTCACAGGAGAAATTTCTCATTAAAATTTCGTTTTTATATAAAAATTATATAAAAACTGTTTCAAAAAACATCTATATTTATAAATTAAAAAAAAATATAATATATTTCAAATTCGACAAATTTGTATATAATTCAATAATTTATTACATTATTATGTTTCAGTGGTCAAGTAAACTTTAGCGGTTTCATCCTATTTTGACATGTTTATGAAAAATATAGCCCTGCGCCATACTATAAAGTGTTGATCGTGTTCACAATGAGCAATCGCTTCCGGTACTCAGCACCGCATTCGATTTTCCGAACGATGCCCATAAAATAAGAGCAGCGCGGCTTGGTCAAGAAGAGAAGCGCGACAGAAATGCGCGCAGGACGAGCCGAAGGAAAAAAAGACGTCCGGGTGGAGAAGAAGAGGGAGAAGGAGAAGGGTGGAAGAGACCCCGAGAGAGTAGAGAAACACATGTCGTTCGCTGTATCCCGCGGTGTGCCGTGGGGTTCGATGCGTGAGATTCATATATTAAGCGGCCGAAACCCTCCTTCGAAACCTCGTATATGAGAATAGAAGAGCGTAAGAGGGACAGCCAGAAGAAGAGAAAGACGTGATAAGACGAGAGGAGGAAAGGCTGGAGGGAGATGACGGTGTCAGAGGGAGAGAGCGCGAGATACAGGGAACACACGGAAAAAGAAATGACGAAGAACGAGATGAAGAACGAGGAGGAGGAAACAGGGTGAGCAATGAAGAATCGAGAGGTCCACGAGAGAAAGAGGAGGAGGAAAGACGGAGGAGGGAAGAGGGAGGGGAAGAAGAAGGACGCGTTCGAGAAGGAGAACGGCTGTGAAGCGAACCAGAGACAGATGAACTAATGCTAACCGCGGGGGGCACGTGCTTTCGAGCGTCTAATGATTTAGCTGGTGCAAAGACCGGTGCCGGTGGTATTGATGCTGATGATGGTTGCGGTAAAGGTGCTTCGGTGCGCTTGCTCCCCGATGTTTGTCTCGAGCATTGCAAACTCGATGATTTTTGACCGAGCCTTCATAAATTCCAGTTAGGCAGACGTCACCTCGATTATCGAATAAATGTCCTGCTCGAATTCTATCAGCGGAGTTTCTTTCAATAGAGACTTCAGGAATTTTTCTTCTTCTACGTGAAAACATCGACAAACGTCATCCCAGAGAAGATGTCAGAAAAGATCCTAAAGTCCTATCGTAAAATAACGGAGGACGAATCTTAATGATTATTTTTCTTCAATCATGCACAGAAAAAAAGGACATTCTTGTTTTGAACATTATATTTAGTTTTAACATGGAAATCTTGAAATGAGATTATATTGTGTTAATTTAAGAAAAATATAATTGCTTGAATAATTGCTTACTTGAATGAAGCCATTTTATATAGTTCAATCGAGAACAATATATTCTTATGATTTAAGATTTAATTTTCTTGAATGAAAAAGAAATAATGTTATAGAAAATAACATTTTTAAATCTAAGATTATAATTTTCTTAAAGTAGAATTAAATAATTATATATTCTTGAGGTGACAATATTAAAATAAGACTATAATATTGTTGAAATTTAAAATTATTAAATTTTTCGAAGAAGAATATAAATTGTTGCGTATATACAAAATAATGAATACGTTAATTTAAGTGTATAAATTTTGATTTGATACTTATTTTTTTTCTGTATGGTTCGGTATTTTTGCACAATTTTAAGTTGATTCTGTATTCTCGAAAAATAAACGAGTGCGTTTGCTTTAGTTAAGTTTCCATATTTTTCTTCTCTTTTTCTATCTTGTTTGCAAATAAAAAATAAGACTGCATGATTAGGGAAGAAAAATATGCCTGCCAGTGCATTTTTCGGAAAGGCTCATTAGATTTTTCCAACGAAGTAATAAATTATAGTTTTTCTTCAATTGTAATTTCATTTATATTATAATTTCAGTTCAATTGTACTTTCCGTCTTTACAGACAAGTGTATGCACATTTAACTTCAAACATTTTGTGTTTCTTCTTTTGTTCATTTCCTTTTTTATTTTACAATGTACGACTATTGAAACATTTTTCCAAAAGAGTTTTCAGTCTTTTACCGCTAAAAAAACAAGATAATAAATCTTACTTCTCTATTGCATTTCTAGATGCATGCAAAATCGACAATCGTAAATTATAAACATTCTATAGCATATAATAATAATTTTACACTTTTCATAATTTACGAGCTTAATTAGTCGCTCATTTATCATCGTTTCTCGATAAAAAAATGTCCTCGCTCTTTTTCTTCCAAATGTATTTTATCAAAAAGATTTTTTTTTATAGTTTGAAGCTTTTCCACAAGAACAAGAAAATTTTTGACTTCAATATTTTCTTGTGTGACATCTCATTAATTTTTAGAAGTTTAATAGGAATTTGTAGAAATTTCCTATTAAAAAATAAACAAATGAAAGATAATTAAAAAGGGTGCCAAAAGAAGAACGCTAAGAACGTTTTCTAAAAAAGAACTTTCTTCAAATTTTCTTTAAACATATATTATATATGTTATATACATAATATATATATATATATATATATATATATATATACATTCATATGTATATTTACATGTATGTGTGTCACTTATTGTTAGATACAAGGATATTTAGTGTAATGATGCAATGCAACATTATTATTGTTAGAGAAATTACATTGACATCATTTTGATAAAGTTTTTTATGCCATGGTAAATTTTATGTAACATTTGTGATATATAGTTCTCGTCAATTTCACTCATGATTATTTTTACCTGTATAATTCTCATATTTGCTCACGATTGCACAAGAACTGTGCAATCGTTTTCAAACTGTGCAATATTTTGTACCAATTTCTTCAATTTACCTCCTGTTATGAATTAGAGAATCATTTGCAACACACAGTTATACAATTATTCTTGCCAATACATTATATTTATTTCGACATTTGTTTCTTTATATTTTAAGATTAAAGGAAAATGCTGTCGACAAAAGACATACAGATGGATGTAGATAGGATACAAATGTTAAATGAAATCGGTATATTCACTGACAAAAACAGTGATTTTAGTTATAAAAGTACACACTGAGAAAAATTATTTGATTGTACCAACAAGACGTATCTGATAAAAAATATTTTGATTAAAATAAGAATTTCTATTATCATAATAAGACTCGATTTTTTTATAACTAGAACGTTTAATAGACTTTACTATAAAGGCGCAAATTCATGAGACACTCGATGCTCATTTTCAACATCAAAAAATATCACGTGACAAGAAATGACGAATTGATATCTTTATTTTTAATCACGTGACGTCGCTGAAAATAAGCGACGAGCGTCAACATGAAAAGGCGCCTTAAGGATTTGGTTAATATTTTCTAGTTGGATCTATAAAAATTCTTATTATATTAATTAAATATAGACACAGTCATGCCATTTTTTTTTAGTATTATTACCAAGAAAATTTAATAAATTTAACAGGAAGAAATTAATCATATTCTGGTAATTCCTAAAGGAATTCTGATTCGTTCATTTTCAACAGACATACTGGTTGAATCTACCTAGATTTTTAATTAATGCAACCAGATTTTTTTTCTCAGTGCAATACTGCAAACAATAAAATCTTTTTGAGAAGATAACTCAATTAGTGATAATGGCTAATATTTTTCAGCAAAATTTTACCATCTTAATCGATGAAACATAAGACGGAGGAGTAAAGAGTGCTTTCTTTGATTATTTAAATCTCTCTTGTCGTAGCTTTAATCAGTGGCATTTGTGTTCACGACATTGAATCACCTTAAGAGATATAAAATCGAAATTTTATATATGTAATTGTCGATCCATGTCAAAGGATTCTATTCTATATAACCGGATATTGGCCTTCAATATCTCTTTCCGGAAAGGACATCGAAATATAGTTCTACGATGTATCTATAATATTCGAAGAACTCAGGTACGCAACACAAGATAATGAAAGTCACTTTTCATCCTCTGCGAACCATTAAAGGTCGTTCTACAATCTTGATTCAATGGCCAATAATTTCGTGCGGATATTGTTGCCGAGGCAGCTTGGGTGGTTTCGCCTTTTTCATCTCGAAGGGCTAGTTCGCATTTTCACTCCAACGATGCCTTTACCGAAGACTGGCGAAATTCTATTGTCAGTACAGAATCTCTGCGCTTCTTTTTACGAAAAAATATATGACAACGGTATGTTTTCGACTTAGGTATCCTTGCTCGATTTTCCCCAGCTTTTCTTCCCTGACAGACGCCATTACTGTTCGTCGACCATAAGGCCCATGACATCAAACGGCCCACCTACTCGACACGAATGCTCTTTCTCGATACGTGTCCCCGCTCGTGTGTTTGGACCACATTAAAGATTCCAGAAAATTATACCAAAAGCTGCTCAATTTCTCGTTCTAACAGCCGCATAATGGACCCCCGCGCAGCGCGTTCCGTGATTCGATCAATAGAATTGATGCAGCCGGTCTCGTCTCGTGATTTAGATGTTTGGTAGCAAAAGGGAAGATCTTTACTTATATCGCGAGATCGATGAATTGAGATCACGAAATGAAACGTGGCTTTTACGTATTTAGTCAGCAGAATTGACCTCTTCCTCTCCGCCTCTTCCATAGGGCAAGGTTTTGCTTATGTAGCTTTCAACTGGAATTATAGTGACTTGATTTATCATCAAATATAGTGATAAATAACTTTACATCAAGTTTTCAAGTTTAAGTTAATTATTATGAAATTATTCAAAATTATTTACGTCTTTTTGCAATTCTCGGACAAGACTTTAATTGTCGGTCGCATCTTCACGCAAGGTAACTTTTCGCGTTATAAAAGTTCATTTAATACACAGTAAAAAATTTTGTGTTAAATTTAACATATTTCACATGTCCCAATTTATCCACTCTAATTTTAATGTTAATTTAACAGAAGGCAAGTATGTAAATAAATAACACAAATAATATATTTAAATAAAAATTAACACAAAAGTGTAACACTTAAATTTTATCTGAAAATAAAGTTTATGTTAAATTAACATATTTATAATGTTAAATTTATTTAAAAGAAAATGTTATTCTTACATTTTTATGATAAATAACGGAAGAGATACGTCGATTTAACATATGGAAACTGTTATAGAGAGAAAAATAACACAACTTATCTGTTCATTTTAACATATAACTTATTTCATCAAAAATTCGTGCGTTTACATATTAATTGTGTTATTTTAACTCTTAGAAACGGTGAATATTAACTCAACGCAGAAATGTCAAAATAACACAACGATAATTATGTTACATTAACATAAGAGTATGTTAAAAATTTAACACAAAAATTATTTTTACACGAGAAAAATTCCACAGAAATACAAAATGTTTTTTACCGTGTACAATCTTTATCTATAAATTTTTCAAACTATTGCGCAATGCAATGCTTTAGGAAGGGGTAGAAATGGAGAAAAGTCTATCTTACTTATATATTTCCCTTCCGTAACGTCGAGGTCACGTAGAATAGAGAGGGTGGCTCGTAATGGAAGGCTTGATTATAATAGAGGTATCATTCTCCCGTGGGCGATCTTCCTTCGTCTCTCGGATAATTGCAAATGGCGTCCTTTTATGCCGCAAGGGCGGCTGATCAAAGCCGCGGATAAATAAAAGATAATCATCTAATTATTCCATTCAAACGGCCGACTGCCGACTCTCGGTGTACGATTGGCTCGGCAGTCATTAAGATCGCGGCGATCGTATTCTCGTTCTCCTTTCCTTCCTACCCTTGATTCGCGCGAATCATTGTGATCGAATTCGCGATCCGTATTACGAATATTTTGGTAACGATTCTTTAGTTGAACGTTTAGTATCGACGTAATTTCACCGATTTTATGTACAAAATAGAAGAAAGAATTTATTATTATCGCGACATGTATAGTGAATCTCGTCATATAATCCGAAATAAATGCTTTTAGATATTTCAATCATATAAAAGAAAAGTGTTAAAAAATAATATTGTCTGGAAAAAAATTTAAATGCAAGTGTTTTTCTTTCTCGCTTATTTTTTCTCTCGAGATAAAATTCTTTTCTTTTACTTTCAATCTCAATTTTCAATCTAATCTACCTTGATGCTTTAAGACAAATTAATCTTTTTTAATATGATTTTATTTATTGATAATTTCTTTTTTTATACTCTTTAGTATTTTATATTTTTTAAATTTCTCTAACAATAAATTTTAGAACTGTTCATTTATTCTTTTAAGTAGATTCAGTGTATTATTATTGATAAATAATGATTTCATAAGTGTAGCACTGCAAAAACAGTGAAATTTTATTTAGAAGAAATACTTAGTGATAATAATTATTTTTTTAGTGAAATTTTACCATCATAATTAGTAAAATATAAGACAGATGAATAAAATATGTTTTAATTAATCAGTGAAATAATTGCTCTTTCACGAAATCTTGTCACCTTTAATCATTAATATTCACTGATTCAGTTTAAGAAAATATTACACATATTTAAAATGCATTAAATTTATCAAAATTCTTTAGAATCCATGAATTTTCGTAAGAAAATTAATATTAAAAATAAGAGCAAGATCTCTCGACTTGGCTTAAGAGAAGACGACTCTTTTCTCCACACATAATTGCTTATCTATCAAAGAATACTAAAGTTAAACTATGTATTCTATTGATCAATATACGACATTCAAAGCGACAGTCGGAGAATATCAGATCGCCGAGATATTTTGTCCGAGGTCTTCGAAAGGATGACACTGGCACGCGATACAACTTGTTCGCCAAGGATTAGCGCATCGTCTAAGAACGATGCCGCGAGATAGTTCACGAACAGTGAATTAACATGTAGTGACAGACTTGTCAAAAAGATCTCGGAATAAAACTCATTAGGTTAAAGGAGGTGCCTCTTCTTTTTACAACCTTGAAGCGTCTTCGATTCGAGATTTCCCCCGAATGCAAAGCAGCGAGATTGACGTTTAAAATGCTGCGAGTCGCGAGCGTCTCGGATCCGACCCTCTCACGATAAAAAGTCGCGAGGATCGCAACTTTTGGTCTACCTGCCAAAGAGATCGCATCCTCCCGTATCTGTATATTATAGCTACGAATGGCACGGGGCGAGAAAAAGAGCACCAAGTATCTTGGATGAGGGATCTCCAGCAGGGACGCGTCGCGATTCATGGATCCCGAAACGGAGGTGTGACCGAGAAACCGTCAGCCCGGGTGAGACGGCGTGTCTCCTAGATAAGGATCTGTCACCCTCCAATGACTGGCTGGTATACTAATGCCGGACGACAAGATACTTACTACCAGATAAAATGCCCCGGGATGTTCGGTCGCCAGTCATTCCCGACGTTCTCAGCGACGTTCCCGCATCGGCGAGGAAAGGAAATCGAGAAATTTCGCGCCGCTTTGGTTTTCGTTGAGCAACGAGCGACTATCGTTATAGTTTATCGAGAAGGAATATCTGAGGTTGTGTATCTGAGGTTCTATCTTTCTCTCCGCTTCCGCGGGAGATTTGCGATTTAATGACTCGCAGCGAGCGATTGTATCTCTCTGCGTAACGATTAGGTGATGTCAGTGTGAGAGAAATCATCTATCTACTTCTCTCGAAATAGATTGCACGCTTGCCAATGTAGGAAAACGAGCGACCAAAATGATTACAAAATCTTATGAGAGAATGCAATTTCGTTCAACAATCTTGCAAAACACGTAGATACGAAGCGACAAATTTATAAAAGACATTTATAATAAAGTAACATTGCATTAAAAAATCTTGAAAAAATACCATTAACTCAAGAAAAATGAAGATTTTTTTATTTGAATACTGCTTAAATAAGCAACAATATTGAATAGTTTTTAATTATAACTAGAAGCGATGAAAGAAAAAGAGAGGAAAAAATTGTGTATTAAAAGATAAAGTAAAAAATACATTAAATATAGATCACGTATCTATATTTAACGTATAATGAAATGGCACATTGCATTAAAAAATCTTGAAAAAATACCATTAACTCAAGAAAAATGAAGATTTTTTATTTGAGTACTGCTTAAATAAGCAACAATATCGAATAGTTTTTAATTATAACTAGAAGCGATCAAAGAAAAGGAGAGGAAAAAATTGTGTATTAAAAGATAAAGTAAAAAATACATTAAATATAGATCACGTATCTATATTTAACGTATAATGAAATGGCACATTGCATTAAAAAATCTTGAAAAAATACCATTAACTCAAGAAAAATGAAGATTTTTTATTTGAGTACTGCTTAAATAAGCAACAATATCGAATAGTTTTTAATTATAACTAGAAGCGATCAAAGAAAAGGAGAGGAAAAAATTGTGTATTAAAAGATAAAGTAAAAAATACATTAAATATAGATCACGTATCTATATTTAACGTATAATAAAGTAGCACATTGCATTAAAAAATCTTGAAAAAATACCATTAACTCAAGAAAAATGAAGATTTTTATTTGAGTACTGCTTAAATAAGCAACAATATCGAATAATTTTTAATTATAACTAGAAGCGATAAAAGAAAAGGAGAGGAAAAATTTGTGTATTAAAAGATAAAGTAAAAAATACATTAAATATAGATCACATATCTATATTTAACGTATAATGAAATGGCACATTGCATTAAAAAATCTTGAAAAAATACCATTAACTCAAGAAAAATGAAGATTTTTTATTTGAGTACTGCTTAAATAAGCAACAATATTGAATAGTTTTTAATTATATAATTAGAAGCGATGAAAGAAAAGAAGAGGAAAAAATCGTGTATTAAAAGATAAAGTAAAAAATACATTAAATATAGATCACGTATCTATATTTAACGTATAATGAAATGGCACATTGCATTAAAAAATTTTGAAAAAATACCATTAACTCAAGAAAAATGAAGATTTTTTATTTGAGTACTGCTTAAATAAGCAACAATATCGAATAGTTTTTAATTATAACTAGAAGCGATCAAAGAAAAGGAGAGGAAAAAATTGTGTATTAAAAGATAAAGTAAAAAATACATTAAATATAGATCACGTATCTATATTTAACGTATAATGAAGTAACATATTGCATTAAAAAATCTTGAAAAAATATCATTAACTCAAGAAAAATGAAGATATTTTATTTGAGTACTGCTTAAATAAGCAACAATATCGAATAGTTTTTAATTATAACTAGAAGCGACGAAAGAAAAGGAGAGGAAAAAATTGTGTATTAAAAGATAAAGTAAAAAATACATTAAATATAGATCACGTATCTATATTTAACGTATAATAAAGTAACACATTGCATTAAAAAATCTTGAAAAAATATCATTAACTCAAGAAAAATGAAGATTTTTTATTTGAGTACTGCTTAAATAAGCAACAATATCAAATAGTTTTTAATTATAACTAGTAGCGACGAAAGAAAAGGAGAGGAAAAAATTGTGTATTAAAAGATATAAAGTAAAAAATACATTAAATATCGATCACGTATCTTCTCCCAAGAATAAAAAAGAGAGAGATTCAGAAGAAGAGAGATCACCCTCTTCGACCATGATCGTGAAACCACCTGGAAAAAAAGAAAGAAAAAAAAAACGTCAATCTGATCTTCTCTTCCTGGAGCAGATTTCGTCTATATCCAGAGATAGGTCCAGCCAGGTGAGTGACTTCACCGTGGCATTGTCGTTCAGCAAGATATACGACTCCCGACTTCCTAGAAACAGTTTATATTCCGAGATGGGGGAGAGATGAAGGAAGACAGAAGATCGTTATAAGTTTACCTGGCCCGAAAGATCGCTCTCGTCTCGGAAGCGCGTTCACTTTTTAGGATTCTGCGTCGAAGCAAAAGCACTTGGTCAGAGCCGTCGGACCCGGGATGCCCTTCGTTGATTTTTCGAAGATTTATATCGCCTCGCGGATACGTTCTTGTGTTGCGAAAATAATTCCTCGATAAAACGAAACCGATCGCTCTCGACGCGAGCGAATAGTTCTTTCTAGCAATTGGTTATAATTGAAGAGACAGTTTCTCTCTCTTTCTTTCGCTCTTCCTCTCATTCTTCCTCTCCATCTCTTCCGACATAATAGAGTATCATAAAATAAGAGACATTCTATACGCGATATAATCAATCTTTATTTCCTTGAAGCGCAATAATTTGATCGACCTAAAGTAATTGTCGCAACAATTATTGTCGCTTGTCACCCCGCACATCTCATCGGTACTCATTCCGTTTATCTCTATGATACAGTTCGTTTTATGTCTCGTCGCATCTCGAATATTATAGAGAGAATGTCTTTTTAGTTAAAAGCAATCAAAAATATAATCTTCATTTTCCTTGATATTCGATAATGCAAGATTTTCCTATTGTTTGATGCTTAATGCAATATTTATAAAATTTTTAATTCAATATTCCCTCCTTCTTAAAAAATATTTCTTTCAAATATTGCCATGTTAACATCATCATGCAAACTTATATAATCTTACGAATAATCTTACGAATAATCTTTAAGCGCAAATTTTCTTAACAATGTATATTAATTGATAAAAAATATTCTTTTTTTAAAATAATCTTAAGAAAAATCATTGGATATATATCTTTAATTTAATAACGAATAAATCCTCATATTTTATCGCGCGAAGACATTTCAATCTGACATTTCTACGGCAGGTTGAGATATTGCAAATTTGAATAATTTTTTTTTAATACTTTCGAAAATATAATAGTTGTAATCGTTTTTCTGTGAGATTTTTTTATATCTTACAAAATTATAAAAAGTGAAAATGGGGTATAGTTAAAGGGTTCATATTTTTTTAATTTATACGATTCCATATATACGATTTTTATTTCTTATTTCTTATTCTTATGTATTTTTATTTTTTAGTCTTTTCACACATAACAAAACATCGTGCGAGAAGGGTCCAACTAAATAGATAATAAATTTCTCTTCTTCTTTTTTCTTTTTAGAGATCTTTTCTTTTTTTTTAGATATAACATTTTTTCTCCAAGAAAGTTCAGGTTAGAATTCAATAAATTTAAAGTTAGAATTCAATAAATTGTCATTCTTAATCAAGGACGTAGAAAGTAACTTTCTAGTCATTCCACTAGATTTTTACTAGAAAAGCATGTATGTTATAAATTGCGTTTCACATGTATACGGTTAAATACGAAATTAAACGGACATCAAACACGTTAAACATAAATACTACTCCAATATAGCTCAATTTAATTATTTCCGATTCATAAATGTTTGTATATAGTGTTGTTTGTCGTGTTTGTTGTTGTTTGTTTATTGTGTCATTAATTAACAGAATTGACCATAAATTGATCAATGGCAGTATCTTATTTTAAGAAAACATTCAGGCAAGAATTATTTGGTTTTTCCTTGATTATACTCTTTCTTTCTCTACTTCCTTCCTTCTCTTCCTCTGTCTCGCTTTTTCATTCTCTTTTCCTCTCTTCTTGTCAAAATGTTACTTGTTACGCTGTAAAAAAAGGAAACATAAAAAAGTATTCAAGAAAACGAATGGGTCCGACATTTAACTCGCAAAGATCTCTTTATAATAATCTGTTAACTGAGCGAAAAATAAAAGTTTTACCTAACGAAAGGCACTAGCATAACTGACTATTGACTTTTTTCTTTACGTGCACGGTAAAAAACATTTTGTATTTCTGTAGAAATTTTCTCGTGTAAAAATTTTTGTGTTAAATTTTTAACATACTCTTATGTTAATGTAATTATGTTAATATTATCGTTGTGTTATTTTGACATTTCTGCGTTGAGTTAATATTCACCGTCTCTAAGAGTTAAAATAACACAATTAATATGTAAACGCACGAATTTTTGATGAAATAAGTTATATGTTAAAATGAACAGATAAGTTGTGTCATTTTTCTCTCTTTAACAATTTCCATATGTTAAATCGACATATCTCTTCTGTTATTTATCATAAAAATGTAAGAATAACATTTTCTTTTAATTAAATTTAACATTATAAATATGTTAATTTAATATAAACTTTATTTCCAGATAAAATTTAAGTGTTACACTTTTGTGTTAATTTTTAAACATATTACTTGTGTTATTTATTTACATACTTGCCTTCTGTTAAATTAACATTAAAATTAGAGTGGATAAATTGGGACATGTGAAATATGTTAAATTTAACACAAAATTTTTTACTGTGTTCTTCCTTTATGTTTCCGTAAAATAAGAAAAATAAAGAATAAATAATAAAGAATAAATCTAACAAATAAAAGAGATTAGAAACTAATCAGAATTTACAAATCTTCTTCCCGGAAGAAAATCTTGTTGCATTATACTGAAAAATAATTTAACAAAAAGAACCTCCCTCCATCTATCGTATACAAAAATAATAGATAAATAATAACTTTCCGTTGAGTTGATATTATATTATTAAAGGTAATTTTGCGCATTTGAAAGAAGATTTCTGTGAAAAATATAATAGAAACGATAATTCGCGATGTAATTCACCAAGACTGTTTTCATCGATGTAACTCGATAGCAGCATGGATGGATAAAGTAAGCGCAAGATAGATTTTATCTAAAACGAGTGTATATCCGATATATGAGAGATTGAAATAGTTTTCATGTACCCACAGTAGGGTGTACTCAGGACTGCGCTTTGTCGAATGTATAGTCTCTCGTTCGAGCAAAAGTGATTTTCTATAGCGCGCTATATCGATAACATCACGCTAATGTCATTCACTTGTTCGCCTCCGGAACCGATATTGATCTTTATAGGGGTTATTATTATTAAGAGGCCCGCACAGCATTCGCACTAATGTTCGTATCAGAAATTTTATATAAGAAAAACTACATGATTTAACGTTTATTAATGTGCGCTTGTCGCGAGAATAAATAATTGACTGATTTGATTGATTTATAATTCAAGATTTTCAATTTATGTATTCGACAGCTGATTTTTTTATGGACATGTTGTTATGATATATACATAAGGATAAGATTTTACTGCAGATTCGACCGCACAAGGTGCTGATGCAAGTGCATGTGTATTCGTAATTTTTATAAGAAAGTCATTGAACAAAAAAAAAGAAATATAATTATCATTCATGTAGATCGATTGCTACATTTTATAAGCATAAATTATGATACATTTTATAAGCATAAATTATACTATATTTTATAAGCATAAATTATGATACATTTTATAAGCATAAATTATGCTACATTTTATAAGCATAAATTATGATATCGGAATTTTCTGAAAAACAAACGTTTGCGTAATGTCTCAACTTTGTGAAAAACCGCTATTTATTTGCCATGTAAATCTTTTTTATTTTTGCCGAAAAATTTTTTAGATACTTATTGGGTGGTCTCTTTTGTTCTCTAAGATTCACAAGAATGTATTGTATTCAGATTTTCTATTGCAATCAATGACAAAAGAGCATACATTTAGAAGAAACCAAAGATCAATCGATACCGTAAAACCAGCAGCTTTTTTCAATTTGGTCTCGTTTATTCGTAGTGCGAATATAATAGACGCCCCGTAGCTTTAGCGAATTTGTTTTCGTCAGAGTCTTTCACGCTATTTTCAATTTCTAATTTGCTGCATCCTGTTCTGGTGCGACTCTTGTTCACTAATTTAAAATTGTATGGACATGTCTGTGATATTTTATTAAAAAAACCACATAAGATTTATAAATGGTCCGAACTGTTAATCTCGAAGCTATAGAAAGAAAAT
This sequence comes from Camponotus fellah, assembly GCA_030586385.1. Taxonomy (NCBI): domain Eukaryota; kingdom Metazoa; phylum Arthropoda; class Insecta; order Hymenoptera; family Formicidae; genus Camponotus; species Camponotus fellah. Next base: position 1,916,035 of record JAPIVC010000550.1, read on the forward strand.
TATTTGCAATGATGCAATTATGATAGGCTACTCCAAAATAGGCAAAATTATTCTTTTCCATGATTAGCAAATTCAATTTATTAAATTCAATTTTTTTTAATAATTTGAGGTTTTTCGAAGATAAAGTTATATTATCCTTATTATTTATAGAATATCGAAGTTAATATATGTATTTTTCTATGAAATATTCATAGAGACGCACATTTTAGATGATTTTTTAAAATAAAAATCAGAATAAAAAATAATATATAATTGAATGTAATTGAATATGATTCAGTAAAATGAAAAATTTGAACTTTTTGGGCATATTTGAATTTTATCATATTGAATTTTAACGCAAAAGTTCTTATTTAAATTTATATAATCGATAAAATAAACAATATAATCGAAACAACAAATAATTTAACTGATGATTTATTTTATATATTCAATATTTAACAATTTTAAGAATATGTATACAGGTCAAATATTTTTTCGCGATACAAATAAACCGTAAATTTGTAAACGGAATCGTACGCGTAAACGTATAATCGATGCTTATGGCTAAATAATATCGCGATGTACCGGTGATTTTGGTAATTAACGCGAAATTATTCGAACGTAAAAACCTCTCACTCCTCTCTCTTAATTAACGGATACTTTTACGATGTACGTTCATGTATCTCCGAGAACTTTCTGCGCTGTGCGTGATTTCTTCTATTTTTTTTCCCTCTTACGAGAGACGGCGAAACCCGTTAAACCGACCATCATTTCATGGATCGCGAGAAGGGTTGCAGTAAAAAGGCGTTTTCTTTTTTTTTTTTGAATTCGGATTTTTCCTTGGTTTTATTTTATGTGCTCATAAACACATCTCGGACTGATTTACTATTTAGATCTCGGTAACCTCAGGACTGAGCTACGTAACTACTAATAAAAAATTTATTTTTTCTAAAACTCTTTCGTTTCTCTTTTCAAAAGCGTCAGACTAGCATTGAAAATTGTAACCGTATATATATATATATATATATATTTATTAATGGAACTTTACGCTAATTAGCCTGTTTTATTCTTATTTCATGCTTTTTATTCGAAATTCTAATTTTTATGCGCAACTAATGCAAATTTAATCTACAAATATAATCTCTTTCAATGCATAATCTGACACAAATTTAACAGTTTATTATCGATTAGCAATTTTTTTATCTTTTTCAATTATTAAAAACTTGATGCATTATACTATATCTATTTGTAAAAGTTTTCGTTAATTTTTCACTATAGGAAAAATCCAAGAATATATTTACAAAGTCCTTTACGACATATGTTTGTAAAATAAAATGGCCGGTCCTTTTACTTTCGGCATATGTTCGAACATGAGTTTGAAACATTGAAAGAGAAGCGATTTTTCAAGAGTAACACAAGTAGACATGTCAAGAGTGGTAATAATTATTATCTGATTTTTACAAAAAGCCAAATCCCTTTATCTTCAGCAAATGCAGCCCTTAATCATTAAGACATTTTCAGTTTAAAATCTCATAAAAGTACATAAAAATAATTTTTCATTTTTTAAATAATCTATAAATGCATATTTCTTTATAAATAAATTATCTATAAATTATAATTGCGTATTTTTTTTATATAAGAGAAAGCTTTAATATTCCACACAAAGCTTAGAATACATATTTCTTGAATCCTTCTCCTTCGATATCAAAAATAATTATATTTTACAATTTTACAAAGAGATATTATATGCATAGTGTTATAATAAATGATAAAAATAAATTAATTCGCGCAGAATAATATCCTGTTATCATGAAATATTAACGTTATAGTCTCTTAATAATGCATTTTCTACTTCTTAGTCACTATTCACTGTGGGCAAGGTCGTTTTCGTCTGACTGCATCTTGAAACGACGGAAACCAACATGGAGAACCGACGCCAGGACACACGAGGAGAATCGCAAACATTCGTAAAATCGTCCCTTTATGATTTCGTCCCGTGCATAATATCTTAAATGTCTTCATAGCTTGTCGCAGCAACGACTGAAGTTCAATGTGGCCGGGATATTCCGTCGCCGGCGGCGATATAACGAATAATGCGGCAGTTTTATTTCGCAGACAGGGAATCGTATCAGACTTATACAAGATTATCTCGCTGTAGATTTTGCCGATAAACAAAAAACACCGATTTTTTCAATATGCATTCTCGCACTTTTTCCCACAGAATTTAAATATTCTACTTAAAAGAGAATTAATAAGAAATCCGCATCGCCAAAGCTACATTTCTACGAGAAAAATTGTCCGTAAAATTCTTAGTTAACGCAGAGAAGAAAACTTAATCAATTTCTGCGTTAATTTTATAATGTCGATGTCTATAAAAATCATGTTGCAATAATAAAGATGCAAGATTTTGACAAGACAGCACTATTTGTGCACCATTGAGATAATCATATAGATTGATCGAACGAAGTTTGAAAGCTTCAAAATAAAAAAAAAATGAAAAATATAATATAAACGCAAATAATATACATATAAATGCAATCCAGACGTGTGGCTCAGGGAGATAGGGCAGATCGTTATCATCTGTTTTCATCCTTCGTTGGGGTTGGAAACGGCCTGCCTTGAACCAGGCCGGTCGCGGCCGCGGAATCCAGAATTAAAGGATACCTGCAGACGTGGGCACGACGGTAATTCTTTAATTGCTCCGGCTAATTGGCCCCGAGTGGCGCCACGGTGCCACGGAACATCGTCGATGACAATTATTCTGCGGATGGCCCGTAAATTATTTTTATATTTCTTTTAATCGAGACGCCGCTCTCTCTCTTTCTCTCTCCTCTCTTTCCTTTTCTCTCTTTTTCTCTTCCGTTGTCTGTCCCTAGTCGCGAGAATTCGAATAAGCGACTTTTGCGAGCGGCAATGACAAAGAAAACAGCGAATGCTTATCAATGTATTTTTTATATTTATGTTTTTATGAATTAGACATGCCCGTGAAAATAATTGCGCATTTCTCTTGCAGATATTTAAGCAATTCTTGACAACAATGAGTTTCCTAATCCGCAATATTAATGTGACATAATTTACCCGATAATTATTATAAGTCATGTGGAATATATCCGAATAGCTCTAAAATTCTACATCTGTCCAGCAATAATCTATCTTACAAAAATTTCACAAAGCATGGTATTTACGTATTTTAATCCTACAAATATTATATTAATTATCATTTTATTATTTTTATTTAATTTTATTATTTTATTAATTTTATTATTTTTATTTATTATTTTTATTTAATTCAATATTTATTATAATTTTGCATATTTATTGTTGCATCAAAGTCATCTAATGTTAAATAAAATATATTTGCATCATTAGCTTATTTTAGGAGAAAAATAAATTTTTATTCACACAGCAAAGATTCGAATCCAGGTGAAAAAACGAAGAACTTAGCCAGAGATTTGGAGATTTCAAGATCATGCCGTTAATGCACAGCTTATCTTATATAATTAGTTTACGTAGGCCGTGGATTTATAAGCGTTTTCGAAAGTCTTACATCTTGACGCGCAAATGATTTATACACGAACGATACGAACAACTTATGATTCCGTTGCGGAGGAAGAGTACATCGACGACGTATCTCTAGTTCGTTCCTGACAGTTCAACGTTCAAGGAACATCTATAATGACAAACCGCTTTGGTCTCTCTCGCGTACGGACGGACACTTGGGCGGTTCAGGGCCGTGGCCAATGTTATAAATGCATCGTCGAAAAAAAGCGGCACAAACCGCTTTAGGAATCTATCGTCGATAGACGATATCCTCGGTGCGCACACGAGACCGCAGCGAGATCGATTTGTATCGAGGGGGTTTCGAGAGAGCGAGATGGATGGGCCAGGTCTCGAAATCTATTAGTCATCACCCACACGATAACCGAGACTCTCTCTCTCTCTCTCTCTCTCTCTCTCTCTCTCTCTCTCTCTCTTTCTCTCCCTTTCCCTCTCTTCTCTCTCTCCTTCTCTCTATTTCGTCGGTGCAGACAGGTAACTCGAATCGATACGTATTGTAGCGTGGCAATCGTGATGCATTTTTTTCCACGTGACGCGTGGAACGTTGATAGGTTTACGGAGGATTGCAATTCATTGGGATTCAGAATGATAAACAAAGCAAGAGGGTATTACGTGTGCAACAGCCGCAATTAACGTTAATCATGCTCTGAATCCCGATTAATAGCACGATTAAGGAGACTGTGAATAAGAGACGAATCTGTGATATGCAGTTTCAATTTATATATGTCGATAATTCGACAAAAAGCTAACATAATTTTTAAATATAATCAATTAATTTTGTAATAATAATTAAATTTTTATATTTGATACACATAAAAAATTAGCATAAATGTTTACATTAAAAAGGCGCTATTTATGTATGTTATTTGAAACTTGCTAGGAAGAAACTTATTTCATTCCACATTAAATATACATTATATATTGTTAAAATTTTTACAAATGTAAAAAGAAATGTATTGTAAACATTAAAATTAATAAGATTTTCATAATCCAATATATATACATTCTATATATATCCCATTGGGATTCAGAATGATAAACAAAGCAAGAGGGTATTACATGTGCAACAGCCGCAATTAACATTAATCGTGCTCTGAATCCCGATTAATAGCACGATTAAGGAGACCGTGAATAAGAGACGAATCTGTGATATGCAGTTTCAATTTATATATGCGATAATTCGACAAAAAGCTAACATAATTTTTAAATATAATAAATTAATTTTGTAATAATAATTAAATTTTTATATCTGATACACATAAAAAATAGCATAAATGTTTACATTCAAAAGGTGCTATTTATGTATGTTATTTGAAACTTGCTAGGAAAAAACTTATTTCATTCCACATTAAATATACATTATATATTGTTAAAATTTTTACAAATGTAAAAAGAAATGTATTGTAAAAATTAAAATTAATAAGATTTTCATAATCCAATATATATACATTCTATATATATATCCCATTGGGATTCAGAATGATAAACAAAGCAAGAGGGTATTACGTGTGCAACAGCCGCAATTAACGTTAATCATGCTCTGAATCCCGATTAATAGCACGATTAAGGAGACCGTGAATAAGAGACGAATCTGTGATATGCAGTTTCAATTTATATATGCGATAATTCGACAAAAAGCTAACATGTAATTTATAAATATAACAAATTATATTTTGCAATAATAATTAAATTTTTATATCTGATACACATAAAAAATTAGCATAAATGTTTACATTCAAAAGGCGCTATTTAAACATGTATGTTATTTGAAACTTGCTAGGAAGAAACTTATTTCATTCCACATTAAATATACATTATATATTGTTAAAATTTTTACAAATGTAAAAAGAAATGTATTGTAAACATTAAAATTAATAAGATTTTCATAATCCAATATATATACATTCTATATATATCCCATTGGGATTCAGAATGATAAACAAAGCAAGAGGGTATTACATGTGCAACAGCCGCAATTAACGTTAATCATGCTCTGAATCCCGATTAATAGCACGATTAAGGAGACCGTGAATAAGAGACGAATCTGTGATATGCAGTTTCAATTTATATATGCGATAATTCGACAAAAAGCTAACATGTAATTTATAAATATAACAAATTATATTTTGCAATAATAATTAAATTTTTATATCTGATACACATAAAAAATTAGCATAAATGTTTACATTCAAAAGGCGCTATTTAAACATGTATGTTATTTGAAACTTGCTAGGAAAAAACTTATTTCATTCCACATTAAATATACATTATATATTGTTAAAATTTTTACAAATCTAAAAAGAAATGTATTGTAAAAATTAAAATTAATAAGATTTTCATAATCCAATATTTGAATAATATGTTAATTAAATTAAGTAATTAATTACAAATTTTCTAAGCTATAATAGACGATGCATCATACTTCATAATTTCTCTTGAAAAATTTGAAAATTTTAACAATACGTTTATGTGAGAAAATAACTTTTTTTTTTACTGAATTAATGTTTGAACCACATTAAGTATCGTCTACATATGCGAACGTCAGACATGGCTGTTAGTTAGCTGCATTAGCTTGATTACGTTAGTTATCTTGAAACGTAGAACGCGCGGAGGGGGCTAAGCCTCGCTCTCGTTGAAGTTGCTCACTTCCCGCCACTCGGGAGCACTTTGGGTCCATTCATTCAATTCATTTTCATCTCCGATTCACCGTTCGTCCTCTCTCCTCGTTCTCTCATTAGCGTTCTTTCCGGTGGTTCCGAGACTCGAATCAGAACGAGACTCTTCCTAAGAAAATTAGTCCTCGTTTCCGTCCGCGAGACTCGATTACCACTCGATGTGGAACGAACGACTGGAGACAAATCTCCGTTTTCATTTGATTGAATACATCTCGATGCCTGATATAATAGTATCATTTATTTACAATAAATTTATTCGATTATGATTTTTTTTATCAAAATAATATCCAGAGAAAATTCAGGAATAAATTCCTCCCCAATTTTGCTGCATTCAACTATTATTTTTATCATTTTAATTAAAAATTTTCTAGTCAATTTTTATTATTTATCTATTTTATTTATTTATTTACTTATTTATTTTATTTATTTAATTTTTTTATTTATCCATTTAAACTTTTTCCTTTTTAAAAACATCCTATCATTTAGAAATCATAGTTTCATTAGATATATATGTTCTTTTTTATTATTTTAATTAAAAATTTTCTAGTCAATTTTTATTATTTATCTAATTTATTTATTTATTTACTTATTTATTTATTTTATTTATTTAATTTTTTTATTTATCTATTTAAACTTTTTCCTTTTTAAAAACGTCCTACCATTTAGAAATCATAGTTTCATTAGATATATATGTTCTTTTTATAAAGTAAGTATTAATTTTTAAGAGTGGGGAAAATATGTAACATCTTTTTAATTACGAACATTGATTAGATAAAAAGATATTCTATATATAGAACGGAGTAATAAAGCACCATCGACTTATTTATCGAAATTGAGAGTAATAAAGTATCATTATATCATCATTCAAAATGGAACGTACTATGAATTGAGAAAGCAGATTCAGAGAAGTGCACTTGTATGCCTTTGTTGCGTATCACACGTAAGATCGACGATGCAGCCAATTGTAACGGCTTTTGGACAAGACCTCTCAATTAAATGGTAAACTGTCAACGATAGCACGACGAGATATATTCACGCGCTGAAAAAAATGTAAAGACAAAAACAAGAAATATTTGACATACTACTTTCCCTGAACATAATGAAAGTTTGATTTCGAAGGTTCTTGTTTCAAAGATTTTATGTTAGCAATAGATGGAATTGTCGCTATTTGTTAAATTGACATGGTTCCCGATAATTTATAGTCCATTCTCTAACTTAAATGTAAGGGATGTTTTTAGAGACTGGCCTAAAATTGTTCAAAACAAAATAGTACAATTCGCATAAATTATTTTTATCTGCATAATTTATATTTGTGTTATTTAAAACTTTTGTAAAATATTCAGGAGTAAATTGTGTGTTGCAAGTCAAAAGATCAAATAAACAACAGAAAGTGGACCGACATGAAAATGAAAAGCATGGCCCGATGACTGTCAAGATCTATTGTCTGGAATAAAACTTGGAAAACTTGCGAGGATTGTTTAGATATCTACTTTTCCGAACAAAATATAATTCGTGTATAATTTAAAATTTTTGTAGAATATTCACGATCAAATCGTGATTAAAAAAATTAAATAAATAAAAATAATTGAGTGGATTGAAATAACTCTAAAAATTCGTGTAATCGCGATTGATATTAACATTTGTGTCAAGTTATTATCGACCGTTATTATTAACATCTTGCAACGGAACATTCGTTTGATACGGTAAATATGGGTACAATAGAACGCTTTTCAATAACGCCTAATGATTACGCTTAATATTTTCAAAAAAATATGTATAGATGAGGGATAGAAGGACGTACATGCATCGTATTCACACCCACATGTCCTATCGTTGTGTCCCCGAGCCGGGAAAGTTGCATCCGCCGCTCAACGGGGGGTGTACGATCATTTTTTTTAGGGGTAAGTTCGTGTTCATGGGGGTAAGTCGGCTAACGAATCGTCCTTCTTCCCGAGGGTCCGACAGATATCGATGCATAGAAGTAAAGAGGCACGTTTTTATCGAGACGCTTATTGGCTGACGTTATTACGCATTATGTTGTGCATATTTCTGACGATTAAAATATATGCCTGTGTCATCTATCTTCTAATTTCGGTCAGTTCATTATTACATATATGCTATATAAGATTCCAACTCGATTTTTAATCGAATTTCGCTTCAACGAATTATTTTAATTATATTAATAAAATATCGCTGGCTAATTTGGGTTAGTATTTTTGATATATTACGATAATTTTTATTTTCTCTGACTTATAAAATAAAATATATATATATTGTAAACATATATTTTAAATATATTAATTATAACCATAAATTCTATGCGCACTAAGTATGCAGTAAGTTATTCTTCGCGTCAGATTTTTCATTTTTCGATATATATATTCGGTATTTTAAACTCAAGCTGTATATTAAATTTTAATTAAGGCAAAGTTGGAAGTGATTAAAAACAGAGTACTATATTATATTTAAATTTCAAATTTAAATTATTAAAAGTTCGTTCTCGATTCTGTAATTATTTTATTTTTTGCATTTTCTCTCTCTCTCTTCCTCTCTTTTTCTCTCTTATCTTCTACAATTATCTTTTAGGTTTATCTTCTAGAATTATTCCCGTTGAAAAAATATTCGATAATTGCGAAATATACTACTGTACAACCATGTCACCAATCGAAAGTACGCCAAATTAAATTAAATAATTTATTGAAAAATATGTAACATTTATTTTTCTTGATTTTCGATTACATTCTCTCTCTATTTTTTTTTATATATGCGAATCGCAATCTCTAACCTTGACATACCTTTGAAAAAGATGACATCGTACGTATCGTGACAAAACGGCGGCATTTTGATTTTCGGCTGACTAATATGCCGTAAAACGCAGTGACAACAGGCGAAACTGTAAATCCCGTCGTAAAATTATGCTCGTCGCGACCGGCGCGTACGTGTGCAAAACTATAAATATTAATGCTTCCCAAAAATAGTTCTTCTCCTTTGGCTCCGTTCCTCCTTTTTTTTATTTCTCTCCTTCTCGCTTCCTCGCTACGATGTCGTAAATCAAGCCGCTAGAAGGAGGTTGTCAGCGAAAAATACGGCGGATAAAGGCGACTAGGGGGTAAGAGTTTGTTTTAGATGCCAGAATCCCTTTCGCTCGACGAGAAACATTGCTCTCGGCAGACGCGACTTTCTTTCAAGGATTGGATATGATATCATCCCCCCCTTCGGTCTTTTCCATTATGCTCTACGATAAAAAGTTAGTGTATAAGTCGAAAAATATCTTTTTCCGGTGAAAATATTCAATTTTATCAATCCGTTGCGTTTTGGATGTACACATAATTCTCGTAGGGAAATAACAACAATTCTATCTATTTCTAAATCTATCCCTTTCACAATTTTACAGATGCTCAAGTCTACCATTAGTAATAAAAATATTTTTTTTTACTGGGTATGTGTGAATTTTTTTAAATTATCTTTCTGATCCTTCACAAAAAATCTAAAGAGATAATTTTTATCTACGAAAATGTCAATTAACTTTCTTATCTTGTGTTACAAAAGAGAAGAGATATGTACATATGAAGGAATTCTGTTAGATTGCTGGATCAGTTTGTATACATATATTGAACTATTCAGTATTTTGAATCCTGAAACAACCGAAATATCCAAAATGTGAAGAAAATAAATAAAATTGTTAATTTCATTATCATATTTCGAGGATTTTTCATATTTTACGGATACGTACCCTTCGTGACTTTTCGAAGGGACGGTCTGCCATATTTTTGTCGGCGATCCTTCTTAAAGATACCTATCAGTTTTTATCTGACCACACATCGCTTGTAGAAATCTTATCTCAGAATCACCGCAACCGCTTGCCACTCTGTCATCTTACGATGCCGAATTTTGCTTTGATCCCTCGCTTCGAGTTTACCTCAAGGGAGACAATCAAGAGACTGACGCGGCCACTTACAACCTAACTCTGAAATTAGTCGCATAAATTATGTATGCGCGCAACGAATATCATTGGAAGTAAATCGTCGAAATTGCTTCAAAGTATCAATAAAATACAATAAAATACAATAACAAATTGTATAAAATAACTATACATGATTAAAAATTACATGATTATGTTTAAAATTAAAACTGATTTATAATATGTGTAAAAAAAGTCTGATTTCTTCAGATTGACATTATCTATAAAATTATTATAATTGTCATTCATAAAAAAATTGCTACACTGAGGAAAAAATTATCTTGAAATAAAAAAATTTTAGTCAACTCAAAAAAGCTATTTATTCAGTGGGTACTAATCACGTATTTACTTGTATTCAAAACGTCTGTTTGCTTAGGTTAAGTATTTATTTACATATGTTTAGAAAAATATATATGCTTAAAAAAATATAATTTTTAATTAAATATTTTAACTTTACAAAATATTTATTAAAATGCATTTTTTGTTCCCAAAAATTTTAAATTTTTTAATTTAAAAAAATAATATATTTAATTTAATAAATTATAGTATATATTTTACGAAAATAGTATTTAAATATAAAAAATATATCAATGAAAATAATGTACTTAATTTAACATGCATATTTAATTAAAATTAAATGCTTTTGCTTAAATGAAATAAACAATTCCTTCCATTTAGAGCAAAAGTTTCAAGAAAACAAATTTATGTGATTCAAAAAAATTTGTCTCTCAGTGTATTAATGAAATGTAATGTTTAATTAAGGCCAATGCTTTTTGCCTGTACAACTTGACACGTTCGTGGAGTGTGTGCGTTCAGCGAATAACGATTTATTAGATTTTTCATCGATTCGCGTGCGTCGGCGATGGCAACAAGAGGAAAGATCCCAGTGGTACGGCTTGCCGACAGAGTTTGTCATTTCACTAATGACTCCGAGACAAGATCTCGGATCCAGATCGCCTCTTCTCTCCTTCTTCCATCGCTCTCTAACGGCATAATCTATTTCTATCTCCAATCTTACCGCAGAATCTACAAACTTTAGCGTGTCGGACGCATCGTGACGACCGCCTTTGATGCCTCACACATGAGCGACGTCTATGAAAGAAGAGATGTGCGCTTTTAGTGGATCGTAACGAAATTTTAGTAGACCGTAAATTCCGCCGACATTTCCAATTATGTCGGTTTTCGCGTAGAGTTCCACCTATTGGTGTTTTTACATATATTGTAAAAGATAATGCTCCTTCTGAATCTTGATCAATCGCTCCAAACATGTTTGAAAATACTAAGAGAAACAAGAAGCCATGGGAAAAAGTTACTAAATGCCAATGTCTCTTTTAGTATTTTCTCTTTCTTAGTAAAAATATTGTTATTGTTGTAACATAAAAGTATTTCTCAGAAAAATATGGAATAGCATATAATGCATTCCAAGTTCTGATAATCTTCCTATTTTGTGAGATTTTTTGATTAAACTTGTTGCGAGAATTAATGACAAGATTTAAATTCAATATTGCAGATATGACTTATGTTTATAAGAAATTTTTAAATATCTTCAGATATTCCTGAGAATTAAAAAATAAACTTCTCCTTTATATGTCTTATCAAATAAAAAATATATAAAATGTTTATGTTACATATTAAAATTAAAAAATGTAATAATCTGAAGATGAGAATAGAGTACTTATGTATATGTATAAGGATTCTACATTTTGATATTAATTCAATTTTGATATTAATTTCAAATATTTTCAGATATTCCTGAGAATTAAAAAATAAACTTCTCCTTTATATGTCTTATCAAATAAAAAATATATAAAATATTTATGTTACATATTTTAATTAAAAAATGTAATAATCTGAAGATGAGAATAGAGTACTTATGTATATGTATAAGGGTTCTACATTTTGATATTAATTCCATACTCTTTCCACGTCATTCATACAAACAGATGAAGAAAACGAAAATAACGAATAACATCAGTCAGAAAGCTAGGCGGGCAATATTCTCGAACCTTTTCGTGCCATTGGCCGTGACCACGCAATAAATCGAGTCTAATGATTAATTAAATATAATGACTGCAGCGGTCATGACTGATGAGTCTGCTGAGACAATATCTGTCTTATGTTGGCGAGCCTCAAACCGAATGTGGACACAGATGCATGACTGCGCTTGCAACATTGTGATCAGATGAAATCATATGCTAGATATCGATTGCAAATTTCAAAGATATACTTTGTCCATATTATTGTGTATTGTTAAATATGAAATGAAATATTGTAAATGTGAAAAATAATAAGGAAGCCGAAGTAAACTTATAATCACATTTATATAACATGAAGATGATTTGTAAATATAATTTAATCTTTAATAAAATATATGTAGAAGATATGAAAAAATACGGAATAAGAATATGTGCGTATACATGCACACAAAATTGTATAAATTCTTATACAGAATTTTTTTTTATTCTATTCGATGAAGAATTCAAAATATTTAATTTTCTAATTTCTTGGATCTATTTAATTAAAATTTCAACTTCAACAAATATCGATAAATGCTAATTAAACTGTTATAAATTTTTATCCGTATAAAATATTTTATAATAATATATTACATAATAAAATATTTTGTTTAATTCTAATGTTAAATAAAACTCGAAAAGAAATTTGGGGAAAATACCTGAGGAAGTAAATAATTTGTTTGTGTCTCCTATTTAAAATCGCGTTTTTAAAACATTGCATTTCTGATCTGAATTCTTATAAATTTCCTAACTAGAATCCATATAATTCTTTTGAGAAATCTGATTATATTCCAATTAGATCCCAGAAATTGTTCACATTATATTAAAAATCCTTCAAATTATTACAATTATAATTATTATGATATATGTGAGAAAAAAATGTATATCTTTGATGCGTCCAAGGTGAGTTCATAAACTCGCTCACGCGTTATATGCATAGATTTGTCTTCGCTCGATGTCTCGCGCTGTTAGTAAAGCAACAGAAGGTGGATGGAAAACATCATTCAGTCCATGCCTCCTAAGTACACGAAAGAGCCACGCGAGTCCACCTTTATGATAGTTATTAATATCAAATAGTCAGCCACCGTGCCCATTACGGACATAATGGGACTTCATTTTTTGCCATGACAATGAGGCACCCCGTTAAAGCACTCGATGTATTTGCATTATTTATGCGGGTGATTAAGCTCTGCTAATATATTCAACGACATAGTGTAGAACGGAACAGAATTAAACAAAGGCCGCTGTAAATAGCATGTTTATAACATGTAGATATCGAAAATATGAAAATCTGTGAAAGATTAGATCCGCATATTCGCCTTATATAAAACAATATTGAACTACTATTGAACTTCAAATTCTTCAAAGAAAGAGCATAAATGATCTCGACTTTTGTATATTAAAATTAACATTGATTATATTTAATTAAAATGTTAAATTACTGAAGAGAAGATCGTATATTTTTCTCTTATAATTAGGTTAGGTTGTTTTCCAAAATGCTTTATAGACTATAGCCATCTATTTCTTTAGATGGAAAAGAAATTTCGGTTTTCTATAAATGTTATTAATCAACAGTCAATATTATGTTAAATATAAAAATTATTCAAATAAAATTATTATAACTTTTATGAAAGATTTAAACGCCAATTGAATAAAACTGATATTTATTTTGTAATCATTAAAAATTTTAATACAATTTATTCGAGATGTTATGTAGAAATAATAGGAAGAAAGAAAGACAAATTTAATAAAATTTTGAAAAACGATAGAGAATCTTACATAAAAATTACATAATAACTATTACATTTTTATTTTAAAATTGTAGTTTAACATTTTACGGTAAAAGAAATGACACAATATTACTTATGATAATAAGAAGTGTTAACTTCTTTGACTATCAATTGAAAATATGATACAAATAGTAGTAAATATTACAATGTACAATATAAAAAGACCGCTCTTAGTAAAGCAAAATTATCTATTTATCATGATAAATCCGCTACTTTATAACTTATATAAGACTTATTATTAGCGATTCTCTAAAAATATATAGATTATTATTAAGTTTATTGTAAAGTAGTATAAAAACAAAAAAAACTAGTTGATGACCAACATTATTGGAGATTTGTCACAATAAGATTTTGAAGAAAGAATAGAATTTTTTAAATTCAACGAACGTCAAGCCCACAAATAATCCATTTTAACAAAAATAAACAATAGACAATCTGCAATTTCTCTATGTATTTTTTTTGTATTATTTTACACATATTTGCAAATAATGTAACAAAGAAAAAGAGCGAAGAAAAATACTAGAGGACATTAACAAATTTTTTCTTTCAAGAATAATACAATACACGCATTTTTAAAATCTACTTACGGCAAAGTTATCTGCTACCATTGACCTATGATAAATTAAATCCGAGATTTATTGAAAAAGATTTAGACCCTTCTTCAAAGAAGTTTAAAAAAGTAATTTGTCTCGACCGAACAATACTCTTAGGTATCCCGGTAGAATTTGCTAATGCATTTTTGCAGACTTTTTGCAGACTTCGACTATACAAAATAAGCATGGTCTATGCGATTTCCTGACCTCAAAAGCTAGCAAACTAACCTTTACCTGCTTATGACTAAAAAAGGAACGCAAAATTCGAAGATAATTTTGCATAACGACATGATAAAAAGAGAACAAGAAAAGAGAAAAAATTAATAGTTTAACGAATAGTTTAACATTTAGTTAATTTTATATTCATTTTGTTACACGAAAAATTGAAAAAATTGAAAATTAAAAATTTTGCCAAAATTTTTCATGTATATACATTTCGTTTTTCATTTAAAAACTAATATATTAATATATCTTCATAATTAAAAAATAAATCATTGCATTAACAATACTGTATAACATTATTTTTTTTACTAGCAAATTAAAAAAATATAAATGTATAATTTTATAGGATTCAATAGTAGATCTAATTAGCTAATGTTTGCAAATGTTTTAACATTTGCTGTTTCATTTGCTTTGATACAGCAATTTATATTCAAAAATTTTCTTATATCCGTAAGTCTTTAAAGGCTCGTAATTTTTAATGATGTAACATCATTTTTCGTTTTTCAGCGGTATGACAAGTATTCTATTATGAGAATTTTACTTTCATTTTTATATTTTATAATTATTTTTGAAATACTATACGTGCTAATTATAAATTCTAACAATATTAAACTTAATCATGAAAAAGAACATTCTCAAAACATCATCTGCCGCATGTTAAATTTTATAAGATATAATCTTTCTTTGCAATTTTAATTGCAAATTCCACAAAATTGCAACGCAATACAATTTTAAAAATAGAATTTTAAAAATCGAATTTGTATTTAACATAAAAAAAACTATAATATAAGAGTGATTATTCTTTTTCTTATTTTTTCTTATTGAATTATGTTTTCTCTCTATCCTATCGTTGTCATATTAATCATATTTATCATATATTTGTTATAATTTTAACAATATAAAAATAGGTTCTCATATTTAGAAAATTATTATAAAATAAAAATCCGAAAATTCTTTAAATTTAATATTCAATGTAGTTTTATTTTGAAATTAATTTCGATATGAAATTTGTGTTTCGCGGTGTCGGTCTTCGAACTTTATGATTATGTTAATTACCGCGTATCTATCACTAGCTATTGCACGATCAAAAACTAAACTTAACGATTACAAAATAAAAAAAAAAAAACTGACGCGTAAAATATCTGTTGTTACATTCCAAACGAGATGTTTATGCATCAAGAGACGGGGAGACACTTCTTCGTCGTGTATAAAATCGCGAAATCTTATCATTTGCACCTTCCCCCGAATATTGGGCGTGAACCAAGAGCGGAACATGCGCCTTAGCGAGCATGATGCCTACTTGCTTGTGATAGGTTGACGAGCGTCTCTCTATCTGATGATCACCAAGACTGTCGGCGCCAATGGGACGTTGGTACCGGTGGGGAAGCGATCAACAGTGGGCACAGATCCGGTTCAGGAAATGGCGATTTGGAAGGGATGTAAGGCGGCGTTAATCACGGTGGGGTGGAGAAGCACCAGGTTGGTCGAGCCTCGGTAAGAGACAAAAAAGGGATCACAACGCCCAATCGGAGAGGAAGAAGGGGATGCTTCGACCGCGTTACCTCGGCAGGAGTTCTAAGTTTTCAGTCCCGCTGCGAACGCAGCAAGTAGCACACAACGGGTGTTTTACCATCTCTGAACGAGGCGCCCGGGACGTCCGGGGAGGCGTGTGTGTAACGCATGTTATGTGCACGGTTGTAAAGTGCTCGAGTGCCTCCAAGCATGATCGATCGGAGATACCGTATTCGCTGTCAAAACTCGTCCGAAATGTATTCGCGCGCAGTCGCGCGATAACGAGTAGTTGACGAGTAGTCCAAGCGGGGGGATCACTGATATCATTGTTGTTGCACGTGTAAAATTGTGCGTCAGTCGCAATGGGACGCAATGGTGTATTAATATGGAATTGTTAGACGCTAGGTGTTTCCACGAGAGCTTAGAACGAGAAAGACTAACAGTGAATCTGGAATGAAGTGCGTCTGCGAGGTATACACGCGCCGAACGAATCGATATTTTAATGTTCATCATTGTATACTATCGTCAAAATACTTGACTCACCGCTCTAGAAATAAGGATATACTTCCTGATGCGTCTAACCCGGCGCGACATGTTCCGCGTCGTTTTCCTTCGGTGCTAATTTCGAAAATTCATCAACGTTGAAAGTACAACATAATGAATTACATGGACGGCGTGCCGCCAGTTGCCCAGTTGCATCATATCACAAATCTGGGTATCAAGCTGTCACCCGGGGGTGGAGGACCGACCGGTGGATCAACCGATATCGTTGCCAGCGTTCAATCGCCCCCGGGAGTCGAGACGCCGTCTCATCACTTCCATCATCAGGGTTACCCACCGCATCATCCTCACACGGCCACCCACATGGGCCCTCCACACATGGGGCATCACATGGGCCATCATCCGAGTTACGCGGCGCGTGACTTTTTTCTGCGACGGGACCACGAGTTTAACGCGACGGCAAGTCCTACCACCCCCGAGAGTGGATTGAGCCTCTTCACGTCGCTACATCACGACGGTACAGCCGCGACGATGCAGCAATTCCCGCATCATCCCGGCCAACATTCGCTGGCCACCAGTCACTATCCCGGGCCACCCTATTCCCAGGACACCAGGTTACCACCTCATCATCATCAGTATCTCGCTTCGCCGCACTTGCCGCCATCTTCGATTCAACATCCGCAGCATCCGGCCATGCCTCATCCGGGTCATCATTTCATGAGGTACATGAGGAACAGCGACGGACCTGTTGGCGGCCATCCAATCGACGGCGGCCAACATCAGGAGTATTCGTGCATGTGGCTAGATCCGGACACCTCGGGCAGAAAGCTCTGTGGCAAGCTCTTCAACAGTCTCTCCGATATTGTGACGCATTTGCAGGTGGAACACGTGGGCGGAGCCGAAAGCACAACGCACGCGTGCTTCTGGCAGGGTTGTTCGCGCAACGGCAAAGCCTTCAAGGCCAAGTACAAACTCGTCAATCATATAAGGGTGCACACGGGAGAAAAACCCTTTCCGTGCGTACATCCGGGCTGCGGCAAGGTTTTTGCCAGATCAGAAAATCTCAAGATACATAAGAGGACGCACACCGGTGAGTACTTCAAAAGTACTTTTCGCTTCTTCGATAAATCTTTTGAGAAATGCAAGCATAATCCTATTCGTTTCAAAGTTACCAGGCGTGATACAAGAAACATCGATCATAATACTATATCATTTCTTAAGAAACTGATTGATTGACGCCGATATCAAGTTTTCTGATGAAATCGAAAATTAGATTCACGTATAAACTTTATTCACGCGAGAAATCAGGAAGACAGAACGTCGCGCTTTTTCGAATTTCG
This sequence comes from Camponotus fellah, assembly GCA_030586385.1. Classification (NCBI taxonomy): domain Eukaryota; kingdom Metazoa; phylum Arthropoda; class Insecta; order Hymenoptera; family Formicidae; genus Camponotus; species Camponotus fellah. The sequence goes on from JAPIVC010000550.1 coordinate 1,934,181, forward strand.
TTCCCAAGGATCTCTTAGATGCCATCAACGTGACGTTCACGCTCTGAACGCCCGGGTTACTCTTGTCAGATCTGATTCAGACTTGGATGTGCCCTTTCCGCGAATCGATTCATCTCGACCGACGTTGAGAGAGCCGTATTAACTCCGTTTTCGAAGGATCTACCGCAAACCGCCGAATCGCATAAATTATATCCAGCGTGTAGCTCCATCGTGAATCATCCTCGAATCTCACCGGAATTCGGCCAAGCGTGAGAGTATGATTAATTCGAGGACGTTACTTATTCTCCGTCGTAAAGACAAAGAGGTAAAGAGGTTAACGATTTCTTGTGCTGTGTGTCAACAATTTCCACTGATGTAGCGAAATCGCGCAGCTTATATACTAGAGTACAATAAATAAGAGTCACAGTAAAGTACATAAATAAAGCGCGCGGTGACGGTAGATAGGTTCTATCGTTATGTTTCCCTCTATTATTTATATTCCGGGACCATTATTTTTGATCCGTTTGTGTTATCCACGAGACGCCGTCGGCGCCTCGAGCAGCTTCAATATAATCAACTGGTTGTTTACGATGACAAGATTTTTTCGGGGCGCAATTAAGAAATTACCGAGCCGTATATCGTGTCGTTTTATGTCCGACGGATCTGGACAATGTATTTGCATATTTATTCGTCGGATAGGAATCCCATCATCGGTCGATGCGACGGCTAGTTGAGTCTCTGTTGTTAACAGACTTCTTTCTCTTTAAGTTCAATTTGTATTTTTTAATTTGTATTTTATTTTTATAAAAGTCACCTGTGCTTCTCTTCTTTTCTTAATTATTTTATAATTAATTGTGATCATTGTGTGATATAAATAAATAAATACAGTATAGGATATTATATAGTTATTAGTATAATTTAAAAAAAAATATCATGCTGCTTTTAATGTGCAATAAGTGTTTCATTTAAAATAATAAATCAATAATAATTATTTTTACACTTTTTATCATTCTTGTGTTTTATACATATATCAATAATAACTATTTTTATATTTTTTATCATTGTATACATATATATAAAGAAAATATTCTATATAATTTCCTATAAAACGCATGGAAAAATCTTATCACTTTAAAATTGGTACAATTAAAATTCAATTATAAAAATTAATTATAAAAATTAATATATTCTTATTCCTCTTATCAATCTTTACGTACATACTATAATGTACATATATAATTTTATTTATTAAATGCTCACACGAAAATAATAACTTTTCAACTAATAATTCAAAAGGTGTATTGCAAAAAGGAATAAATATTTTTATTCAACAATACACAATGACTCTTGATTCCCTGGAAAAATTTACTATTCCTATCGCGTAATCTAGAAACACGTGCATTAATACACCAAACGTGCATATTATTTTGCGCTTATCCACCCGCTCTTAATGACTTTTATTAATGAAATCGTATACGGAGTACACGTCGACATCCGCAGGTGCCCGTATTTTCGGTCGCACGATGCGGATTCGTGCACTTCATCGTCGTACTCCACCCCGAGATGGGGGGCAGTATATCACGTGTGATTAAATTTCGTTTTCATTTATAACAAACGCCACCCTTCCGACGCCATTGTGGAGTGTGTGAGCTTTCTCTCTATCTCTCTCTCTCTCTTCCTGTCTCTCTCTTTTCTCCCCTTTCCTCTCTCTTTCTCCGGTTGACAGTTTGGGACTCGCCCAGATCGACGCTATGCCACCCTAAATCGTGCGTTGAGATATATATATGTTGTGTTATAACAACTATTGTGTCCCCTACGGAGAGCTTGAGACCGTGTTTCAAAATCGCATGGATATTTATACATTCGTTATATAAATATTGAGTGTTATCGTGATTTTAAATTTGAGAGATTTCCTTTTTTCTCGTATCAGATATTATTCTGATATTATTTTCACACTAGTGATATTTTTCTTTTTTTTCGTATTATCAATATTATTAATATTATCAACGCTACATTTTATTACATTTATTTTATTTATTTTATTACATTTTTAGTACCGATAATCGTTTTAGCATTTAATATTCTTTCATGCGATTTTCTGTCAAACACAAATGCTTACTTGTAAACGGCGTCTCTTAACACGAAGAATAAACTTGTATAAAACGTTTAAAAAATGACCGAAAGCGTCAATATGAGCGTCGCGATGAATAAAAACTCATTTCTGCTCGTGGTGACCCTCATGCGACCCTCGTCGAAATAAATTGGCGTTTTCGAGAAACAATCCTCGATCCACGCACGACTTCACGCATTGTTTTCGCACGTTGCTCGTTGAACGAACGCGTACACGCATCACGCCTCTTTATTACGCTTATTTCTTTTCCCCGCTCCTCTCACGTTTCTTTCACGTCGTCCATCGAAAAACGCAAATACGATCTGACAGCGCTACTTGGTCCCCTCTCGCAAGTGGCACGGTAAATATTTTCCTCGATATGTATTCCATTCCAAACATATTCTACCTATTGTTTTCCGCAGGCAGAAGCGAATTTCAATGATGTATAATTCTACTCGTCGTTATTTCGAGAATCTATTTCAAGTATTAAAATTACGGAATAAATTATGCAACAATATACGTAAAGAAAATTATTTTTCAAAAGCGAACATATTTTTATGCTGAATTCTTTCAACATTTATTTCAATTATATTAAAATATTAATTATATCAATATTATATCAATATTATTTAAAATATTAATTATATCAATATCAATTATATATTTAAAATATTAATTATATCAATATATTTAAAATATTAATTATTTCAATTATATTTTTAATAATTTTATAAAAACACGTTTGATAACTATGTATCAATATAAAATTTTATATCAATATTTATTACAATAAAAAATATTTATTACATATATGCTTGCGATTGCATTAATATAACTCGGAATTAATAGCGGTTTTTTAATTTTGTCTTTAAATTTTTTAATTTTATCTTTAATTTAATTAATGTAAATTTGCTTTCTGCAATTATCTAATAATAATAATAATAATAATAATAATAAGCAATTAATAATAATAAAATAATAATAATAATAATAATAATAATAATAATAATAATAATAATAATAATAATAATAATAATAATAATAATAATAATAATAATAACAATAAGCAATTATATAATAATAATAATAATAATAATAATAATAATAACAATCAGTTAATTTAATCTAAATATATTTTTCTTTTGTAACATGTAGAAATAATTTATTTTTAATAGTAACAGCGTACCATGATTATCTTAATGTGATAATACCGTGCTTTAGCACCATAAGGATTCTAAGCACAAAATAGCCAAGTACGGGACTAGGTGACGTTGCACTTAACGATGATCGATGAAGCGCAGCATCCATTAGCATAGAAATGATTTCGAATCGCGGTATCGAAACGCTAGTGTACCGTAACTGTTGTGCCGGAATACGGGCAAATTGAGACGAACTCAAAATTAAATCGCCGCGCTCTCCGCGACAAATAAAGAGCACAAACGAATGAATCAACCGATCGCAATCTGTTCGCCATTCGCTTGATACAAAGAAACAAAATGAACGCTGCTTCCAATTGTTTTCGTCGTCGCGAGAGAAGATTCCGTCCTATTAATCCGCAGATGCGATCCGGTGAGACGACCAGTCGGTCAGTCATTAGGCATAAATCGATATGCATTTTAAAGCAGCTTACTCGCCCCTTTTCCGCAACGACGGAGGGGGGGAGGAGGGAGGAAAGAGCGAAAAAAAGAGGCGAAGAATAGTCTGTTGCGGGCCCAGAACCGATCTTGGTGTGCGTGGAACGAGCAGCGACGATTGGTCAGATCGACAATGGATCCCTTAAGCTCGCACGCCATTGGTCAGGATTTTCGGAGGGTTAGACGCGGAGAATAGAGGGATGATATAGGGATGAGTCGTCACGAAGGGTGTCGTGGAATAAGCGTTAAGTAGGGGGCGAAATCCTGTGTCGGGGGAAGAGCTAGAATGCGCGACGACGACACAGGCGAGTAAATGGCTATTCGCTCAAGCTGCGAAACTTGCGTATGACAAAGTTACGCGAACCGGTTCCATTGATCCTTTAATTGTCGCCGATGATAAACAAGGATTTCTTTTGGAGATTGCGAAGTACGATAAGGGCGGCTCTGTGCAAAATAAAAATTGAAATCACTGAAGATCTTACATTCGAGTTTCTTTCGAGAAATAAATCTTATTTAATATAAATTGCAGATTTTATTTTGCAATTTTTATTTTGCATTTTATTTTGTTGTTAACAACCGATTAATTGTGCGAATAATTTATCGAATAATTTATACGCAGATGATATACAATGAGAGGGGGAATTTGGATGACAGCGAGTGAATCAAAATGATGATTTATTTACGAATGCTTGTAAAAAGAAGTCGAATAATATTACTATATTTTGTTATACCTTGAAGCATAATATACAATCACCGGCAATCGCTACCATTTTGCCGGAAGTCACGCTGTCTCGTGAAATGGCTGTGGTAAAGTTACCGTTTCCACGACCGATCCGGAGGGCTCGCGATCGTGAGTCGCCGCCAGCCAGCGTAAAGGCAATTACTCTCGGCGGAGGTTGGCATATTTCGTACTCCTGCATCGTCGGGATACGAATAGGGCACGTAAAATGTCCTGGCAAGAGAGAAAAGGAGAGAGAGATAGAGAGAAACGGCGATGGAAAAGTACAGAACTGGTGCTTCGTTCTTGTACCCGTTTCGTGTCGAGCGGTACGAAAGATGCGTCTCGACGACGAGACGGAGGTAGGAAAGAAAGAGAAGCGAGAACAAGAGAAAGAGAGAGAAAGAGAGAGAAAGAGAGAGGTGGAGTCGAGATAGGTAGAAAGGCCATGAGAAATTATGAGAAGAGAAGTACGAGGCCACACGAGGAGCGTTGCCCGAAGCGCGAGACGATATTTGCTCAACCGGAGAGCTACCGGCTGAAAATCGACGGCGATCGGCAGCATCGGGCGTATCTATTTGCGCGTGTGAATAATGACATTTTCGGAAATATCTGACGGAAAACGAATCGAGTCGAGAACATGTATGGAGATTTATCGAGACACTACGAAATTCGTATCCTTGCGAAGACTTTGATATCTAAAATTTGATCTAGATAGCTCGAGTAAAATATGACGTCGGAAAAATCGAAAACCGTAGATTCGATATCTCGTCTAAGGATATAAATCTCGTGCAAAAAATTGGCGCAAATTTTCATGCCCTGACAGCGAGATAATCAATTAATATTGACGTATCTTTCTTTAGATTTTTTTTTATTTATTACAAAACACTATCTTTCGGAAATATATCTCGAGATATAAATTATGGATCTATAAACACTTTGAAATGACAGCACGATTAGCGCCGGAAATTTATTACATAATGGATTAAGAATAAGTTACATTTTGATGAGAGAGATAAGCGTACGAAAGAGGAGGGGGTGAGTAGGTTTCTGTACCGTTCTGTGCCAGCTCTTGGAGGGAAAGATGCAAAGTTAATAGACCGTAAACCTATTTAGAGAGGCACGATTTAGGCGAAGAGGAGGCCACGCGAAATTTATGCGTTTTGCGTAACAAAGCCGAGGAGAGAAATACTTTTCTAGGAACGATGACAGCAGCATTGCACCGAGGTCAGACGGGGGGGAAATGATGCGGACGCGAGATTATCGTATCGACGACTTATCGGAATCTTTTCTGTCGGGAAGATCGATGGAACGAGACGATGGTGCGCGCACCTCGATGAGATCGAGAAACTCGATTTGGAGATAAAACATCGTGAAATCAGACCGAATGGCGGATCTACGGTTGACAGATAATACAACTCTGCGATTTCGAGAATGCCCGACGAAGATCGATAGATCATGCATGCATCGCGTATCTCTGACACCATCTCGCCAACAAAACGTAAAAAATTAATCTTCAAATTAATCTTCTTTGGCATCCATCGAATTATGATTATCGAGATTAAACGAAATGCAACGTTCGACGTGAAAATGTTCGAGGTAAAAGATCGTCAAAATTTACATTGTATTGTGTCCTTCTCTTTTTTTCTCTCTCTTTTTCATGGGAAAAATAATTGTTTATTCATTTATATAAGTTCCACAAGTATATATATCTACAATTTTATTTACGCTGATTTTATTCCGCTGATACATATATACACATAAAATTATTATTGAATATTCTTGACAAGTGTTCTATAAGATTTTGAAACAATAATCAATGTATTTCAAAAATTAGATCAAATAAAGCTTAAAATATAAAATAATAATTTGAATTGAGAGCTGTGTTTTCTGGATTTATTTTCCGTACAAAAAAATGCGTGTAAATAAATTTTTCGATGGCCAAGATTTTCTCCAAGTGATTTTTTTCTTTTATAAATATTCTCTTCTTTCTTTTTTTCTTTTAATTACTTTTCTTTTAATTGTTTTCTTTTAATTATAAACTTTATGTGCGAAAAAGGTGTACAAGGGAGGATAATGTTTCGATTGTGCTTTCTCGACGCGCTGCAAAATGAATCACCAAGTGTCGCCAGTATGGTAAACAGCAAGGAAAAATCCACGAACAACCTCGTGGATCGATAAGGACCCGAGACAGTCCTCTTCGCGCCTGCACCTCGAAAAGCAGCCGTCAATAAAAAACCACCCCTCGTTTCTGTTTATACCGCACGCTTTGTTACTTGACCGCCCACACTTTCATCGATCGTCCGACACGGCGTGTTCGCTCATCTTTGACAGTATAAAATACAAGGCGACAGAAAGGCGAAGAGACGAAACTTTATATGTCCCCGTTATATTATTGAAGACCGGATCGAATAGTAATCGAAAGAATCGCGATATCTTAACGTTACACTTTGATCGAATTGAATTGAACTGCCAATGTATGCAATATAAAGAATTAATTGGTAAAAAAAAATCTACAATATTCATTTCGTAAAAATAATCGCGTTTTAGATTAGGCAACAGTTTATTCTTGTATCAAATAGAAATTAAAAACTGAGCTATAGCCTAGTCATACGAAGTATTTATGTGTATTAGATTTTAGATAGTTAGATAAAAATCAAAGTATTATGAATTTTTTTTAAATATTAGTTTTAAAATAACCTAATCAATATTTGTATAAATGCAATATAATCTAATCTAATTTAACTTATATTATTAGTTTACATTATTAGTATGTAAATTTATTTAATTTTATTAATTTTAATTTTTATAAAGTCTTTTTTATACATGTTTCTTTTTTCTCACAAGAAATCTTATTTATTCCCCTCCGCAAATTCTGAATTTCTCAAACAGTCTGTAACCTTGTTTATGTCAGCAAATCTGTCGCTGATGACAAAAACCTTTATTACATTCTTGACTAGATATAAAACATTATATTCAAACAATAACTAATGTATTTCAGAAATTTATATGTTACACAGACATGATTCCAAACATTATAAAATAATGTTTGCGAATAATTAACAAAACCGTATATAAAAATTTTATATATGAAATGTTTTTAATAATTAGTTGTACTAAATAAAATCAGCAAATCTATTATGCAAACTTAACTTTTCGATGAAATATTGACTGTATTTATATTAAATCAACTATATCTCTTTCTCTCTCTATTATTTTGATATTATTCTGGGTCTCATTAAAAATCAAAATTATATAAGATCAATCAGATAATATAAAGAAGACAATTCTTCGAAAAAAAATAAATAAAAAATGCAGAACAACATTTTTTGAATCAAGCTTTGTTTTTTGATTTGAAAAAGATAATTAAAAGACTTTTTTTATTGTAAAACAAAATAAAAAATTTTTAACTACAATTAGTTATAATTATATAATTATGATATTAGTTATAATTATAGAATTATGATATCTTTATGTGCAATATTCTAAACTATATCTGAGCCAGCAGATTACTTACACATTTTTGACAATAAAAATAAATATGAAGAAAATAACAATTAAAAACATAAATTTTAATTGAATATTTGAATTCTATTTTTTAAAAATTAACATTTAAGAAAAATTACAAATACGAAAATATAACTCAAAAAATCAGAAAGTAAATGAAATATAAAAGATCATTTCGTGGTGCGTTCCGGAAAGTACATGCATAATCTTTCAAAAAATGCAAGATGTAAAAATAAAATTGAAAACTTGTCTATTTGAAAATCGCGAGCCTACAAATCGTACAAAAAAAACACAAGTAGAATGTATTTTAATGTAAATCAAATAAAAAGAATTATATCAAAAAATGTTATTCCATATTTTCGATTTATTTTTACATAATAAATTCTTCTTCTTTTTGATTGTATATGTTCCTTATTTTATTTTATATAAACTATCATATTAAGTAATTAAATTCTATCAATTTAAATTATATTTTCTAGCTTTTAAGTAAAGAAAATAATTCTCAGTATTGAATCAGTAGGCCTAATTTACGAATGTCTTCTCTCTCTCCCTCTCTCTCTCTCTCATCTTTTCAAATTATGAGGGTCCGATGCCGAAACACTTATCTCTCACTCGAAACTGATTTAGACAGAAAGATTTGTTGCAAAAGTGGCGGGCGTCCGGTCGTCAGGCCATCTTTTAGTCGTGGCCTGCGGCATTCTCTCACCTATGAAAGCTCTAACGATCTTAGCTACGTGGTGCAGCGATGGTGTCGAAAGTGCGCCCTTAACCCGTCAATTTAGTTCGCAACGGTCTATAAAAATTGAATAACTCATTTTTCATGCGAAATGATAGAGTTCAAAAGCATACAAATAACGATTAATGCGATACATATTATTATGTAGCGTTGATGAAACTCAAATCACAGGTATATACATCTTAAAATAACAATATTCGACTTAAAAATGTCATACATGTATTTTTAATATTATCTTATTAACGCACAATATTTTATATTAATATATAAGACTTTTAAAGAAACTTTCTTTACTTTATGCCATAATTTATTTTCATTTATTTGTTATCATTATTATATCAAGGATTATTGCTAAGAAAACTTGCCATATGTTTTTAAAAATTAATCGAATAAAATATAATATAATGTTAAACAATCTCAAAAAGCTGAGATGTCATTGCTTTTAATTAAATAATTTTTCAAAGAAATTAATATTTTAAAGGAAAATATCAGCTCTTTCAATTTACTTTTTCTTCTAACACATCAATAAACAATTTAAGGCTAAAATAAATATATTCATATTGTATTAATTTTTCTATTAATTATTCATATTCTATTAATTAGAACATTAAAGGTTGACAGATGATACGCGTTCTCAAAGCCTGTCTCTGGTTTTCCGGAAGCGTTGATGCAATTGATAGCATGCGTTAACATTGACAGGTAGGCAATAAAGATCGAAACAACTAAATCGAGATTCAACCGATCAAAACCAGAATCCAGATACTCTTAGATTATTCGAGTGCATCATTTAATTTATATCGAAATAATTAAAAAAGTGAAATCAATATTTTTAGAAGAGTTTTACTTTTAATATAAAATAAAAGATAAGATACTTGAAATATTTTTCCTATTCCTATAGACAAGTTAGTGAATATTCCGGCAATTTTTACTGAATTTTTGGTTGAATATCGAACATGATCCGTGATTTTTAAGGCACATATCCGGCGAATTTCGGTGACGTATCTACAGAGATTATCCAATCTGTGTAGGCAGCCCTATTAAGAATCGAACAGCACGCGAGTGGCTTCTTGAAAAACAAGACGAGATAATTGCCTCTCTAAATACGGGTGTACTCTTTGGCGATAGATGCCTGTAATAGCTGGTCTCTCTTGATCACTCAGCTGAAAAAATAACGAGGTGCCACGCTTACCCATCCTTTTCAATCACGAACACTTACTCCCTTTTACAACGCGCGTATAAAATCGCTTCCATCATTAACACCGAGCGAATTAGAAATAAATTAGATGATTTATACCGTCTCTTATTCTTTTAACACGTAATTTTCAACTCTCAAATTATTTTCATCTTATTTTCGCACTCGCCTTCTTCGTCTGGAAAGTTCACATTGTCCTAGGATCATCGATTCTTGATTTTAATAACACTCATTCGCTCGAAAGAAAATTATTTCCACATCTCATGATGTCATCACGTTGACATCAGCGAAAAGATTCCTGGGATTGACCAGGTCTCATCGGCATTAATCTTCTTGCATTTAAATTGACAATTAGTACAATGTTTTTTGAGGAATTCACGACGTGACAAACAGGTTTCTCATTAACGTAGCCGTTTTACGGCGGATTCTTTCGGGAATGCGCAGCGGTAATTGCTAACTGATGCGATGTCGTATAGCTACCAGAACGTCTCGCTCGCGACGAAACGCTCGCGACAGGCAGCCGGGATATTAACGCTCGTTCAACCTCCGCAACCTTATTTGCATTGACAACGCGTCCCCCGTTGTCATCGTTGTAAATCGGCCGACGCGCGATTATCAAGCGAGTCGTAAATCATCGAGCAATTCCCTGCCGATGAAATAATGCGCATTCCACGATGCGGATCGATTAGAAATTAATCGGCGAAAAAGAATCCCCTGAATTTCCGATCGTGTGCGCGTCCGGCGCGAAAATGTCCGGATTTCATTGCGAATAGATAAACGTCGTCGTTCATACAGATATTACGATAAGGGACGCATCTTAAGGGACGCCAAGGCACAAAAAGACGTTTCCGAGGCCTAGCCATTCGACGATATATACGGCCCTTGATGTATGCAAACGGCGGGCATACGTTACGGATAATTATAGAAGAAACGAAATTACACAAGCCTTTCGATCGGGTGAATCCGATCGCGTGGCGGGAACGCGTAACCGTCGATTTTCCCGCGAATTACGATCGTGCGTTCCCAATTTTTCGAGATGGTCTCCCCGGGAGAGCCCCGGCTGACGCAAATGCGTGGGTGCGAGATGCGGGATGGATGGGGGATGAGGGGAGAGGGGAAGGGAGGGCGCGCTAAAAGAAATCAAACATTTCTGGTTATCTTCCAGAGCCGAAGATGAGCTGTTCGACAAGAAAATAACTCCGCTCTTCTGTTCGGAATTAAACGCTTTTTTCTTCTCTCTCTCTCTCTTTCTTTCTTATTGCTCTTCCGTCCTTTTCTCCGACTGGATATAGGTTGCTTGGTGGCTCGGGCGAGCCGGATGAACCGGCGGTGTGGTATAAAATAGTTCGGAGGGCATTAAGCGCCGGTTAAGCGACTGTATATTATTCTGTTTGTAGCCAGACGTCCGCGGGCTGATGTTGCGAGCCTCGAAAAAGTCCGCTGCACCAGCGCTTATTGACGGCTGCTCTCGCACGTGATATTTTCCCGCCTGCTCCGCGGGCCGTTTTAATCGAAATCGGATTTTAACGAACGCGCGGAATGCGCCTACGTATTTATCCGACGATTATTAAATCCGCTCCGCGTTCCGGCACGTGATATCTTCTGAACGACACACGCGTTTCAAGCTGTGTCCGACGTCTCTTAAAAGGATTGTGATAGTTATATATAATAAATTAAAATATAAATATAATAAAATATAATAATAAAATATAATAATAAAATATATATATAAATATAATAATAAAATATATATATATAAATATAATAATAAAATATATATATAAATTATATATATTTAAAATATAATAATAAATATATTTTATATATATTTTAAATATAATAATAAAATATAATATATATATAAATATAATAATAAAATATATATATAAATTATTAATTTCAACCTACTCGTGTTAATTAAAAAATATTTTTTTTAGCGACTTTTGTGTACACGTCCAATTTTAGCTTTCATCTGTGATAGATATTTCGTAAAGAAATTAATTTAATCGTGTGTATATTTAGAGAAAGATTATGGAGAAGGTTGCTGCTCAATTAAATTTTCGTTAAAAAACAAATCAGCGTCATTCGGCGAAGAAAACCAGAAGCAAGGAAGACACATCTCTAATTATCACGGGGAAAATCTCTCGCATTTAATTCCCGACTTTACGTCCCGGAGGGTTGAAATGACGCGCGCGGCGATCATCATCGAACGGTCTCTTACTTGCAATTCCACGGTCTTTCTTTAACGGCGAATCACTTTATACGGAAAGCGAGAGGGGACGAGAAGGGGACATCTTAACGCTTCTTGTTGCGCATCAATATACACGAACGGGTAACCGAAGATGGGGTAAATCGCTCCGAGTTTCGCCATCGTCCGGTACGGTAGCTGCCGGCCGAATAATACCGGGGTGCTTCCCTCCGATCGTACGTTAAAGACGCCGTCGTACAATGACGATCATCGAGAAAATATCGAGTGTCCGTAACATTATACTTTCGCTGCGGTTTTTAAATGCCAGCGTCGGTGTCGAGGCGCGCGCGCTTGTCCTTGTAAAGGATCCAGGGTTGGGATAGGATACGCCGATCGTCACGAAGAAGTCTATCGATATCCATCGCATCACGATTTTTCCTTTTCGAGAATTCGCGCGGTTCTTTAAACTTTCTTTGAATGTTTCGGATACAGTAAACGTTTAACACCATCGGCATCATGGTGTCACATACGATGTCTAAAATGACATTTCCATCGACTATTCATCATTCTGTTGTCAATAAAACGGATCTATAATATATGCGAAAAAAAGAAAAAGTATCTGAAATTTATTTGACACCAATTGCAAATCGCAATCATGCGTATATTTTCACGAAACGAGCTTTATATAATTCATGTGTACAGATGTTATTAATAATCAACCCGTCCATGTGCAATGATAAATAATTTTAAAGGTATTATCGAAATAAAATTTCATCTGTAGCTTTGATAAACATTTATCTCTTTGAAAAATAAATACATACATTTAAATCTTAATGCACTTAATAATATGTACTTAATAATACACATTAATAATCCATATTTCATACATATTTCAAGATATACGAAAAGAAATTTGAGTCTGAATTATCCCTTGTGAGCTGAGAGATTAAGGCGATATTAAGCCGCCATATTTGCGACAATTGTTGGCCCCGAATATATACTACAACCTTAGATCTACAATTCTTTTTTATTAGCAATCGTATATCGATTTGATTCCAATCCGGCGAAACGTCAAACTTGAGAAAAACCGATAATCACGTAACGCAATCTCTCGCGAACGACGTGTCGACCGAGTCAGAGATCAAGTCGAATCCTTACGAGGGGCTCATTATCGTAGCCCGTCACCCTTGTAACGGGTCGCGCAGGTCTACGTTTTTCCCACAGTTCTCTCCCGTCAGAACGCGCCGGAGGAACATTGGCGGACGAAGATGGAGAAAGAAGACGAGAAAGGAGAAAGAGGGGGCGGAGGATGTCGGTCGGTTGTCTCCGTGGTCCGGTAGAAAAGGTCGAAAGAGGGAGGGGAGAGGGAGGGAGATAAATAAAAAAGAAAAGGAAAAAGGGAGAAACGCGCGCGCACGAGAAGGAGGGGGGAAGGAAAAAGGAGGAACGAGCAGAGAGGAGCGGAGAAAACAAAACGGAATTGCGGCCTAGCTGCGGTGGATGATTTAGGGGGCGAGGGTCGCGGGTCGAGACCGGGCTCTGGAATGCCGGGCCCTCTTCTTCTCCTCTTTTCGAATATCTTCCTTTCTCTTGCAGCCTCCCCGTCTCTTCCTCCTAGCGTTCTCTCTCTCTCTCTCTCTCTCTCTCTCTTTCTCTTTCCCTCTCACGGATTCTCTTCCACACTTTCACTTTGTGTCTCTCCACCTTTTCGTCCACGGTGGAATCGTCGTCGGGGAAAAGACGGCGAGGAAGAAGAGGAAGGAGGAGAAAAAAAGGAGGAGCGAAGAATGATAAGAGACAAGGATAACAGATAGAACATTTACATAGGTCGTTAGTGCGGGCAGATGTAGGGACGCGTTCGCGTCGTATACCCACGGTGACCGCGTGTCCACCTTGTGCCTCCGGTTCCTGACCGTGAGACTTCGCAACTCGCCACGACGGAGATCGACTTCCTATTGTTGCTCGAATTTGTTCCGTTAGCGTCTTGTTAACGTCGCGCACGCGTGCGAGTAAGTAGGTCGTAATGAAAAATCGTTCGATTTCGTCTCGTCAATTCGTTGTGAGAGTAATATTTTTCATAAGGATTCAATTTTTTCGAAATAAAGAGCGTCCATATGTATATGTAAAAATTGATTCTTCAAATTCATGTCGATTATACACAGGGTGTCCCACAACTACCGCTCCATATTTTAAAGGTAGATTCTCTGACGAATTTAAAAACGATTTTTCCTCAGCGAAAATGCCGAAGAAGATCATTATTTTTTGCGTATTCTTAATTTTTGTCATGATGTATCTTTCTAACTAAGCCTTAAATTAAAATTCTATTGAAGTAAACTCTACCTAAAATTAACTAAAGAATGTGACTTTATTAATATTTTATTCCCATAAGGCTTCCTTTGCGAAAAACCCTTTATTTTCAATCATTTATAACTCGAAAACTATTAGTGCCTCGACATTTTCGCTGAGGAAAAATCGTTTTGAAATTGGCCAGAGAATCTACCTTTAAAATATTGAGCGGTAGTTGCGGGACACCCTGTATAAGTGATCGATACTTATTGGGCAACCTTTCTTCCTTCAAGAAATGGATGGAAGCCAAAATTCGATTCAACATAGATGCTCTAATGGTTTAATTTCGTATATTTTTATGTTTATGAGCGGATATCCTGTCTTTTATATTCAATGTATCCTGAGTTTAAAGGAACAAGATAGATCTCATTTCGATTTTATTTGCCATTAAAAAAACGCAACAAAACGATAAAAATACAGTATGTTTAAAAAATATTATTCGAAAATTAGCAATATATATATGTATATGTAACAATTTAATAAATTAAATAAATTTATTAAATTGTTACATATACATTATTAATATATTAAATAAATTAAATCTAATAAATTAAAATTTTAATGAATAAAACTCTCCCTTGGTATTTTCCTTGATGCTATAAAAATAGGGGCGTCTATTTTTCTTTTATATAGCCAATGATGAACACTACAAATTTCTCTTCTAATCTACAGACAAGATCGGGCGAACCTTCTGTCCTACGGACTCACGTCAGAGATTGACCTACAGGGCTATGTCAAAAATTAAACGGATACGCGTCTTAGGTCGTTTTGACGACGAGGCCATTTTGTGTATTGTAATTTAATTTTGTATATCCTTTCTGCCCGGGAAAATCATCACGGATCCATGTGTAACATATTATAATTTTTTTTTATAAAGACCTGATGAGAGAATCTCGAGATTTTCAAAAATAATACGAATAAAATTATCAAAAATTGCATAAAAATAACAGTTATTCTTCGATGAAAAGAAAAAAATTAACATTGTGTGCAGCGCGATACACATTACGAGTAAAAATTGTGAAAATTTACGCAGGTAAACTCGATAATGATACAAATTTACATCCCACAATCGAGCTGTAATCATCTGTCATAGATATATATTTGATTGAATGTGCAATTGCTTTATCACTATGATTCACTCAGCGATTTCAAATTATGATTTGCTATCTAGAAATAATTTCGACGACAATATTCTGTTGAATATAATAAATGATGAGGTAATATTTTTGTTTGAGAATCGCGATTATATTCGCAATAGGTATAAAGATTTTATAATTTTACGCAGCATAATTGATTGCCAATTAACAAACGTAAAGCTTCGTGCAAGAATGTTATATTCATTGTAATTAAATGAAGAGAGGTAATAAGTTTTTTTAATAATATTGATCGCACATGTAGAATTGCAATCTTATCTGGAATCAAGCTATTTTAATTATTAAAAACAAATAAAATAAAAATGTCAATTATAATACAATGACTTGATTTAGATATAGATAAAAAGGATAAAATTTATGATAATGTTTCTTCGAATAGTGATCTCAGCAACAAAAGGAAGGAAGATTATTTACTTCTACGCATTCAGATATTAAAAAAATAGGCAGTAAAATGTATTACGATGCATTGTATAATATATTACGATTTTTATACAGACGACAATCGAATACACGTGCATGTGGAAAAGCATTCGTTACGTAGAGTGTGAATTTACGCGCATAAGAGCGATTCAATGCAGTCTCTATTAGTCATTGTTATCGCGAAAAAAAAGTATTACCCAAGTTCTTGCGCGAATACAGCAAAATTATCTCGCGAGTGTGAAAAGTCTCGATAAATAAAATTGCACCGTGAAACGACATGCAGGCACGCTAACGGCGTATCAACGATAAAAAGGGGCCTGCGGCAACGTACGCGAATGTCGTGTCAATAAAAATTATATGTATAAAATACACAGATTCGTATCGTGCGAAAAAAAATAAGTGCAATCGCATAAAGATGCGTATCTTATGGAAAACTTGCAAAACATGCGTACGCGAAAGAGACGCGAAGGTTGCAAACACTTATATATTTTCAATAATTATTTAAAATTATTAATATATAAAATTATTATTTAAAATTATTTTAAATTATTACAAAATAAATTAAATTATTATTTAAATTAAAACTGCGACGAAAATTCAAATATCGTTTGATCTTTCTATTTTGTGGGAGGAGGGGGGAATAAAGTAATAAAATATGGAAAGAAAGAAAAAATCAAATATCAGATGGGAGGCCGTAAAAAAGGCATATAAAATATTTTCTCTCGATCTTTTTTTCGCTTCTTTCCTTCCTCCACTTTTCATCTCTATAGGAAAAGAGACAAGTCTCTCTCTCTCTCTCTCTCTCTCTCTGTCTCTGGCTGTCCGCGTTATATTTACGAAGAGTCTACCACTCTAATGGTCTCGATGCGCTCGGACGCACGCGTACCTGTCCCATGAAACACGTGCGTGTGCACACGCACGCACACACATCCTCCTGCGCGCGCGCGCGCGCGCGTTCGGCGCACACGCCCGCACGCACGATCTTTGCGACAGCGACGGGGAGGAAGGGACGGAGCGGGGGAGGAAGTGGGGCGCGGAGGACGCACGGGCTGCACGGGCGTGAATTATGCCTCGCGCGAGATGTCAAATTGCTCGCCATATCGTAAAATATACAACTCCGCGCGCTGTGGGAAACATTATGTTCTCGGTCCCTTTTCCTCTCCACCTCTCGCTCTTCCCCTCGTCCCCCCTCCCCCTCCCCCCTGCCTCCCTCGCCGTCGATCGTTCTACCTTCAACCACCCGCGTGTCTCCCAACCGCGCTTGTCCACCCTCTCACACACACACACACACACACACGGGCCCTCCTTTCCCACCCCCGGGCTCTGTCCCGCGTGTTTCCTCGCGCGTTTCTCACCCCCCCGCGCGCGTCCAGACCGTCACGATTCGCAAATAAATTCGCGCGGCGCACCGCAATCGTATTAACGTCGAAACGCCTTCGAATGCAGCCTCCCCGAAATCTATTTTTCTGTCGGTCACGATATAACCGTGTCGTTACTCGATAAAATCATTCGCGAGAGGGCCCTTTTCGTGATTTAATTTTTGAGAAATTTATTTGTGTCGAGCCTACTTTGTTTTTAGGGAATCTATAATTCGGGAAAAGATATAGAATAGAATTTCATTTTTTAATTTCATTTATTTACTGTCTACTTTGACTTTTCAAGTATTCTTCTCCGCAAAATACATAAAATTAGAAATGGAATTCTATCAAATTGTAAATCTAAGGCCCTTTTCATGATTTAATTTTGAGAAATTTATTTGTATCGAGCCTACCTTTTTTTAGATAATCTATAATTCGCGAAAAAATATAGAATAGAATTTTATTTATCAATTTATTTACCCTCTACTTTGACTTTCCAAATATTTTTCTCTGCAAAATGCATAAAATTAGAAATAGAATTCTATCAAATTGCAAATCTAAGGCCCTTTTCGTGATTTAATTTTGAGAAATTTATTTGTATCGAGCCTATCTTTTTTAGATTATCTATAATTTGCGAAAAAATATAGAATAGAATTTCATTTATCAATTTATTTATCGTCTACTTTGACTTTTCAAATATTCTTCTCCACAAAATGCATAAAATTAGAAATGGAATTCTATCAAATTGCAAATCTAAGGCTCTGTTCGTGATTTAATTTTGAGAAATTTATTTGTATCGAGCTTATCTTTTTAGATTATCTATAATTCGCGAAAAAATATAGAATAGAATTTCATTTATCAATTTATTTACCCTCTACTTTGACTTTTCAAGCATTCTTCTCCGCAAAATGCATAAAATTAGAAATGGGATTCTATCAAATTGCAAATCTAAGGCCTTGTTCGTGATTTAATTTTGAGAAATTTATTTGTATTAAGCCTATCTTTTTTTAGATAATCTATAATTCGCGAAAAACTATAAAATAGAATTTCATTTATCAATTTATTTACCCTCTACTTTGACTTTTCAAATATTTTTCTCCGCAAAATGCATAAAATTAGAAATGGAATTCTATGAAATTGCAAATCTAAAAATACGCGAAGTAGAATACACGAGACAGTTCTATGTCAAGTGTCACATTCGCTAGAGAGATAACATTCTCCCCTATGGCCAAGGCATAATGTACCTGATCTGATTTAGCGATCTCCTCGCCACGCCTCGCGTCTAATCGCTAGATGAGGAAGAAAGAGCGAGGGAGAAGGAGAGCTCCGGAGCCGTTCATTAATAAGCCTAAAACTGGCCCACACACGAGAGCAGGCCTGGAGTGAGTGCCCCGCCGAGAGAGATCTCCCGAGCCGGAGATGAAAGATCCATCGATGATACATAGTATGTATCGACGCGAGAAACCGTCGAATCATCGACCGTCAATAAATACCGATCGATCCCGCGCCAGCGTCTATTAATGACTAAACGTCGGCTAACCAAATTAACCGTGACTAAAGTGCGTTTAACTCGGCATTCCCCGTACTCGTGTAACATTGTTTCTGCCTCGAGCCGCCCCGGCCTTATGTTCCGATTATCACGCGATAAATCGCGACCGTGATTCGCAAGACGAACTAATAATATTCTTTAACGCGAACATTTTTTGCGCTAATAAAAAATATTGATACATTCCTCTGCACGATATATCGAGTGTTTAATTTAACTGTCTACGATTTGCACAACATAATTTCATGAAAATTAAACGAATATTATATCTGACAATATCAGAAACTTGTGTGTGAAAAATGCTGCAAACGTAATAAATAAAAGTTTCAAAAAATATAATAAAATTTTTCTAATTCATTGAAAAATATAAATTATAAATTTATAATATTATAAATAATAAATATAATATTCTAACAATATAAATATAAATTATAAATTTATAATATTATATTTATTATGAAATAATAAATTTAGAATATTATATTTATTATTTATAATATTATAAATAATAAATATAATATTCTAAATATAATATTCTAACAATATGCATACTTATAGTTATTTTTACATCAAAAGAGAGAAAGTGCCACTTATTCTCGATATTATAAATATATTCAATTAATAACAATAATCATAAATAATTTGAAATAAATAATGATTAAGGCTCTCGAAATTAATACACTAAATTAAATAAAATAATAAGAATAAATAATTTGAATAAATAAAATAATAAGTATAAATAATTTGATAAACAAAAAAAAATCCCTCGAGTCGCAATCGAAGGAATTTTATTTCCTTGACGTCTAATGAAATTTCTCCGAGATTGCTTGCCGTTACCAGTTAATGTATATTCTCTCATTCTTAGTATATATTCCCCCTTTTCCTCATTTTTCCCCCTCGTCTTTATATTCTCTCAAGTATCCGTCGCGCGAGGTTTCCCCACTTAATCCCTGTCCGTACGTAAATCATGAACTTCCTTCTCGACGTCTGCGAGAGGGTACTTGGCAGGACTCTCCACGGGGAAGAAAGAGCGAGGGTGGGATGCGAGAGCGGGGACGAGAGCGAATTGAAAGTTTTCTCGAGGAAAAAGCTGTTTCCCTCTAAACTCCGCGTGTTTCTCGCTCTACGAACGGATAGAGTGAAAGTTATACAAAACGACCACGTAACCGCACAAAATCTTTCCTCGCTCGCAAAAATTGATCCTCGAAGGCGGCGAGAGGTGCCCGAAAGAAGAAAAAGGCGGTATATTAGACGCGCGGGACAAAAGGGCCACGGAACACCGCGAATAATGGCCCGAGGGAACGCCGAGAAATAGCCGAAATACTATCGAAGATGAGAAGGAGACGAGAAGAAAATATATACAGGAGAAACACGCTACCTCTACGCAGCCGTATATATGTGTATGCGTGTGCATGTATATTGCTACTCGAAACACAATTCGTTCCGCTTCTCAAAACCCAAAACTGCTAATCCGCCGATGTTTCCCTTTGACCGGTCACTCCTCCTCTCCGACTACCTCTATCCTTCTTCTTCCTCTCGCCTTCTCGCTTCCTCTTAAAAATGTAATGCGGCGATTCTCGGGCGATTCTTCGAGACAGCCGCGGAAAAGCGTCTTCGGCTCATCGGCGGATTCGACGCGGAAAAACTCCTCGACACAATGGGTCTCTAACAAGCCCTCTGTCGCGTCTGTATTCCAATGTTCCTGCTTCTCCCTCTCGCTCTTTTGCCTTCTGCCAGTGTCGTTTAGCACCAGTGCACAAAGCTGCAACAATACGTTCGCTGAATTCCGTTCGTGTAAGCCCTGGCCTATTTTCGTTTTCCTCTCCAAGAATCTCGAAGCCATGCCCGAAGCATGCGGCCGACGTCTGTTTGCACGCTGTTTCCCGAGAGTGCCACCGCGCAAAAGTTGACGAGGTCCTCGGTAGCCCTTGAGGAATAAGAGCTACGCGCGCGTGTACCTTTCGCCCGGTTGAGGATCTTTGATCCCTCTTAAGGACCCTCGAACGGCGACGATTGCCGTTCTTCCGGCTTATAACTCGCGTTCAGGGAGATACTCTCAAATAAGTCGGAATCCCCCCACTTTCAGTTGACATGAAAACGTGGAAGAAATCATATCGTTAGTTCGCTATATTTTTTGCGAATTGATTATGCATTTAATTAATTAAATTACATCAACTTTATTTCACTTTCAGTTGGCATAAAAACGTGGAAGAAATCATATCGTCAGTTCGCTATATTTTTTGCGAATTGATTATGCATTTAATTAATTAAATTACATCAACTTTATTTCACTTTCAGTTGGCATAAAAACGTGGAAAAAAATCATATCGTCAGTTCGCTATATTTTTTGCGAATTGATTATGCATTTAATTAATTAAATTACATCAACTTTATTTCACTTTCAGTTGGCATAAAAACGTGGAAGAAATCATATCGTCAGTTCGCTATATTTTTTGCGAATTGATTATGCATTTAATTAATTAATGTTTCAATTTATTTAATTAATTTCAATTTTCAATTTATTTAATTAATTAAATTACAATTTATTTAATTAATTAAATTACATCATCTTTATAGAGAATATTTCTCGTAAAAGGATTAAGGATAAAATCAATCAAAAAATACGAGACGTTTAGTTTAGTTCGCAGTCTCTTCTCTTCTCTCATGCTTCATTTCTCCTTGGAAGCTCACACACATCAGTGGTCTTAATATTTCGCAAGATCTTCAAACCGGGACGGGCGTTCGCGTCGCTCGCACAAGTTTTACGGGCGGCCGAACGATTTTCAGAGACGCGTAAAACACAGAAACACGTTTCCTACGGGGCATAGCCAAGATATACAATTACGAGTTAGAGATGGGCGCAAAGAGATACCCCGCACCGTGACAACTATATACACACGTGAGTCATTCCGAAAAAATGCCACCTTCCGCGAATAAGTATCGCGCGCTTTGCATGCGAATATCTCTGCGCGTTCAGGGCCGTACAAGAATGCAAAAAAAAAAAAAAGAATCCTCGATTTTCATCGATAACATGTAAATAGATATCAATCATCACCAATCAGCTGATTCTGATCCAACAAATAGGATTATAAATAATATTGTATTCAGCAGTATTATAAATAAATTGTCATTTAATTGTCACTTTTGACAATCGCTTGAAGAAAAACGAGACTTCTAATATAGATAATCCATCATCACAATCAGCTGATCCTGATCCAACAAATAGGATTATAAATAATATTATATCCAGCAGTATTATAAATAAATTGTCATTTAATTGTCACTTTTGACAATTGCTTGAAGGGAAACGAGACTTTTACACAGAGAAAAATGTATACTGTATTCAAGTAAATATTACTTATCTTAAGTATATCATAAGTTTATCACAAGCATTAAATTTAATTAAATATATTCTGAATTTTAGTAACTGCAGTATTTTAGTCAAGAATATTAAATTAAAACAAAATTTAAAACAAAAATTATTTATTTAAAACAAAAATTTGATTTGCTTACCCCATAAAGTAAGTTTGATTTTTCTTTGATACAATTTTACAATATTCTTGAAGAGAAAATAAATTCTTCTTTTGAGTACATGAGATTTTCTAACACTTGTGATGAGTATATTTTAAGACTATTATCAAGAATATATTCTTTGTTAAAGAAAATTATTACTTAAAAAAAGAAAAATAAACTGAGTAATCGTTTTTCTTGGCAGTAGAATATTTTTCTCTGTATAATATAGATAATCAATCATCACCAATCAGCTGATCCTGATGCAACAAATAAGATTATAAATAATATTATATCCAGCAGTATTATAAATAAATTGTCATTTAATTGTCACTTTTAACAATCCCTTGAAGGAAAACGAGACTTCTAATATAGATAATTTTCTAATATAGATCATCACTAATCAGCTGATCCTGATCCAAATAGAATTATATATATCCAAATAGAATTATAAATAATATTATATCCAGCAGTATTATAAATAAATTGTCATTTAATTGTCATTTTTGACAATCCTTTGAAGGAAAACGAGACTTCTAATATAGATAATTTTCTAATATAGATCATCACTAATCAGCTGATCCTGATCCAAATAGAATTTTAAATAATATTATATCCAACAGTATTATAAATAAATTGTCATTTCATTGTCACTTTTGACAATCGCTTGAAGGAAAACGAGATTTCTAATATAAATAATCGCTCATCGCCAATCAGCTGATCCTGATCCAACAAACAGGATTATAAATAATATTATATCCAGCAGTATTATAAATAAATTGTCATTTCATTGTCACTTTTGACAATCGCTTGAAGGAAAACGAGACTTCTAATATAGATAATCGATCATCACCAATCAGCTGATCCTGATCCAACAAACAGGATTATAAATAATATTATATCCAGCAGTATTATAAATAAATTGTCATTTAATTGTCACTTTTGACAATCGCTTGAAGGAAAACGAGACTTCTAATATAGATAAAAACGGAGCTAATTAGCCATAGGATCGCGTTATCCGGTGTAATCTGTGGCAATGACAACTCGCGTTCGTCGCATCGCGTCGCCCAAAGCTCGGCCCGTAAAAAATGCCCCGAGGAATGCTGTGAGAATTGTACCGATGTCCTTGTTCCGTGGAAGTGATAGGTCGACGGTACCGACCCTGGTAACTCTAGACGGACGGCATACCGAGCCTCGTGGCGCCCTATCTTTTATGCCGCAGTTTCTGAAAAATCTCCGAGCTTGATCTTCCTACGAGGGAGACGGAGATCGCCGGGAGATCGAGGGAGAGGCTGGGGAGGCGAAGGAGAGAGAGGGAGAGGAATCGGTTGTCAGCGACAGCGGCAACACGTGCGCGCTGGACCTGGCGGCGGGCGTTTACATAAACACGTATAAACGTCGTGTAAAACCGACGCGACACCGGCCTCCCGCTTCTCCTGGACGCGCGTGTTCCCGTCCGTGAGAGGGTCCGCAACGGTAGCGTCCCGGACTCAGATAACGCCCAGGGATATACGGCCCTAAACTGCGCCTACGTGCGGGGACACTGGGCTACCGAATTTTCAAGAAGTCACGACAAAACGTCAAGATAGAGAGCGGTTCCGGAAAGAGATCCGCTCGCGCGGAACCGGATCAAGGATGACGACGTTTCTTACGTTGGTACCATGGGCTGTCGTTTCTAGAGATGTTTCGCTGAATATTTCTTTTTTTTTTAATGACGAAAGGGAATGTAAAATTTCAACTTTTTTCATATCTACGCTGAGAAAAATGAGGGAAATGTCCGATGAAAAGGTAACGAACGGATATTATACCGATGATTTTAATCGGATCTGATTCGGAAAATTCCGAATTTTGAACTTTCTGATCAGATATCCGATCGATTGATATTTTTTGATTGGATATCTGATCGGTTTCTTTTTTTCCGATTAAAGTGATCGATATAATATCCGTTCATTACCTTTTCATCGGTTTTTTTCTCAGTGTACACTGAGAAAAATCGTTTAATTGTATCAACAAGACGTATATGATTGAAGACATTTTGATTAAATCAAACAAGAATTTCTAATTATCATAATAAGACTCGATTTTTTATAATTAGAACGTTTAATAGAGTTTATTATAACACTGAGAAAAATGAGAGAAATGTCCGATGAAAAGGTAACGAACGGATATTATACCGATGATTTTAATCGGATCTGATTCGGAAAATTCCGAATTTTGAACTTTCTTATTAGATATTCGATCGATCGATATTTTTTGATTGGATATCTGATCGGTTTCTTTTTTTTCGATTAAAGTGATCGATATAATATCCGTTCGTTACTTTTTCATCGGTTTTTTTTTCTCAGTGTACACTGAGAAAAATCGTTTGATTG
Source organism: Camponotus fellah (assembly GCA_030586385.1). NCBI lineage: Eukaryota > Metazoa > Arthropoda > Insecta > Hymenoptera > Formicidae > Camponotus > Camponotus fellah. The sequence continues at coordinate 1,958,951 of JAPIVC010000550.1, forward strand.
TATCAACAAGATATGATTGAAGACATTTTGATTAAATCAAACAAGAATTTCTAATTATCATAATAAGACTCGATTTTTTTATAACTAGAACGTTTAATAGAGTTTATTATAACACTGAGAAAAATGAGAGAAATGTCCGATGAAAAGGTAACGAACGGATATTATACCGATCATTTTAATCGGATATTTGATCGGAAAATTTCGAATTTTGAACTTTCTGATCAGATATCCGATCGATCGATATTTTTTGATTGGATATCTGATCGGTTTCTTTTTTTCGATTAAAGTGATCGATATAATATCCGTTCGTTACTTTTTCATCGGTTTTTTTTTCTCAGTGAAGGATTTGATTAGTATTTTCTGGTTGAATCTATAAAATTTCTTGTTACATTAATTTCTTTGCTTGCTTCTTAACTTAACTCGTATTCAATATTTGCCATGAAATGTAAAAAACTAGTATTAACATTAAATCCAAAGTATATTTTTTTTCTCTTACGAGCAGTAATGCCAAAAAGAGAACGCTAGCTCTCTGATTGTGTATGTTTGAGCTGCATTCTCTTCTTGCATCATTGTTTATTGTTTTAATTTCTAACAAACTAAATTTAAAATAATCCAATAATCCGGATTGAATTTATCCAATAATTTTGTTGGAATTCAGAATATTAAACAGACTTTTGAGATTAGATGGAAAAAATTTTAGACGACTTGGTGCTGATGAAATTAATATTAACCAGAAAATTTGGTAAATTTAACAGGAAGAAATTAATCAGATTCATCTGGTAATTCCTACTAGAATTCTGGTTCGTCCATTTTTCAACAGACATACTGGTTGAATCTACCAGAATTCTAATTAATACAATCAGATTTTTTTCTCAGTGTAGTATTATCGTTCGATCCCGGAATTAGACTCGTAATTAAAGAATAGAATAATTTCCTGGGCAATTTCTCAGAGAGCTGGACAAAAAAGCCGAGACCCGCCTCTAGTTCCATCACGGCGTTATTTGGGTTAACCGTTATCTTATCCTGACGCGATCTTTGGAGGTAGCAGCAGCCTCGTGCTTTCCAATAGACATCAAAAGGTGGGTATATCATGGAGGCCCGTGGGGCCTCCCCGAGGCTCGACGAGAGCGAAACAGAAATACAGAGACGAGGAGAAAAATAGAAGGGAGAGAAGGAAAGAGAGGGAACGAGCAAACACTCGAATTACCTTGGCAAAGAAACATCTGCCGATGGCGCTCTCCCTTTCAAAGCCAACATGGCGGAATGATCGGCGCATCAACCGGTAGTTACGCTTACCCACGGATCTGCGGTTCTTTTTTTCCCTCGGCCGACTTGCTCTCTCTCTCTCTCCTCCTCACCCCAGTTATCTGCTTTTCGCGAAAAAAACTCCGCAAAACATTTCTCCGACATCGAGCTTCCGACTCTTCCTCTTCCTTTCTCGCCTTCCCTCCTCTTCTCGTGCGGAAAGAGGAAACCTTCTCGCTAATACAGATCCGGGATCCCGTCCCGTCGTGATTGTAGTATCGGGAACGAATCTGTGGATACACAGAACGCAGGTGCAACGTAAACATCCCGCTGTCGGAGAGTGACCCGGAATGACAGAAGAACGATCGGAGAATCGACGTTCAACAACAAATCGAACACGCGCACGTTGGGTCTCGCAATTCGCAATTCTCCCCGGAGATCGGTATCTCGTTCCATCCGGCATCGTGAACGATGATTAAAGCGCGGCCGATTGTTTTCATTCTCCCGCGGTATCACGCCGCAAATGAAATCACCATCTTCCCGCGCACGGCGCGGGTCAGAGATTTTAATTCCTCTCGAATATACGTCCGCGTATATATATCACCCGACTGGTATCGCGACGTTTATCACTCCCGCAAAAAAAAAATCACCACCAATCTCGAATCTCCGCTCGCGAAAATTGCTCGGGATACAAACGGCAGCAAAAGAGAACGATCGCAAATGAGATTTGTGAAACACGGGGCTCACGTAAAGAGATCCTGATCCGCGCAGCGATATTGCCACGACTCTTTCGTATCTCGTCGCTCGATCGCGATGCTTGAAATCGATATATGTATATGTTTGACGGAAGAGGGAGACTCTCCGGGGACTCTCTCCACTAATGCCGAACGTATAACAAGAAAATTATCCACTCGAGGGGCTGCCAAAAATAGGACGTGGAAGAAGAGGGAGGTCGAAAGGTCGCCGAGTAAAGGTGAGAAGGATTTCGGTTTTCTCGATTCGGCGAGCCTCGCAACAATGTCCGGCGGGCCCCAAGACTGCCCTCCACGAATACAATGGCCGCGAAAATCATTCATTATACGCGGGAGATGCACTATACAGAGAAGGGAAAGACGTCGAGGAAAGAGGATGAGGCTGCGAGAGTTCGGACCCCTGGACAATGGCGTACGCCCATATATCACTCGACCGATTTTTCCGAAAACCGGTGTTCAATGAGTCTTCCTCGGAGAAGAAAGACCGAAATTCTATACTTCGGTTTTGCGACGCTCTTTTGCCTTTCTAGAGCTGTTAAATCACTTCCGATCGTATGATTCGACTTTTATGGAAATTTGTTAGCTTCGACAAAATTTTTCAGGAAGATCCTGTTATTTTAGGTTTCCCAAGAGGCGAAATTTAAAGAAAGGAAATCATTCATATGTTAAGAATGCCTAGCAAAATTAAGAAATGTAATTTTTTCACAACGGTTTTCACAAACAGAGAGACGCAAAGTAAATTGAGCTATAAAATTATTTCAATTTATTCACATATATAAAATAATTCTCTAATATTTTTTTCATTTTTTATTATAATTATAAAGTCTTGCATCAAAACATTTATTGTAAAAAATAACGATATAAATAATTAGCCTTAAATAATCTCGTTTTTTCCCTGAAACTTTATTGTTATGAATGCCTGGCAATTTTAAAATTAAGAAACGTGATTTTTTCACAACGGTTTTCACAAACAGAGAGACGCAAAGTAAATTGATTTATAAAATTATTTCAATTTATTCACATATATAAAATAATTCTTTAATATTTTTTTTTTCATTTTTTATTATAATTATAAAGTCTTGCATCAAAACGTCCATTGTAAAAAATAACGATATAAATAATTAGCCTTAAATAATCTCGTTTTTCTCTGAAATTTTATTGTTAAAAATGCCTGGGAATTTTAAAATTAAGAAACATGATTTTTTTTTACAACGGTTCTCACAAACAGAGAGACGCAAAGTAAATTAAGCTATAAAATTATTTCAATTTATTCATATATATAAAATAATTCTCTAATATTTTTTTCATTTTTTATTATAATTATAAAGTCTTGCATCAAAACATCCATTGTAAAAAAATAACAATATAAATAATTAGCCTTAAATAATATCATTTTTTTTTCCTGAAACTTTATTGTTATGAATGCCTGGCAATTTTAAAATTAAGAAACGTGATTTTTTTTACAACGGTTCTCACAAAAAGAGAGATGCAAAGTAAATTGATTTATAAAATTATTTCAATTTATTCACATATATAAAATAATTCTCTAATATTTTTTTTTCATTTCTTATTATAATTATAAAGTCTTGCATCAAAATATCCATTGTAAAAATAACAATATAAATAATTAGCCTTAAATAACATCGTTTTTTTTCCTGAAATTTTATTGTTATGAATGCCTGGCAATTTTAAAATTAAGAAACGTGATTTTTTTACAACGGTTTTCACAAACAGAGAAACGCAAAATAAATTGAGCTATAAAATTATTTCAATTTATTCACATATATAAAATAATTCTCTAATATTTTTTTTCATTTCTTATTATAATTATAAAGTCTTGCATCAAAACATCCATTGTAAAAAATAACGATATAAATAATTAGCCTTAAATAATCTCGTTTTTTCCCTGAAACTTTATTGTTATGAATGCCTGGCAATTTTAAAATTAAGAAACGTGATTTTTTTTACAACGCTTCTCACAAAAGAGACGCAAAGTAAATTGATCTATGAAATTATTTCAATTTATTCACATATATAAAATAATTCTCTAATATTTTTTTCATTTTTTATTATAATTATAAAGTCTTGCATCAAAACATCCATTGTAAAAAATAACGATATAAATAATTAGCCTTAAATAATATCGTTTTTGACCCGAAACTTTATTTATTTAGATGTGCAAAATATTTTTCAACTTTTGAAAATTGACAGTTCTGTTTTACGAGTCATATAAGTACCTTTGTGTGAGCACTATATATCTCGATATAAAATACAGTCTGAAATATAGTGTCTAAATCTAGCACATCCATGACGTCGGAGCTCGCTCGCGCGTGTATCGCTCGTCGATTCCAGCCCCGCGTAGCCAAAACGATTATAATAACTATTTTATCCGGCGCGGATCTGGGCCATTGTGCCTCCCCATTCTGAAAGTCATAACACAGTCCGTGCCTACGCTACGCTCCTCGGGAACTGCCTCGATAGTTCCCCTTTGGCTGTGCTATATCACGACGTGTAACCTGGTGCACCATGAATTTCAAGTCTGGCGCAGGTATACGTGTCCGGGTATGCGAACCCAACACACAATCGGAATTCTCTGTATCTACACATTTCGAGCCACGCAAATTCGTATTGTGACTGTGCACGTACACGTGTGTGCGTAACGACACGTATACACGAATGATTATCTTCCAAGTATACGTGTACATGCACAACGCTTGTATACAGGCTGTCTCGAAAGATCGAATGAGGATTTTTATAATCGATTTCCTGCCTCTCTTCTTTTTCTCTCAGAGAGAATCATTCAAGAGAAATTCAGATGTCTCGATGTAATGGAAACTGTGTCTGCGCAAAATTCATTCAAATTTCATTAAAGTCTCACCTATACTCGATTGCATCGATTACACAGAAAAAAAGGACATTCTTCTTTTGAAAATATATTTAGTTTCAACATGGAAATCTTGAAATGAGATTATATCGCGTTAATTTAAGAAAAATAAAATTGCTTGAATAATTGCTTACTTGAATGAAGCCATTTTATATAGCAATAATAAAAATTCTAGGGCCAATAATACGAGCTAATTACTAAGGTCAAAATAAAATAAAACCAATATAAAACCAATAAATAAAATAAAACCAATATAAAACCAAACTAATAAAATAAGTTCATTTAATTCAGTAATCATAAACGTTTCGACTTTATTTAGTCTTCCTCAGTATGAAAAATAACAAAATCAACATATTAAAATCATCTGTATTCTAATATGTTGATTTTGTTATTTTTCATACTGAGGAAGACTAAGTAAAGTTGAAACGTTTGTGATTATTGAATTAAATGAACTTATAAATATTGTTTTTAATTTTATTTAGACCTTAGTAGTTAGCTCATTTAATTGACCCTAGGATTTTTATTATTGCTTTGCACCACACGAGCAGTATTAGTGTTATTATTATTTATTTTCGTCTCATTTTAGTTCAATCGAGAAAAATATATTTTTATGATTTAAGATTTAATTTTCTTGAAAAGAAACAATGTTGGATAGAAAATAACATTTTTAAATCAAAGATTATAATTTTCTTAAAGTAGAATTAAATAATTATATATTCTTCAGATACCAATTAAAATAAGACGATAATATTGTTTACAATTATTAAATTCTTCTAAGAAGATTAGAAATTGTTGCGTATATACGAAACCATGAACGCGTTAATTTAAATATATAAATTTTAATTTGACACTTCTTTTTTTTCTGTGTATTCTACTTTTTCTGTGTACTCTTTTTTCTGTTTTTTCTGTGAAGAATCCAAAACACTTCGACGAGAAAACTCTGTGTTTTAAATTGATTAGGAAACTAGCTTCGATATATCTTAATTAAAATGAAAAGAGACCGGGTTGCTCGAAGGGCAATTTTATTAAAATTGGAGATATAAAAGATTTTTAGGACACCCTATATTCAAGCCATCCTCGTTCCACGTTGACGCTGTGTGCGTGGCATATCGCGGCGGTAGCACACATTGACCGCCGGCAATATTTCACGGCATATTGTTGCCATCTGCACACGCAACCCCGCGCGCACGACAGAATGCAACGACGTAGGAGAGACGCGCGCGCTTTTATTTATCCGCTATTTATTTGCCAACGCGCGCGCTACCGAAGGTCTCCCCGGCCCTGCCGGGGACAGATTTGAAAAGTTATTAATCGTCCTGTTTTGGAAAGGAGTGCCTCTCTCGCCCTCCTCCTCCCCTTCCTTCTCCCTAGAGATGGCTCCTTTTCACGCGAGCTGTTGGCTAACCAGACGACGGCGCATTGGCCGCGAACGTGCCCCTTTTTCGATCGGCACGAGAGGGTTCCTCTCGAGGAGGTGCGAATCGATGGGTGGAGACCGGTCACAAAAAGTCGAGCCAATTCTTTTGTGAAACAGGGATCTAGATTGAGACACGCGAATATGTCCCGGCTGTCATTCGCTGCGAGTCGTAAAATTGTCGCGTATTCAAATTATCCGATAGAATTATACATTTAATCGGAAATAATTATAAAATAACAGAAGTAATTATTTTTCTTGGTTTTCTTGGCATATATATTTTCCGCAAATTGTTTCATCATGTCACAATTTTGAATAATTTTTGATTAAAATTTTGTTGTAATTAAAAGAGATCATTAGGATATTTATTCCTCAAAAATTTTGTTGTTGATTATGAAATATTGGATCTATTTTGAACAAATTGTTAAAAATTCTAATAATGTATTTAATTACAAAAAAAGTTTAATTGAAAATTTTGATATGATGATACAATTTGAAAGCATGAAATATATATTTAAAATAATATTATAACAAATTTATTCAATATGTATAAAAACACATTAAAATAGTTCAATTTTTTAATTTCAATTATAGATTTTTCAAAAGTTGACGTAATGAAGCAATTGTTCACGTTAAAACAGCCACGAAAAATGTTTATTCTTTTTCTCATTTCTTTTTTTTATTAAATTCTATTGTTGAATATTCCAAGTAATCACTATTAATTTTACTCTTACTCTTTTTTTATCCTTATAAATGAGTGCTTATAAATATTCACAAATATCTTGAATACCGTTAAGTATGTATCTTAATATATTTCACGATGCAAATACATTTTGCAATCGAGATAAGCGAAATGTCATAAAATCCGAGAATTGAGGTGTTTCCTCTCCTTAGCGAATAAGGAAAGGAAAATGAAACGGAGTTACAGCAGAGTCGTTTGAGATAACAGGTGACACCGTGCGTGAAAACCGCTATCTCTCTCCACGGCTTCATAAATATTTAAGACACCTACTTATGATGCCCGCGTGCCGCAGATGCCCGTCGAACGATTTGAATATAATCTGTATCACGATATGTACGTGTCACTCTTGCCTTCGTAATCTTATCACGTAATGTTTTTCACACGTAAAACGAATGACGTAATATCATTATGCATGTAAAATTAATACACTGAGAAAAATGAGAGAAATGTCCGATGAAAAGGTAACGAACGGATATTATACCGATCATTTTAATTGGATATCTGATCGGAAAATTCCGAATTTTGAACTTTCTGATCAGATATCCGATCGATCGATATTTTTGATTGGATATCTGATCGGTTTCTTTTTTTTTCGATTAAAGTGATCGATATAATATCCGTTACCTTTTCATCGATTTTTTTTTCTCAGTGTAGGCTTCCCTAGAAACATAAACTTCAATTGCACGATAAATTTCGCAAATTTCGAATGAATGAAACCTTAGCGTTTGATGTAAAAATTCCATTTTTAACAATAAATAATTATCTCTTTTGTAAGAAGAGAAAAAATTTACAAAAAACCATGAAATATAATGAATTAAACAATAGAAAGTGTAATAAAAAATTATAAATTTCTAAATCTAATCATCTTTTTAATATTATATTTATTTAATTTTATATTTTTTCCAAAGTATTTTGAGCGTCAACTTTTTTAATTTTAAATTCCGAGATATACATATACAAAGATCCGGATCTGCTGGCAGAATTATTCCCCTTAGCACTCGTCTTGGTTTTATGCGTTTCGGTAACACATATTCCCAATTCTAGCCGCGACTCGACCAAGGACGAGAGCGCAAGAAAGAGAGAGATGGCGAGAGAAAGAGAGAGAGAAAGAGAGAGAGAGAGTCCGGTCGCCATTTTTCCCATAAAAAATCCGCCAAGTTCGCGCTTCCTGTTCGCGCGTCTCCGCTCTTCTCGAGAGCGCCAGAAAGAGGAAGCTCCGGAAGAGGGAGTAGAATGCGGGGGTGCGGACCGACACGGTAAAATATATTCCAGTCAACTTCCGTTGGAAATAAATAAGAGTCACGCCACCGCGCGCGCGGTCTCGTTGCGCCCCGACTACGGCGGCCACCATTCGTGTGCAGGGGACCTTATCTCTCGATATCTCTCTTCTCCTCTTTGCGTGGCCCGAGCCAAGAGAAGCCATCGAAAGGAGTTGCGCCGCACTCATCAAGATACACTGTAATCAAGATGAGGCTTTCTGTAACGCGCGCGTTTGCGTAATTACCGCCTTTTAATTACCAACAGCTACGTAACCATGCGAATTGACACCTCTCTATTTCAATTCATCGCCTCTGCAATACGTCTGATTATCCTGATTCTTCATTATTTTGTGTATCTCGGTATTCTTATTAATTAATAGTTATTAATTATTATATTAGTTATTATGTTATTTAGTTATTATGTTTATTAATTAATAATATTTATTAATTAATAATATATTAATATATAATATATTTAATATATATAATATATTTAATATAATATATTTATTAATTAATATATTTATTAATTAATAATATTTATTAATTATATATTTAATTTAAATTGAATTTATATTTAATTTTATTTATTAATATATTTAATTAATATTAAATATTAATATTAATTTAATTTATTTATTAAATTCTTCTCAATTTTACGTTTATATCTCTGGCCTTGTTAAATGCTACGTTATATTTAATTGGAATGTTATTTAATCTATATTGTTGCGATCCCTTTTTTTCAGGCGAGAAGCCCTTTAAGTGCGAATTTCCGGGCTGCGACAGAAGGTTTGCGAATAGCAGCGATCGGAAGAAACATAGTCATGTCCACACATCGGACAAACCTTACGTTTGTCGGCAACCGAGCTGCGAAAAATCCTACACTCATCCAAGTTCGCTACGTAAACACATGAAGGTATATCAACATAAACGTATGCATATGGATGCTAAGTCGTAGTCGATGTGAGAATGCGCTATTTATAATTTAATTTATGTCTTCTAATTGTCTGTGTTTCGCAAGCGATATAAATATATTCAAAAATTTCATTTCACATATGAATCTCTGCAAGATTTTTTTTTTAATTTTTTTATTTAAGATGACGGGGTGTGGTAGGAGTTCCCAAACTATGTCGCCATCGTAAGTCTCTATGATTGTCAAATTATTGTGATAGATAATTCATAATTTAATTCATTTACGCGCAAAAGATTCTGATTTATTTGTAAGTTCCGTTTTTATAGAATCAATTTGCAAATAGAATAAACAATGATTCAAAATATATGCACTTCTAATTAGTAAATATCCCCTTATCGAGATCATTTTTTGTCTAATATAGATAATCATCAGTATAGAAAGAAGAAACACAGACGAAATGGGTGTAATAATGACACATATATATATTTATTTCACGCTTCTACTCTTATCTTTTGTGATTCGCAACGATTGTATGGATGACATCTCTTTTCTTTAGGTATTATTTCAAAAAATATCGATATTTACAACATAAAAAAAAATCACATATAAATAAATATAACAATGCATTTATGCATATAATTTAATATAAATAAATATATTGTCATATATTTTATATGACAATATATTTATTTGTATTAAATTATATGCATAAATGCATTGTTATATTTAATTTATAATAAAATTTCTTTTTTTCTAAAATTTTTCCAAGAAAATTGATTTAAAAAATTGGAAAATTTATAAAATGTATACTTTTTTTAAACTTAATATTATAATACTCATTTATAGTGAAAATAATACGCTCTATTCTAAATAATTATTTTGAAGACTTTTCAGTAGCCAAAGAATCTACTAAAAAAATCTTCAAAATAATTATTTAAGATAGGATTATTAAAGAACGTGAATATATTAATCTTTTAATCTTAAAATTAATTTTTTCGAAAAATGCTTGATATAAAAAATGTTTATTCTACAAATTTTGTCCGCAATTTATATTTTCGCAAATGAAAACTTTTTTTTCGCACTTTCTGACCCGCTTTGCCCGTAGTCATCCACGATGATCTTAATCACATTCTATTCATATCAAGATGAGCTCTTCTATATGTTTCTTTCTTTCTGTTTCTCTATACATTATTTAAAAGCTGAAGAGAGAGAAAAAGACTGTCATGAAATAAAAAATATCGTGGAAACAAAATCGTGAGCCGTCCGTAAGATTATAACGTGGTCTTTTCTCGCGCGAATAATCGTGGAATGTTAATAAGAAATTATTTGAGCGCGAAAAGACAGAAGAAGAGGATGAAGATTCATGCAAACAGGCTAATTTTCGAAATATATGCGTGATATGTTACCTTTGACGGGGCGCTCTTGCTACTTGACGATTTTCGTAGACGTGATTCGGGGAAGACGGTCGTCGAGATTTGCTCACTGAATTATGAAGGAAGGTCCAAAGTGAATTCCTGATCCCCGTTGCTTTCGTCTTGGCTTTTACGCCAGGATGCTGCTCTCCTCGCTGATCTCCTCCTCGTGATCTCTACCTCGATATCCAGACGATCGATCTCAACATCAAGGCTTTTATGAAATACAATATATGTTAATAAATAAATAAATAAATGTAAATAATATAAATATATACAGGGTGTATCTTAAAAAAGCTCTCACTAAGCAAATAGCGTTATTCCTGATTAAAAACCGAGTTCGAAAAATTCTGAACCATTTTTTTTTCATCAAGATTTATTAAATAATTAATCAGATTTAAGTATTAAAAAGATTTCTGAAAAGATGAATTGTTTAAAAATTAACACAAAACTGTTTATTTTTTTTTTGCTTATCCAAATCTTCATATGATAACGAGGAAGTTTTGTCTTTTTATTGGCGCGACTTTACTCATTAATTATTGCTTTATTAAGCATTATGGGAAAAAATGGTTCAGGATTTTTCGACTCGGTTTTTTAATCAGGAATAATGCTATTTGCTTAGTGGGAGCTTTTTAAAATACACCATGTATATATACACATATATATATAGGGTGTCCCACCTTTTCAGTATACTCCTTTTAAAATAAAAATAAATGGTTTTTATCAAAAATCGCGAACAACTTTTAAGTAAATCAGGTACGCTCTATTAAATGGTGATATTTTCAACTTTTGATTCCGACCGAAATACGCCATCCGGATCGGAAGTTGAATTTATTTAAGGGAACATGAAACTTTTTATTGCAGATTCGAATTGAAGTTCATTATTTCATCACAGTTACTTTCAACGTCAATTTTAAAATTGACAAAGACACTTTCAGAAAAAACGTTTGGTACAAAAGTTTCTTATTTTTTCACATACAATTCGAATCTGTAATAAAAAGTACCATGTCCCCCTAAAAAAATTCAACTTCCGATCCGGATGGCGTATTTCCGGTCGGAATCAAAAATTGAAAATATCGCCATTTGATAGAACGTACCCGATTTACTCAAAAATTGTTCGCGATTTTTGATAAAAGCCGTTTATTTTCATTTTAAAGGGGGTATACGAGACACCCTGTATATCATAGAGTAAAGAATATGGAGGATAAAAAATTATATATGTATAATATATATTACATATATATAATATACATATATAATTGCAAAGTAATAAATATTTTTGTCGGGTGAATAATAATTTACGTAAAGAAATCATTAGCCACCTGATGGAAAAAATGTTCATTTCGCAATTTCTAACGCAAGATGACGTTTTCTCCTCGCAGATACACGGTGTGACGATCACCGAGGGAAAAATATATGAGAGCGAGGGCGAGGAAAGCAGCAGCAGCGTTTGCAGCGTATCGGTAACGGATCACACGGAATCGCCTCAACCACCCCCCGTCCCGACGACAACGACAACCAACCCACCACCGCCCACGAGTCACTCGTCGATTCGCGGGGGGACAGAGTTGGCGGAATGGTACGTATGTCAAACGCCGACGATCGGGCCTCAACCGGGACCCCTACCGGGCCCATCACACCCCCATCATCTTGGACATCATTTCAATCAGCTAATACATCCTCAAGCGGCTGCCTATTAACTGAAGAATGAATGTCGAAATAGTCAATAAAATAGTAAACAAATATGTAGGCAGAGCTACGTCCAGAGCACGAGATGAACTCGTTTTCGAGTACTTGTTTCCGAAACGTTTCCGTTCAAGCGTTGGTTCAATAATCGGTAGGCTCTAGATTTGAGTTCCGCAAAAGTAGGACGCGCTCCCAAATTTTTCCTCGCCTCCGAAGGCTTTCAGATTTTTGGCGCGAAGTGGATTTCAGTGAATTTGGAGATGTGTATGTTGGCTGTGTGTCTCGTTCCGTTTTTTTATGGTGAACCGTTCTTGCGAATAATGCACGAATATAACGGCTAAGAAAATAGCGAAACTATATAAAAGGGAAGAGATCTAGGCAAAGGAATAAATGTGCGCTAAATAAAATGATGCTTGTCTGATAATCGAGAGGATTTAACTCGATATCGATTAACGCGATAGTCGCGGATATTTTTCCTCACTCGTGAAAATCGATAATGATGTCTTTTTCCATCTTTATCTCTTCTCATATTTCTTAATACGATGATATATGAGATATATGAGATATATGATGATATGAAACAAAATGCCTTGCTGAAAATGTTTTCACGGAAATAAATTCGAATGACAATCACCGAGTCAAAATCGAATGGAATTTTCTCTTTCGAGAAAAAAATTTAATTACTCGACAATAGATAAAAAAAGAAAAGGATAACTAAAATGGGCCCAATTTTATATTCAATATGATTCAATTTTAAGCTTATAATGAGTACAACAAAATCTATAAAACTATAAATTTGTGAAAAATGTCTAATTCTCATTTTCTTATAAAAGATTCTCATTCTTATTATAATATTATCATCACTTTTCACGATTACAATTATGTCATTTACTTTGATTCAAAAATAATTTTAAATTAAAAGTATTTTTCAATCAAAAAAGAATAGAGTTTAACAAAATACCTCTAATACTTCTTGTTATACAAAGTGGAAAGAATGAAACTTATTTCTAAATATATTTTAATTTAATGCTCTCGCACAAAGTTGCAAAAAAATAACCTGAAGCAATTTTACTAATAAAAATTTTAATTTGAGTTGTATTTTATTGTTGTAAAATTGAGCCTAAAAATAACTTTCTTCGAGTTTGTTCATATATGATGCATCATATAGCCTGGTTGATTCTCACTGATCATCATTGATTCTATGAAGAAGATTACGAATATTTAAGATATATCAAATAAAATATATTTGAAGCTGTAAATATTTTACTTCTATGTAAATATTTCCCATTGATCGGGATAACTATTTATTAATTTTATTCTTTTAAATCCATGAATCAAAAAGAATTTGTAGTATATTTTACTAATGGTCGTATTATAAAAAACTAATTTATTTCAACATATTTCGATAAAAAATTCATGATCTCTTACTTTTAATTTTTTACTTTTAGTTTTTTAACTTAATATATACTATCAAGGAAGTCTTAAAAAATATTTTTCAAATATACCATGTTTTGAAAGATATATGTCAGTTCGTCTTGCTTGTATTTTTTAAAACGTTTTTATATTTGAAATGAGATAAATGTGTTTGGACATTGTAGTGATAAGGAGATAGAAAGAAAGAGAACGAAGAACTTGGATTTAGAAAAACACAAACAAAATGAACAGATCTAATATTATATAGTTAATTATGTATAATTATGTATTATACATTATATATATACATGAAATACTTTCGAGATTTAAGGTGATTTTATTTTTTAGATAGAATTAACATACTACTTTTTCTTTAATAAAAAGGATATTAAATCAATTCTCTTTAATATCTCCCATATAAAGGTATTAAAATTATAATTAAAAAAATTAATAATTTACATAATTTATTATTTTATACATGAAATTAATTACAGAAAAAGTATATTAATAAACATGTAAAATAAACAACATATAAAAAAGATGAAAAAAGAGCCAGTTTGATAACGTAAGCGCAATATCTAATTTTTATAATTTAAGAAAATTTTATCTGTACGTTTTGATCACACTTTTGGATTCTTAGCAAAAAATACAAAAATGTGAAAAGTATCGATCTTAGTAATCAATACATCTTAAATTCAGAAGCACGCACGGATCCCTGATCGCGGTAAATCTTCAAAAGGTGTCAACGAAATAAAAGTCAATACTCGTCAGTAACAAAAATATCGGTGATGCGAAATTGTATCATAATTGTATCGTAACCGTTCACATTGTGCAGTTAGAAAGTGAAATTGAAATCAGACAAACAAAAAGATAGTAGAAATAATGAATGCAAACATGAAAACTTACCGGAAAATCCAAAAACAAGCACACGTCAAAAAGCAAACGTTAAAAATCAAATTATAAATGTTTTATATATAAACAAATAAATATCTACAATATTTAACATAAGTTACAAAATAATAAGTTATATATTTTTTCAATATATTATGTAACGTGAATTTCATTTATTAATTAGAATTATTATTAAAAAGAATTATGTTTGTGTAATTACAAAACAGAAAACAAATAATGCATAAATAAATAAATAAATAATTAAAAATATAAATTTCTATATATGTGCACAACAAATACATATTTTAAGAAATAAATATGTGAAATCATTTCATGTATAATATGTAAGTATATGTAATACTCTATTATTAATATATAATATGATTAAATATAGTATTATTATTAATAATATTTTAATATAACACATATTAGTAATGTATTTCACATATTAGATATTATGAAATATTATTATAAATATTAAAATATTTTAATACTTGTATATGCGGAGAGATCCAAGAATCACGTAATATGAAAAATTAAAAAAAAAAATATATAATTCTATCTCAAAAATGAAAATAATCTTAAAATTTCGAAAGCCAAAAAATATATACGTCGCATAAAAATTATCCGTTTTGAATCAAAATCTTGGTTTGAAGTATGTTTTTCATTGATCTTATGACACTTATTGATTAACTTTCATTGATCTTATGACATTTTGATGAATATCAATTATAAATTTCTTAAAAACTCAGGAGTTTAGACTTATTAAAATATAATAAATTAAAATATTAGCAAGACGCTCTAACCAACTGACATAATAATGGGCATCCTTATAATTTAAAATATGATTAAATATAATTTAAGATAATCATTAAATAAATATAGATATGATAGAATATTAGATATAATTTAATATATAATTATTAGATAATATTATTAAATAAAATTTAAGATAGCATTAAAATTACATAACGCTGATAATACAGAATTCTGGTCACTTAATCATTTTATTTCTACTTTAAAATTACTATGTATTTATATTCAGTATCATGAGTTTCATAGAAGAATGATATCTCTAATTTTATGAAAAAAGATAAATCAAGATAAATCAAGATATTACATATTTCCTTACGAAAAACAAAATATTAAATGAGATATTAATACTCTTAATGCCTTTTTATTCAAAACTTTAGAAATTACTTACTGGAAACTTATAGAAATTATAAAATTCGAATTTTATAATGTTTTTTCTCATTCCTATAAAATTACGATTTTGAATTTACTCTTGAATTTACGTCTTTTTGTGATAGATCCTCGATATATGTACACATTAATATTATTGCATGTTTTTTTATATTTTTTCATTATTATATTATATTATTATTATATAATTATTACATCAAATTGTTTTTATTCAAAAATTTAGAAAATGGATTTCAGAAAAAGAATATTTGAACAAAAATAGTAAGGCTTCAAATGATGCATCAAATGATAGTATTATTCGAGTATTTATGAAAATCATGCAACGATCATTTTGATTTCTTTGAATAGAAATCATGTTATTTTTTATTGCATATTTTATCTGATGTTGAGACATTCTTTTCAGAATAATATAATAATATATTAAAATATTGTTATAATTTTTTTTTTAATTATAAATTATCGACCTTACAGTGCTGCCCACATTAGCGTTACTTAAAGTATGCCATGTGAGAAGGCTGCTTAGAAGCCAATTATTGCAAAACGCAAGGCATTTTGAAAATTAATCTTCCGATACAAAATAATTGATCAAATGTAAACGTATAGAAATATACGCGTCACGCTCGTGCCTCAATTTATTGTAATCGCCAAATAATAGCGCAAGTCACATAGTCCCACAATTATTCATTTATAAATCATTGATTCCTTGTATCTTATGCTTCTTGTATTATTCGAATCTAGCGATAGACTACGCTTGTAACGTAAACAAAAAGAAATAAAACTGATTAATTTTTACTGCTTTATTTTTAGGAATATGTGTGTGTGAAGAGAGAAAGAGAGAGAGAGAGAGAGAGTGAGAGAGAATGTGTGTGTGTGTGTGTGTGTGTGTGTGTGTGTCTGTGTGAAAGATAGAGAACATGTAATTAAATTTTGTACATATATAAAATTAAAAATATGAACACGCACGAACTATGATGGAGTAAGTGTTCAATGTAAGATACTTAAGTAAGTTTTATGTGTGATATTCTGTATATTGAAAAGATCTAAAGGACGGTAAGGATAATAAGGATGATATAAGTGTAGCATTTATTGTAATAATTATTATTTCCATCGTGTACATGCTTAATGTCGATAGCGAAAAAAATGTCGCGAATTGTATTATATTATAATTGTTTTAAACATAATAATGCGAAAAAAATATATATATTATACAAGACAAGTATATTTAAATGTGTGTCGTCTTACTTATTTCAAATATATAAATAAATTCCTGCATTAGATGGATCCTATACTATTCTCTTTAAAAATGTAACACAAAACAGACATTTGAGATAATTTTATATCTTTTAAAAATATAACAATTGATATTCTTGCAAATTAGCATCTATATGTATCCAAATTATTTATATATTAATTATTTGTATATCGATACATTTGAGTCTCGTGCTTTAATGAGAGATTTCTAAACTAAACCATGATTGAAAAAAAAACATAGTCGATATTAATTAATAAATTCTACTGATGACAAATAAAAATTTTTTTTAATTTAATACATACATCTTTTTTCTTCTCTCCTTTTCTCTTTCATACGATACGAATAATCTCGAATAATAGACGAAAAATCTCGGCTCCAAGATTCCTAAGTAAGATTATAACAATCGTTCCTTCAGTGAATTATAGATATATTATAACGGATACAAGGTTCTTATTTAACCGGCCTCCCTGAACTTAAGGAATATCTCGTGAAGCGTATTGAATGGATAAAAAAGTGAGCAAGAAACGGGAGGAGGGAGAGGACATATATACAAACTGGAAAGAGTTTGGTTCGCATGGCGCCACAATGTGTCTAGGCACCTATGTATCTACCTACGCGAGAAAGAGAGGGATAAAAAAAGCGAAGGAGAGATAGCATCGGCATCGGGACGACCGCGGCGTTTTATTGCTCGATAAGCAGATGAATTCGTCAGATAATTTCCAGTCTCGATGCGGATGATTTTATTAGCCGAACCATACGAGACCCCGGAATTCTTTGAATCGAGAATTGAGATGACACGGGCTTCAGGGAAGAGATCACCAGAGATAAGATGATACCGATGGAGGTCAGGCCAAGTGTCTCCGCGTGAATTTGTATGATCGATGATTTTCGGATATGCTAATCTCTGGCGATTGGCAGCGTAAAGAGCGAACGGGGAGGGGAAGAGAGAGAGGAGAGAATATATTCTCTTCGAACGCAATTGACGAGCATTTGCGGCGGATAAGGATTCGCTATCAAGGCGAACGACGTAGAACAAAGGATACGAAGGCGACGAAGCAGGAGGGATGGATGCGAAAAATAATAATAATTCCGTAGCCAGGTACACGCGCTTTTGTCCCGCGCGTCGCTATCGCTCTCCTCCTCCGCCTCCGCTTTTTTTCTCCCCTTCACAAAGGCGAGATTCGTATTAAAAGGTACGGCACGTATAATTAATGCCCGACGGTCACGAAAGGACGCCGGAGCCGATGCCCACGATGCCGATGTATACACATCCCGATTTACAAAGAAACACGCATTCTTGCGGTACGTATATACGCGTGTCGCACACGTAAACGCGTATGCGTCGCGTGCCGCGACGCACGTGCGTATCAGGGCGTGTGACCGCGGAAAGCGTTTCAATTAAATTTGTGAATTAATGGCCGAGTAATTATCCGCTCCTTTCTTGTCGCGATATCACAGGATATTACGCCGTATAATTCTTTCCTCTAAACATATTTCATATACTATAATCTACAGCTGTTATAAATAAAAAAAATATGTTGTACGAACCTGTACACTGAGAAAAAAATTAGCTTAAAATAAAAAAATTTTAATTAACTCAAGAAACTTATTTATTCGATGGGTATTAATCACGTATTTACTTGTATTTACTTGTATTCAAAATGTCTGTTTGCTTAAGTTAAGTATTTATTCACATATGTTTAAAAAAATATAATTTTTAATTAAATATTTTTATTTTAATTTTACAAAATGTTTATTAAAGTGCATTTTTTATTCCCAAACATTTTAAATTTTTTAATTTTAAAAAATGATATATTTAATTTAATAAATGGTAGTATATATTTTACGAAAATAGTATTTAAATATAAAAAATATATAAATGAAAATAATGTACTTAACATAACATGCATATTTAATTAAAATTAAATGCTTAAATGAAATAAACAATTCCTTGCATTTAAAGCAAAAGTTTCAAGAAAACAAATTTAAATTTTTGAAAAATACTACTGTTGTTTATTGGGCTTATAGAGCAAATAAAGAAAAAGAAAAATTTATATTTGATTTAAACAAATTTATTTGATTTAAACAAATTTTTCCCTCAGTGTATGCAAAGCTCTTGCACTAGATCAAGTCCAATGACTTTATAGTCCGAGAAACCTACATCGCAGCTTTATTATGCAAATATGCGAATATGTTTTCGAGTTTTAATCGTGTTACGAGTTGCCACAAGGTTTTTAAAAACACGAGGGAAGGGAGTACGCGCTGACTGGTGTTATAAATTAAATCTTTATCGGTTACGTCTCACAGTTAAAAGCGTGAAAATCGATTAAGCGGCAAGGAGTCGCAGCTTGAGTCGCAGCTCGTGGACACCATCGCCGACGCACTTCCGCGGAAGCGGCGTAAAACGATGTAAGAGGATTAACAGGCTCAGCCGATTGGCTCCCATTACCGGTCTCTGTCCCGGGGGTTGTAAATCCTCCGTAAAGCCGTTGATAAATCACGCTCAACATCGCGTTAACGATAGTTCCGCGAGCCCGCGGGCTTACGGAAACTTTAACGACGAATCGAAATTTAAATCCGAACTGCGCGACAGTAATCGAATAAATGCTATTCGAGTCTCACGTTATTGATCGAGTGATTAATCAGAATTTCTAATGACGATTTCAATCAATCGATGCCGATAATAATTATCAAAAAAAGAATTTCTGTGGTATTCGACCAGTTCCAAGCAACTAGCTTCGCAAAATATATAAATTCTACGTAATATCAATGATAAATCACTGTATAATATCATACTTATACTGCCGCAAGTTATTTTAAATTATTCTGGAAGGAAAAATAATTTGAAATTTTTATTATTTGAGGCGACTAATCTTTTATCTAAAATTCTAATTCATAGATCGAAAATAAAATAAAAATTCCTAGAGATTATAGCTTATACGATTATTGACGAATATTCAAAAAACTTATAAATATGATATATAAATAAATATATATATATAAATTTGATAAAAGATAATTTGATAAAGATCTATAATTTAAATCGACAATTTAGAGAGAAAGAGAGAGAATTTCTTCTAATTTAATTCTTCCGATATTTAATAGACAAACATTACATTGTCCATAATCATTTTTTACGCATTTTACATAGATTATAATAAGCTAATAATAAGTATAAGATTACAAAGATAATTACTAACATCTATATATATCATTAATTAACGGTAGTTCGTTATTAATCTCACGTTTTCATCGCGTCATCCGGTCTGACTAACGCATAATGATTTATTAACTCGTCCTGTCTATTAATAAATTCTCAAACATCATATATCTATGTATACATACTCCTTGTTAATTATTAATTGGATGGTATTCATATAAGGAGGAACCATGTGTACCTTTCTATCAAACATGAAAAATAGACTTTTGAAATTTTTTTTAGAAAAAAAAAATTTGATTGGTTTTCTATCATAAGAATATTATATTTTTTATGCAACAGAAATATATAAGATTCTGTTTATTTAATAAAACAATTATTGAATGTGTAATATTTAACGTGAGATAATAACGTGTAAAAAAGAAAATATTTGCATGTAGACTTGTCAGATTATATATTCTCGCTCGATGTACTTCGCTTATCAAGTAAAATTTGAATTGAAATTTTATTATCGCACGTGCTCGTGATAGAAATCAAATAGCCTCGAATACTTTGCGCGAAAATATTTGCGAGACAGACGCTGTCAAGAAGTTAAAGGCTGGTTTGTTATGAAGTAGAAAATACATCGTTACTGGAGTTAGATCGTTCATATGATGTTCAATTAAAAGTTAAATCGAGTTGTATACATTAGATGTTATAAATATTTTATAGAAATATTTAAAAAAAAATATATATATATAAATAAATATTTACGCATCATTTCTAATTAAAAAAAAAATAAAATAAATGATAGCTGCTTTTTATATCCCATCTTA
This sequence comes from Camponotus fellah, assembly GCA_030586385.1. Lineage (NCBI taxonomy): Eukaryota > Metazoa > Arthropoda > Insecta > Hymenoptera > Formicidae > Camponotus > Camponotus fellah. The sequence goes on from JAPIVC010000550.1 coordinate 1,979,989, forward strand.
AATATAAAAGATTAAAATATAAATAAATCATATTTTATTTTAATAAAATATATATCCTAATAAGAATAATAAGAAAATTTATAAAAAAGGCTGCTCTAAATTTTTATATTTTATACATTGAATTTTTTTAAGTCTAAGTATATCTTATCAATGTTAAAATTTTTGACAGCTATCAAAAAATATATATATAAAATTTCAATAATTTTCAAAATATAATTTATTTTCGACAGCTGGCGAGTAATTTGAGGAAAGATCAAAGGAAGACATTGTTACATTAATCATGATATAACGAGATCTTATCGTTATCATACTTGTTTCCTCTGCATTTTTCTTTCTCGTTGGACCGAATGGATTCATATAATAATAACGTTACCTATTTCTTTGCAAAAATTATAGCAAAAATCGTCGTCATGCCTGCATCGAGACGCGTGTTGATTTGAAAAGCGTTTATCTAGCGAATGTTAAGGCATATACGACGCCCGGTGTACGCGGGACAGGTACGTGGGCGTGTACGTGTGCCGGTATGATCTACGGGGGTTATTACAACGGCAACGAAGCACGACGCGAGATGTTCACCGGCAATACCACATCGAGCGCTTCTCTCTACTCTTTGGCCCCTGCCACGATATAACATCCCAGTCCCATCGTCGTCGTACCGAAGTCCTTACCGAGTAAATACATAGGTCGCGGCCGACTGCTGCATTCCGGCCATAACGGGGCAACGCGAGTGCATATCTCCTTTTGCTTTTTTTTTTTACCGAGAGAGAAAGAGAGAGACAGAAGAAGAGGGAGAAACGATCGATATATTTCAGAGATATTGAAGCGCGAAAGGTCGATAGGCGTTCAGATTAACGTGTAGCGATAAAAGTTTAATGATGAGTGAGAACATGAATAGAAAGATGTGGTAATTATGTAGTGTATAAAGAGAAGGTGTTTTTTTTTCTATATAATAAATAGAGTATCTATTCTGGTATATTAAAAATTGCATAACTCGAAAATGATGCATTTTAAAAATATTGCCAAAGGGAAAAGTATTTCTTTGACAAGAAATACATTAGTATCGATCTGTATCCTAGTTATAAGATAGAATATTATACAGAATGTTTCTTAATGCGTGTGAAAAATTTTAGGAGATGATTCTTTGTCGAAAATTAAGGGGAGTTTTTCATATAAACATTAAAAAGTTTTAATAAAAAATTGAATAGGAATTGCTAGTTTCATCCCGTTATAACAATACGTAAAAAAAATCTTAATAAATAACCTATTTACTAGTAGAAAATATCTAATTTCATTTTTTTAACGCATTTAATTCATTTTTTTAATGTAAAAAATTATTGAATTAATTTTATTGATGCTAAGGATTTTTTTTTATAATTTATAACTGTTAGAAATTATTATTTCCAAGTCTACCGAGAGATCGCAGGGAAACTAATTCTAAAAAATAATTATTTTACATGATTTTAAAGTTTTGTGCATAATTGTGTACATAGGATCTGAATGGGTTAACTTGCAAATTTGAGAAAAAAATAAAAACCTAATTTTTACCCTCATTTTTGGAGAAGTGTAACTTCACAGGATGGAATGTAGGAGTATATATTTATATGAAAAATCCCCCTTAATTTTCGACAAAGAATAATTCTAAAATTTTTCGCATTTATTAAAAAAACATCTGTATAATATGCATATGCATGCATTGTTCCTCCCGTTTTTATTTCCTCAGAGGAAGATTAATAATATTTTGGAAATGAAATTTTTAACAATATTAACTACATCGTAATTTTTTATTTAGAAAATAATTCAAAATTTGGAACTAATTCAACGTAGAAAGTTGAATTATTGACAAGATATTCGGCGATAAGACACGAAATTTATATTATTATGCGAGCCCAATATATGCGTCGTATATCGCGCTCGTCATCACCGATAATTGAAGTTGCGCAAAACCCGCTGAGAGTGCTTTTCGTTATCCGCGAGTGTGAGGTATTATCGCGAAAGAGGATAAATGGGGAGAAGTCCGCGAGAGAGTGGAAGAGAGGCGCGAAAGAAGAGGAGGGCCGAGCGAGCGTTTACCCGTCCGCTCCGATCCAGTGAATGAGAGAGGCAACCGGGGGCAAAGGAGAAGAGGAAGAAGAAGGAGAAGGAGGTGAGAGGGCGAAACGAGAATCGAATGAGAACGAGAGCCGGAGAGCGCAATTTGTAGTCGCTCTCATTTGTCACCGCGTCCCCCTCTGAATCACCCTCTCGCCCTCAGTCACCTACCATCTTGCTCGGCTCTTCTCCGATTCTACTCCATCTCCTCCTTCCACGCACATTATATCTACACACGTACACCACTTCCACTGTTACCACCGTTAGGTAGGTAGGCAACTCCCTCGTCCCCTTTGGGTTTTACCTTCTCCATCCTCTCGGTCTGTCGCTTGCAAGCTCCTTCCATCGTTTCTCTCGCCCTTGATTCGTATCTCGGATTTTCATCGCATAATTCTCGCCAGATAACAGACTGATAAAGAATATAAAGATCCATCATAAAACGCAGATGCATATATATGACACATAAGAAGTTGGGAATAAAACTTTTAAAAACATGCAAAGCGTGAAATTTATTTTTAAAAAAGGGTGTTGTCTTGTACCAAGTTCTAATATGTCATGAATGTAAATAAAAGAAACTTAGAATTTACGCTCCAAATATTTAATTCCGTCTTTTTTGTCTAGATTAAAAATATAAAAAGAATAAATCAAACAACCGACGGATTTTACTTTTTCATTCCTCTCGATCAGTCGCTTGCAAGCTCCTTCCATCGTTTCTCTCGCCCTTGATTCGTATCTCGGATTTTCATCGCATAATTCTCGCCAGATAACAGACTGATAAAGAATATAAAGATCCATCATAAAACGCAGATGCATATATATGACACATAAGAAGTTGGGAATAAAACTTTTAAAAACATGCAAAGCGTGAAATTTATTTTTGAAAAAAGGGTGTTGTCTTGTACCAAGTTCTAATATGTCATGAATGTAAATAAAAGAAACTAACAATTTATGCTCCAAATATTTAATTCCGCGTCTTTTTTGTCTAGATTAAAAAAATAAAAAGAATAAATCAAACAACCGATGGGTTTTACTTTCTCCATCCTCTCGGTCAGTCGCTTGCAAGCTCCTTCCATCGTTTCTCTCCTTTGATTGTATCTCGGATTTTCATCGCATAATTCTCGCCAGATAACAAGATTGATAAAGAATATAAAGATCCATCATAAAACGCAGATGCATATATATGACACATAAGAAGTTGGGAATAAAACTTTTAAAAACATGCAAAGCGTGAAATTTATTTTTGAAAAAGGGTGTTGTCTTGTACCAAGTTCTAATATGTCATGAATGTAAATAAAAGAAACTTAGAATTTACGCTCCAAATATTTAATTCCGTCTTTTTTGTCTAGATTAAAAATATAAAAAGAATAAATCAAACAACCGATGGGTTTACTTTCTCCATCCTCTCGATCAGTCGCTTGCAAGCTCCTTCCATCGTTTCTCTCGCCCTTGATTCGTATCTCGGATTTTCATCGCATAATTCTCGCCAGATAACAGACTAATAAAGAATATAGAGATCCATCATAAAACGCAGATGCATATATATGACACAAGTTGGGAATAAAACTTTTAAAATCATGCAAAGCGTGAAATTTATTTTTGAAAAAGGGTGTTTTTGTCTTGTATCAAGTTCTAATAATATGTTACGAGTGTAAATAAAGGAAACTTACAATTTACGCAAATATTTAATTCCGCGTCTTTTTTATCTAGATAAAAAAAAAATAAAAAGAACAAGAATAAATCAAACAATCGATGGATTTTACTTTCTCCATCCTCTCGGTCAGTCGCTTGCAAGCTCCTTCCATCGTTTCTCTCGCCCTCGATTCGTATCTCGGATTTTCATCGCATAATTCTCGCCAGATAACAGACTGATAAAGAATATAAAGATCCATCATAAAACGCAGATGCATATATATGACACATAAGAAGTTGGGAATAAAACTTTTAAAAACATGCAAAGCGTGAAATTTACTTTTGAAAAAGGGTATTTTTGTCTTGTATCAAGTTCTAATAATATGTTACGAGTGTAAATAAAGAAAACTAACAATTTACGCTCCAAATATTTAATTCCGCGTCTTTTTTGACTAGATAAAAAAAATAAAAAGAACAAGAATAAATCAAACAATCGATGGATTTTACTTTCTCCATCCTCTCGGTCAGTCGCTTGCAAGCTCCTTCCATCGTTTCTCTCCCTTGATTGTATCTCGGATTTTCATCGCATAATTCTCGCCAGATAACAGACTGATAAAGAATATAAAGATCCATCATAAAACGCAGATGCATATATATGACACATAAGAAGTTGGGAATAAAACTTTTAAAAACATGCAAAGCGTGAAATTTACTTTTGAAAAAGGGTGTTGTCTTGTACCAAGTTCTAATAATATGTCATGAATGTAAATAAAGGAAACTAACAATTTACGCTCCAAATATTTAATTCCGCGTCTCTTTCGTCTAGATAAAAAAAAATAAAAAGAACAAGAATAAATCAAACAACCGATGACAAATAGGATGATCGAGAAACGACCGCTGCAATAATTTAAAAAAATTAAAAAAAAAAAATGCTGCTTGATCGTGGTCGAGAATCATACTTTTCCCGAGGCGAATTAGAATCGGGAGAATCGACTGGATTCGGCGAACGGCGCATTTCGGGTATATTAACACGTAACATATCAACGGCACCATCACACACCTGCGCCCCATCGGGCGGGGGAGGAGAGGAGGGCAGGGCGCGCGTGTGTACCTTATTTATATCCCGTAAAGAGCCGTGCTTTTCGAGCTCGCGCTTGAATCCAAGTGGAAACAGAAACGCGCGACCCGTTCTCACGTGGCTCCGGTTATAAACGTCCGCGTAAATTCGAGGCTGGTTAGAGATCGTAAAGTGGTGCGAGACGATGCGGACCGGTGTGGCATGGCATACAGAATCGTAAAGCCGATCCGTACGAACGAACGAGGGGGCGGCCCTGCCTATCGAGCCGATTGCTTGTCGACTTTTGTGTTTATTCGTCTTTGCCCGTCCACACATCGCGCCACGAGACTTACATTGTCATTTTAAAGCGCACATATCTCGCTTATTGCACGATAATTAGGAACGATATATATTCGCGTTCACGCATTATATTTTAAATATATCATAAGGCTGCAATATATTCGAAAAAATTGAAGAAACTGAATTTTAGTCGATCCTTTGTTTTTCGCCTTCATATCAATAAAATTCCATATCGTATCGAAAAATCACGTCTTATAATTTTTATAAATATATTTCATTTTTCTAGAGAGAAGGAAAGAATATTTAATTCTTAATTTCTTCAAAAATTCATAACTAATGCAAAATATGTATATTACTGTACATTGTTAATTCATTTAATTAGATTTTTTATCTTCCTAATTTTTTTTTGGATACTATCATTGACATTAACATGAACACGCTATTATTTATTCAATAAGAATTTATATATTTCTTAAGCGAGACCTCAGAAGGAACGTTGAATTATTAATATTTATATTTCTATTTTATTCAATTTATAGATATGTCAAAATACTTCAAATGTAAAACTTCTTGTCATCAATATATTACATTAATATATTATATTATATTAATTTTATATTAATATAATACTATATTAATTTATATTATATTAATATTATATTAATATATTATATTAATATTATATATTACATTAATATCGTTGTAGCGCGTAGAAACGAAGAAAAAAAAAACGTGCTGACTTTTATTGATAGTGAAGAGCAAGTGACTAGCTTTTAGATGTCTCGATCGACCCATCCGACACAACTACGCACAAAAACCATACTGACGTACCAATGTGTAGCTGCCACAACAGGACGCGCGCGCGCGCGCGCGCGTCCGCTCTTATTATTATAAATTATTTATTTGCATTTCCAAATGATCCTTGAAGAATCACGGTATTATGCTAATGCGGAGATTAACATATAGGGAGGCCCGGTGCGATATTTCAACTCGCCTCACCATTTAGACTGTGGGAGTCTAGCCACGGTATTTGATCTCCACACGACTCGAAAGAAAGGCGCGGGCCAAGGATATTTTATCATTTCTCCCGTTACAAAAAGGCACCTACGAGACGTTAAGGAATTCCTATAGACGAGAAGGGGAGAGGGAGAACAATGCTCTCACGTTGAAATGTTTAGCGGTTAATCGAGTTTTTTTTTATGCAGCGAAGTGATCATTCAACGTTCCTAATTTTCGTGCACTGTGATAAAATCCTGATATTTCTCGCGTGCGTGTTTTTGCTGTATTATAATTACTCTTATTTTATCAAAAGTCGAGCATTTTTCTCAATTTTTCTTGTCCAACTTGAATAGATAATAACTTAGTTCTTGTTATAAATTGCCAGTAATAAAATTATAAGGATTTTACTTTAAACGACCAAACTGGCAGGTAAGGCTTCATTTATTGAAAGTTTGACAATATTTCGACCTTAAGTTTAGGTCCTTTTCAAGTCTTAATAAACGTATAACGAAAGAATGTTATAAATATGACAGTCACTTTCAGTCGACGTTCTGTAATGTGACTGTCATATTTATAACATTCTTTCGTTATACGTTTATTAAGACTTGAAAAGGACCTAAACCTAAAGTCGAAACGTTGTCAAACTTTCATTAAATGAAGCCTTACTTGCCAGTTTGGTCGTTTAAAGTAAAATCCTTACAACTTGAATAAATTATCATTTTTTTAATGCATATCTTCCTTTTTAAATAATTTGATTAATGTTGAATGTATAATAAAATTGCTTAAGAACGCTATAAACTAAAAAAATTCTTACCTACATTCTTTAATAGGACTGGACCAACTAATTTCGCGATATAAGCCAAGGACAAAGTATCTCTAAAAAAATATCTCTAAACTGTAAAAAAGATTGATACCGTATTATTAAGGGATTAAGTTAGGGAACGGCGCTAATGACGTGCAAGAATTATCATACTTATTAAGGGACAATAAAAGCACGGCCGTCTTTTATTCGGAATTCGATAAACAGTGAACACTATTCTAACCTTTAGGCTAATTTATTGCAATGTAGGTCGGCGCGGGCAGAAATTTTCGCGCATCCCTCGCGAGGGGCCCGAGAAGCGCTCATAAATGACTTAACCAAACGTAATTAACGACGGCCTATCATTATGTAGTAGCGGGACCACACCCTCGTCACATTATATGTTTATAAATCAGCCTCGGAACGGCGACTAAAAACACGACGAAAATCGAGTGTCCGGAGGCGCCTCCTCACCACCGACCGGACCGTCCCGCATCTGAGCAGGTAGAGGAATTCTTATGCTAATGATTTTATGATCGTGGAAATGAATGCTCGTCATATTTTTTTAATCGCCTGGGTTTCCACGTACGCGAGCCAGGCAGGCCGAGACTTGGAAATCGTTCCTTGTCTCCCAGTCTGCCTACTTTATGCCTGATCGTTTTTTATCCCCGTTGTTGCAGTCTTACGGGTCGCGCCGCGTCTTATATGCGCTGTCATAATCGTAAAGTAACTCCGAAAAAGGGCGACTTTCAACGTTTCCGAAGATTAAACAAAAATGTTGGCCCGGACAAGCTTAAACTCAATAATTGAATGCCGAATACGTTAAACGAGGGCATTAAGTGGACGTCGCTTAGCGTGAATACAAATAAGCCTTGTACGCAGCAATTGAAACATAAAATATGAATGGTTAAAAGCAGGGATAAACAGGAACGATAAACACACAGCGAATCCCGTCATCGAGAATTTAATTCCACGTTATTTGAATAAAAAAAAATATATTTATACCATTTTACTTCCCGCTTTGTATCATTTCAATCATGATTCATTTCAAGAGATTTAATATTTTTTTTAATATTTAATCGTTTTAAAAAAATATTATATAATATTTCTATATGATTATATACAGGGTGTCCCGCAACTACCGCTCCATATTTTAAAGGTAGATTCTCTGACCAATTTAAAAACGATTTTTCCTCAGCGAAAATGTCGAAGAAGATCATTATTTTTTGCATATTCCCAATTTTTGTCATGATGTATCTTTTTAACTAAGCCTTAAATTAAAATTCTATTAAAGTAAACTCTACCTAAAATTAACTAAAGAATGTGACTTTATTAATATTTTATTCCCATAAGGCTTAGTTTGCGAAAAACCCTTTATTTTCAATCATTTATAACTCGAAAACTATTAGTGTCTCGACATTTTCGCTGAGGAAAAATCGTTTTTAAATTGGCCAGAGAATCTACCTTTAAAATATGGAGCAGTAGTTGCAGAACACCATGTGTATATATATATATATATATATATATATAATTTTTAATTGTGACAATTTTCGTACACTAGACATAAATAATTTCTCGTACTTAAAAGTATATTTTGTTAGTTATAACATACAGAAAGATAAAATGTAAATGCCACGTTATGTATGTAATATAATTATGATAACTGATACACACACACAGTTCGTTTCTATATTATAATGTAATATTTTCAAAGACATATTTTCGTTTACAAGAAATAATCTTACTTGACTTTCAATATATGAAAATAATATGTTTATATAGAGCACGTTTAATACTTGTGTTAAATCGTTCTCGGTTATATTTCTTCTCGTACACTAAATGAAATCAAATAGGAATTGTTTCGTAAAAAAATTTTATTGATTGTAAGACATGGATCATCATCTCGAATATATTTCCTTTGGCTTAGGTAGGGATTTATACTCACAAATTTTTGAAAAGCAAGCATTAGCACGTTTGAACTTTATAAAAATAAAACAAACATAAACTATAGAATTTGGAGCATAAATAAAGATGATTAAATTATTTGAGTAAACTCGAAAACTGGAGTGAAATTTTGTTATCGAGTGTAGCCCGAGAGAATGCAGCATTGCTCACTTTAAATATAGTATACGAGTAAAAATGAATGATACTTTATAATCTTTTATAACAAATAATAATGAAAAATATAATTATGTAATATTGATTAACATTGATACATTTTACATTGATTATCCAACTTCATATAGTTTTTCAAATCAGAAGCAATCGATCAAATCCGTTTTAAAGTATTTTTGTCTTTGTCTTTACAAAATTGTTTCATATCTTGAATAAGCGAAATTATATCTACACATATTAAAAATAAAACAAAAAGATTTACAAAAAATATCACATTCCTAATTTTCAAAGCAATAAAAATTTGCAAAATTTTTAGTTTACAACATTCCGCTTAGATACCATAATTACAAATAAATTAGAATACGTTTATATGAAAATGATTGAGAACAGATATCATTGAAAACAGTGTAACACGAGCATTGATATCTCTATCCTTGAAGAGGATAGTATTGTTTTCGCACACTAGGTGGAGTCGAATAAGATTTATTTCTCGTAAACGAAAACATACTTGGTACATTATATTATACCAAAAACGACTTAGACCAGTTAGCATTAATTAAGTTAGCTTTAAGTTAGATGTAAGCTAGATTTAAGTTAGATGTAAGTTAGGTTTAATAGCTTTGAAGTTCGCAGTGTTTCCTTTAATATGTAATATAACATTTTTTGGACTCTCTAACAATATTTTTGAAAAGTGGGGACTTGCACATATGGGCCCCAATACAAAAATGAAGCAAAACATAATTAATAGAGCTTATAAGCGAAGGTGGCTACATCAATTCAATAGATTTGAAAAGTCTTCCGACAGATAAATGTTCTGATTTGTCATACATACATATATACATAAATATACATATATAAATATATATATATATATATGCATATACATATCACACACACATACACACAGGGTGTCCAATAATAACCATATCACTCCTCGTGTGCAGATAGAGCGGATTAAACTGAATAGAAAAGTCTTCTATCGTTTTGCTACCAAGTAATTTTCGTAATAATTAATGAGAAATTAATTAAAAAAGATCGATTAATTCTCGCGCGGCATGAAGAAATAGCTCACGTTTAGATTTCAGTATCGATCTATAGCGCGGCTTTCTTTTCATCAAAACAAAAAAAATCGTCACAAATATTATTATGTTTTATCGAAAATATAAAATATTATTTAAATAGAAATTATAGAAAATGTTATATTATCATTTCGTCATCACCTTGCGACAGATAGCATTTTTTAAAGTGATATCCCCAATAGGTCTAAATTCATTCTCATATTTTAATTTTAAATAACATTATTCGAACAGATGGTTGGCCCAAATTATTTGATCTATCGTCTTATTTGCTCGACTTTCATGTTGTAAATTTAATCGAGCACCGGCATAGAAGCTGAAGTATAAGAAACAATTCTTGTAGCTTTCAATATTTCATCACTCTGGAAATGACGCATCGCGCGATGTGCAATAATCAAAGAGCAGAAATCTGTTTACGAGTACGAGGAAGACACATCGAACAATTATTGTTGAATCTAACGTAACAGTGAGTTGTTTTCCCGCGTCACATGCGAATTAATCGATCTTTTTCATTTAATTTCTCATTAATTAATGCGAAAATCACAAAACGATAGAGAATTTTCTCGGTTTAATCTGCTCTATCTATATGCGAGAGGTGATATATATTATTCTACGGACATCCTGTACACACGCACACATACACACCTTGGTATAATCTTTATCAGACCTGTATATATGTATGTCTCAGATTATATTTATTTGTACACATATATGATAGATGGAGGTGAGCATGAATTTCGCGTAAACAGCTATTATAATAATGCAAGAATAGTATTACGAATTTAAGAATAGTATTACGAAGTTAAAAAAATCGAAATTATATGTTTGTTTAATTACCAATATTTCATAAACAAATAACACAAAATTATTTAAAACTATAAAATTGCATTATATTAATTTTATAATCGAGTGTACACCGAAAGAACGCAGCCTCAGCATAGCTCACTTTATGTATAATATATGAGTAAAAATGAATCATACTTTATAATCTTTTATAACAAATAATAATGAAAAATATAATTATGTAATATTGATTAACATTGATACATTTTACATTGATTATCCAACTTCATATAGTTTTTCAAATCAGAAGCAATCGATCAAATCCGTTTTAAAGTAATTTTGTCTTTGTCTTTACAAAATTGTTTCATATCTTGAAGCAAAATTATATCTAATAATCTAATTGTTGTTAAAAATTATATCTATTAATCTAATTGTTTCATATCTTGAATAAGCGAAATTATATCTAACATATTAAAAATGAAACAAAAAGATTTACAAAAAATATCACATTCCTAATTTTCGAAGCAATAAAAATTTGCAAAATTTTTAGTATACAATATTCCGCTTAGATATTCCGTAATTACAGATAAATTAGAATACGTTTATATGAAAATGATTGAAAACAGATATCATTGAAAACAGTGTAACACGAGCATTGATATTTATATCCCTGAAGGAGATAGTATTGTTTTCGCACACTAGATGGAGTCGAATAAGATTTATTTCTCGTAAACGAAAATATACTTGGTACATTATATTATACCAGAAACGACTTATTTAGACCAGTATTAATTAGTTTTAAATTAGATGTAAGCTAGGTTTAAGTTAGATGTAAGTTTAGATGAAGGTTTAAGTTAGTATTTTTAAAATTCATTTTTAAATTTCGTTTGAATTACTCTCTGGTTCAAGTTTAATACCTGAAATAACATTTTTTGAACTCTCTAACAATATTTTTGAAAAGTGGGGACTTGCACATATGGGCCCCAACACAAAAATGAAGCAAACATAAATAATAGAGTTTAAAAGAATGATGACTACATCAATTCAATAGATTTGAAAAGTCTTCTGACAGATAAATGTTCTGATCATATACACACACACACACACACACACACACACACACACACACACACACAAACAAACAAACAAACAAACATACATATACAAGGTGTCCAATAATAATCGTATCAGTTCTCGTGATAAAGCGGATTAAACTGAATAGAAAAGTCTTCTATCGTTTTGCTACCGAATAATTTTCGCAATAATTAATGAGAAATTAATTAAAAAAGATCGACTAATTCACGCGCGACAAACAACACACTGTTACTTCAGACTTCTATATCGATCTGTCACTGCGTCTTTCTCTTCTTCGAAATAAAAAAAATGTCACAGCAAATATTATTATGTTTTATCGAAAATATAAAATATTTAAATAGAAATTCTAGAAAATATTATGCTATCATTTCGTCATCATCTTGCGGCAGATAGCACGGCGTATTTTTTTTTAAAGTGATAGTAGGTCTAAATTCACTCTCATATTTTAATGCAACATTCGAAATGTGAATTATCCGGACAGATGAATGGGTCGAGGCCTAATCATTTGGTCTATCGTCAGATCTTAACGTGCTCGATTACTTTCTATTTTTGTCATATTATAAATTTAATCGAACACAAGCATGATACATAAACTGAAGTACAAGAAGCGATTCTTGCAGCTTTCAATATTTTATCACTCTGAAAATGACACATCGCGTGATGCGCAATAATCGAAGAGCCAAACTTTGTTTACAAGAACGAAAAAGACACTTCGAATAATTATTACATTAAAATATAAGGATGAATGTAGATCTATTGGGGAAGATACTACTTAAAAAAGATGCACCGTGCTATCTACCGCAAGGTGATGTGGAAATGATAGCATAATATTTCCCATAATTTCTTTTATTTAAATTATATTTTACATTTTTGATAAAACATAATAATAATCGCCGCGACTTTTTTTAATTTCGATGAAAGAAAGATGCGCGACAGATCGATATTTGGGATTTTAATATAACGGTGGATTGTTTTTTCACCTCGCGCGCAAATTGATTAATCTCTTTTAATTAATTTTTCATTAATTATTACGAAAATCACAAAATGGTAGAAAATTTTTCTACTCGGTTTAATCCGCTCTATTTGCATACGATATGGTTATTTTATGGACATCTTGTATATATACACACACATACACACACACACAGACACACACATTAGTCCAATCTTTATCAGACATATATATATATATATGTATGTCTCAAATTATATCTATTTATACACATATGTGATAGATGGAAATACACATGAATTTCGCGTTAACAGCTATTATAATAATACAGGAATAGTATTACGATTTGATGAAGTTGAGAATATCAGAATTGTATGTTTGTTTAATTATCAATATTTCATCTAACACAAAATTATTTAAAACTGTAAAATTGATAATTAAATTAAATTTGATTATTCATGTCTGTTTCCATATATTGCATAAAAGCAGATACAATCAGATATACACAGACATAGACGCATATATTGAGCTTAATTTTGTCGACAAAAATTTGAATTTAAGTTTGATCAAAAATCTCTCGTTTAATCTCTCGTTAAAGTTAAAATTAAACGTTCCAGAAAGCACTTTGTTAAAAAATTATATAAAAAAATTACAAATATTAAATTATGTACATATACGTATACATGTTTGCACACAATAAAAATTTTATCAAATTCTTGACATCATCGATATTGTCAATCATTTTTAAAAATGCAACGAAACACTTCAATTCAGTCTCGTTCGAGGAAGACGTCAAAATAAACGCGGCGAAACATACATGCGAAGTAAGTATTATGAGGTAACAATTACATTACATTGTGCTAGCGCGAATTGCGTATGCAAATGCACGGGATCGCCGTAGACAGCGTTTTACAAAGGTGCTCGGCGCAAGTAGCGGCTCTCGCGCATTCCGGGCAGGTGTACTAACAGCTGAGCCCGATCACCCACCCACCCACCCAACACACGTATATACATCTAGGCCGACCTGACATCTTGATGGATACTATCGTGTCCCTCTCTTGCGTTGCATTGCATCGCGTTGCATTGCGCAAGGTGCGTCTGCTACGATTGGTTTCTCTAACGAAACTCAGTGCAACTCTTGAAAGCGCGTTGCATAAAACGAGTGATGTAACAACGGAAAGATGCATAGATATGAATCAATTAGATCTATCATCACTCTTTTTCTTCCTCTCTTTTTTTTCTTTATGTGTAGTATATGGAATGGATAATTTAGAGGGAATATAAATATGACATATATAAATATGACATATATACACGGAAAAAAATTAAGTGTCAAATTAACACTTATATACTTAAATTAACGTGTTCATTGGTTCCTATATACGCAAGAATATATAATCTTCTTAGAAGAATTTAATAATTTGAAATTTTAACAATATTATAATCTTATTTGAATATTATAATTGTCATCTCAAGAATACAATATAATTATCTTGATAATAAAAAATTTTCTAAATTATAATTTTTGATTTAAAAATGTGTTATTTTCTATCTAACATTATTTCTTTTCCATTCAAGAAAATTATTCTTAAATAATAAGAATATATTTTCTTGATTGAACTATATAAAATGACTTCATTCAAGCAAATTTTCTTCAGTTAACGCAATATAATCTCATTTCAAGTTTTTCATGTTGAAATTAAAGATATTTTCAAAACAAGAATGTTCTTTTTTTCTGTGTACTTTTATACAAGAATTTATAAAAGAGATTAATTTATAAAAGAGCGTAATTATACATATTAGATAACATGTAACTATTAATAAACATTAGTTACATTCATATAAACATTAATTAATCTTATTTAAGATATAATGCATTATCTTCTTTAAGAAGCACGACGTTGGAAAACTCAGCAACAGTTATCTAATTAATGTTATATAAAGATATATGAATATAAGTTAACGAGAGCATCATAATTTAAAAATCTTAACAACGTAATTGCGTAATAAAAAATTACAAAATATTAACTTGTTTATGTACTTCCATTATTAATAACATTTTTAAAGTGTAAAATTTTTTTGGAAAGCTCGACACGGATATATTTTCCGAGATGTACAGAAAAAAAAGAAGTGTCAAATCAAAACTTATATACTTAAACTAACGCGTTCATTGTTTCGTATATACGCAACAATTTCTAATCTTCTTATTATAGAAGAATTTAATAATTTTAAATTTCAACAATATTATCGTCTTATTTTAATATTTTAATTGTCACTTCAAGAAAATGTAATTATTTAATTCTACTTTAAGAAAATTATAATCTTTTTTTTAAAAATGTTATTTTCTATCCAATATTATTTCTTTTCCATTCAAGAAAATTAAATCTTAAATCATGAGAATATATTTTTCTCGATTGAACTATATAAAATGGCTTCATTCAAGTAAGCAATTATTCAAGCAATTATTCAAGCAATTATATTTTTCTTAAATTAACGCGATATAATCTCATTTCAAGATTTCCATGTTAAAACTAAATATATTTTCAAAATAAGAATCTCTTTTTTTTCTGTGTATGATAACCCATAATTATAAAAACGACAGGAAAAGAATATTTTCATACGTCCTTCCAACTTCGTGCTCGACTCAAAAGATAGTGGCGGTCGTTAAGTGCCTGAAATACAACTTCCTCTCATCGTTCGTACGGGAAACACGCATCGCGACGTGCTTCTTATATGTATCGCCGAAACCGCGGATTATTCTTCCGGATTGCATCGCGACCAACGATTCAACGGGTGTTCGGACCGATAACGAAAATTCCCCGAGCAGGTGGCTGATTCGCGGGGCCAACAGGTTAAATAACGCGCTCCTCGAATGACTATTGTATTGCACATGCTCTCGCATGCGGACATTTTTACGCGTTATATAGGTCAGAATTAGCATTTCCCGCAAGTTAATTGCGAACGAGCCGGCTTCCCGGCACAATCGTCTCTCTCTTTCTCTTTCACCAGGTTGCAGCGGCGCGTGTCAGGTCCGACGCACCTTGGTTAACTCGGGTATGAAAATATGGTGCACGGAAATTACCGTCCGCGCGTAGGAGTACCTTACCGCATAGAAGAGAGACTCAAACAGCACGATCAATATCTCGCTGTGCGCGTTGCGAGAATACGCTGGCCGATTCCCCGACGAGAGAGAGGGTCTATATCGATGACGAATCTTGATGGACTTTGACGGTGATTAGGGTTAGATTACCGATCAATCTAAGGAGCAATTCCGGCAACGTCGTTTAACTTTAACGGTAGCTCAATTGTCCCTCTCCAGAAACAAAGAGAGAGAGAGAGGGAGAGAGAGTTTCTCCATTGATTAATTTTAATCTCACGATCAGTTTAATTGCTGTCCTTCCTTTTAGAAATACGATTTAAAAAGAGTCGAGGAAGAAAATAGAATACGATTCTTTATAAAGTTAATCGACGTTGAAAACATTTTTCTTACACGAGAAATAATGCATTTTTTCAAAATAATTAGTAATTTTAAATTTTAAGAATAGTGGATATGTGATCGAACAAGCTCGCTTAAAAAATCACAGCAGAAATCTTCTGCAGGAATTTTTTCGCATTTCCGCACTTTATAATTGTTTTTTAAATTTAAATAAAAAAATAAAGATAACAATAAATTCATGATACACTTCAAGAGCTATGAATAAAAAAAATTTTTTTAATCAAAATCAAAGAAACAATAAATTACAGTAACGCATAATTGCATTAATTTAGCGTTTTTTATTATTTTTTAAATTTATTTTGTGAACAATATAAATATGAAATTAGAACAAAAAAAATTATCGACAAATTAACATTTAATCATGATATACATTCCAATTGCAATTTTTATGATGAAAATGTCAGATCAATGAAGATTCAATCATTGATGCTATCATGCATGAAAATTACGGATATATAAATGCCTGTTCAAATGTAAATGGACTAGAGAGTTTTAAATTTTAATATCTCAAAAAGTTTGTTCTATAAAAACTTCTATATAAAAACTTTCAAATACTATTGTTATTTAATTTCTCGACAATTTTCTTGTTGTCTCTATAATTATTTTCGTAAATTACCTTATATATTTTACACTGTATTTTGCATGATATAATAATGCATTATATCATAATGTAAAATGTGTTACAATCATATAAATTAATTATAATTACAAGCAATTAATTAACAAATAATACAAATAGTACAAATAGTGCAAATAATAAATTAATAAGATTCTGGATTGCTCACCTCATGGTGCTGTGGTGGCTGTTCGTCATCGTCCAATGCATCGTCCCAGATTTCCTCCTCTCTTGTTTGTCCTTTACTGCTTCTTCATGGCGTTTGTATGGCACTCACTCGCGAAACACAGTTAATGACGATGGCATGTATTGTCACAGAATATGATAATCACGGCACTTTATTTAACACTCTCGACATAAATCGCACATGATGCACATTTTTTTATATTACGAAGGAATGCGAAAATTAAAAAAAAAAACAAAGAGATTGCACGATTATATAAACACAAAGTTAGGATCCATTAGACATTGAAAAATCAATGCCGAATTCATATGCTATCTCTATTATTAATAAATATACATACATATATGTATGCATTATACGGCAATTTTATTATTTTTCACTATAACAAAAATAAATAACAAGTTAAAAGTAAAGGTAAAGAATGATAAAATGAAATATTTCAAAGTATGTTACTGCTTTACCGCGCGACTCCTGATTTTGAAATAAAATGTGCGTTTTATGGTTCATCAATTTACAAGCTTCAAATTTATTATACGATATATACAAAGCTTACTAATATATTTATAATTATATTTATTAATTAAATGTGTCGTAGTAATGCTCGATTCAATCTATTAAATATATATCTACAATATTATCAATGCCTGAAAAATTCAAAAATCATATCGGAATTTTATTCAGATATTATTATTTTCACATTCCTTCATAATTCGCGTCATGCCACGTGATATTACGCGAATTAATTGCTAATTGAAAGACGACAATAGAGAAAATCAATTAATAGTACAGATGGAATAATCGTTAATCGTAATAATCGTAGGAAAAATAATCGCGTATCAAAATCTAATACGACGGAGAGCTTCGTCCTACGCGACCGACTCGGTCGACTGACGCGGGACAAATGATAAGGTATTTAATCGTGTTTTGAGAGTGTTATACGTCACAAGGCCGAATTCCATTATTGTTTACATGCCGTGGCCTTGTCATTTGCGCCGCGAGACAAACCGCCTCGGGCGTAAACGTAATAGCCCGAGGCGCTCCATCATATTTTTCTCGAAACGCGACTGTTTTCTATGATTATTACAATTTATTTTTTGCGTTATTGTACGTCACGAAAAGCAAAGACCGAATACTGTATGATTTATTTGTTGCCAGCGCGAAATATTTATAATGTATATTGCAAATAAATTTATACGGGATATATTATATTTCTCTCTTTTTCTCTCTCTGTTTTAAATTAAAGTATTAATAAAAATTGTTTCGTAGCTTTTTATTATACACTCGATCCAACGAATTGTTATTATATATTATATTATATATTATATATTATTATATATTATATTATTATTATTATTATATATTATATTTCCCTCTCTTTTTTTCTCTATTTTAAATTAAAGTATTAATAAAAATTGTATCATAGCTTTTTATTATACACTCGATCCAACGAATTGTTATTATTATCATATCTTGCAATTTCGCGAGATTCAAGCGATATTAATAGCGTTTCGTTACAGCATTTATTTATAATTAAGAATATTATATTATTTGTCATAATTATAGCTTCTCAACTAGCTTGTGTAATATTGCATAATAATCATGCAATTAAAAAAGTTACAGATATAATTTTTGAAATTATTAATAAAAAACCATGAGTATAAAACAAATTGACTCGAATATAATTACACGTTTAATGAGGGCGTACGTATATTATTTATTAAAATAGAAATAATCTTGCATAAATTCGACCATGCAATTTTCCAGTATGGAATAAATCGTTATTTTATATAATCGTAATTTTCTCGTTCGCCCGAAAGTAAATTAGTAATTAATGTGTGCATCGTTATAATTAACAATATTTTATGCATCATATAAATGTCATAAAAGAACAAAGAATAAAAAAAGAACACTAAAAAACATCAGGCGATGATACAGGAATCATGAATAAGATAATTTATAATTTTGTTATTTGTAAAATTAATTACTCGTTTAATTTTGCACTGTATATATATATGTTTAGATGACATATATATGAATTACGCATACGAATAATAATCTCATTTTAAGATTTTTGTTAATCTAACATTTTCAGAAAAAATTAATTAGCATATATATATATATATATGACAATTAAATGTTAATTTATTGCTTTAATTTAGATTTTACTTCTCCCAAACAATATTAAATTCGGAATATATGACATACGTTTGGAATAATTAATTTAGAAAATGTTTTACTATCAAAATAAAAAAAAAACAATTTTTTTAACATGCTCTTCACTATAACAAGCTAATATCATCACATATTTAACCTGTTTAAAAAATTTTCAAATTAAATGGAACAATAAATATGGCGTTGTTATATTTCGAGAATAAATAATTCACTTTTAATATCAAAACAAAAGAATCATAATTAATTATATGTAATATAATCAAGTTAATACATTGGGATATATTTCCCATTATTTTCTAAATTCATTTCACAATAATCTGAAAGTAGAATATTTCAAGTAGCAATTTGATATCAAGCTATTATTATTAAATTTTTATTTTTGATTATTTTACTGCTATATGATTACAATAGTGCATCTATAAAAATTTAATGTTTGTAAAATCTTGTATTATCTTTGAGCAATTAATAAGCAATTAATTATGATATTAATTATGATATCTGTTTTTTTTGTTTATAATTGACTAGCATAAAAGAATATTAACTTTGTAAAATCTTGTATTATCTTTGAGCAATTAATAAGCAATTAATAAGTAATTAATAATGATATATCTGTTTTTTGTTTATAATTGACTAGCATAAAAGAATATTAACTTTGTAAAATCTTGTATTATCTTTGAGCAATTAATAAACAATTAATTGTAATATATCTTTTTTGTTTACAATTGATTAGCATAAAAGAATATTAACTTTGTCAAATCTTGTATTATCTTTGAGCAATTAATAAACAATTAATTATGATATATCTGTTTTTTATTTATAATTGACTAGCATAAAAGAATATTAACTTTGTAAAATCTTGTATTATCTTTGAACAATTAATAAGCAATTAATTGTGATGTATCTTTTTTGTTCATAATTAACTGATGTTTATAATTGTGATGTATCTTTTTTGTTTATAATTGACTAACATAAAAGAATATTAACACCCCGATCTGCAATTCCGATTTCCTCGATAGGCGCAATAAATATGGAATGAAAGCAACAAATTAACGCTAAATTAGCACTCAATCATGCCATACATTCGAATTTGATTTCCCCCGGTAGGCCTAGAATACCGACGTCGCCGATTGGACGGCGATTCGGGCAGCAAGATGCGTTTCTCCTCGATACGCGGAGAAGCAAAAGAATGAAGAAGGGACGATCGTGCCTCCGGGATGAAACAACAATCTAATCGTAGACGCCATTTTGTTTCTGCCTACCGGAGCAGTAGTTGATATATGATCCCATTGGCTACCAAGCTGTTTGGTTCCCAGCTCTGTACCGGACGGCAGGCACGACCTCAACCTTATGCTTGCTCCGCTATATAGCTGTACGCCTCGACGCTCTCTTCGGGTTGCCCTGGCAATTAAAATTCTTTTCCTCCCGCCATGGCTGCTCGCACTGCCTCCCCGTCCCCGTTTCTTTCTCGATCTCTTCGTTCCCGACCCCAGCTTTCTCTCCCCGTCATCCTCCCCCCCTCTCTCTCTCTCTCTCCTTTTCCTCGCGTCTCCTCGTCATCTCTCGTTGCCCGACGCGATACGCACCGGCAATTAAAAGTGCCCGTTTGCCCCGGACGTTTACACGATCCTTAACTCCTGGTAGCGCAGGGGTTAAGGGAACTGACGTGCTCGCTTAAGTAGCTGGTCAAGGGAAACGGGTAATTATGCGAAATGTCGGCGTTTCCGAGCGCGGCGCGAGCCGCATTATCGCGGACTCGAGAGAGGTCTCGAGTCGATTTCTACCGGCGCGATGCAGCTTCTTCGTTAACGACCCACGAGGATAATCCCGAGGGGGAGGAGGAGGAGATCGCGATAGCGACGGTATTAAGCTAACGGCGTCATTATAACGCATTAAAATCCTCGCGGGTATTTAGTCGTCGCTTTACGCGCGCCGACGATTCCAAGGAATCAAACGTTTAATAATAACGTTAATTCCCTGGGATCGCGGGATTTTTATTCGCAGAAAATCTGACGAGCAAATTACATCCGAATGCATTGATTTTTATATCTCGATCGCACGAAATGATTTCGTTTTGATAAGGTCGTGAAACAAGAGTGGAACGATTGTGGTTTCCTTGATTTATATATATATATATATATATATATACAGGGTGTCTCGCAACTACCGCTCCATATTTTAAAGGTAGATTCTCTGACCAATTTAAAAACGATTTTTCCTCAGCGAAAATGTCGAAGAAGATCATTATTTTTTGCATATTCCCAATTTTTGTCACGATGTATCTTTTTAACTAAGCCTTAAATTAAAATTCTATTAAAGTAAACTCTACCTAAAATTAACTAAAGAATGTGACTTTATTAATATTTTATTTCCATAAGGCTTAGTTTGCAAAAAACCCTTTATTTTCAATCATTTATAACTCGAAAATTATTAGTGCCTCGACATTTTCGCTGAGGAAAAATCGTTTTTAAATTGGCCAGAGAATCTACCTTTAAAATATTGAGCGGTAGTTGCGGACACCCTGTATATATATATATATATATATATATATATATATATATATAGTTAAATAATTTAATAGAAATTTCAGTTTCATAAACACGAAGATATATGTTATTCGGTGAGGCCTGGTGACGCGGTTGTATCTTGAACAGCCTTTACAATCACGATGCAAATGAGGAATCGTGCGGAGCCGTGCGCTCGACCATCGTAAAGCTTTATAACCGCAAACCAGATTTCTAAATAAAAAGTATGAGAACACGATCTTCATTAAACCGTATGCAAATAAGTGGCTTTCTGACGTGTTATCGTTATGACGGATCGATACCACGTTTCGCGCGCGTCAGCTGATGGTCGAAGCGAGGCGAATAAATTTGCGATATACACTTCGCCCACTCTCTGGATAAACTCCGACGAATTGAATTGACGAGTTTGCGAGATACATTTAAATTCGACCTAAATTTCTGACCGTTTTATCAGCTGGTGGTTCAATTGCCACGGTAAGCAACTTGCACACGTGCGAGCAGGTGAGACCCTCGATCGACTCTCGTTTGCATTTGCTCCGCGCACAGAGTACATCTGTTTCTGCCAACATGCCGCGAATATCGGTACTCGTTAATGTATTTGTACTTGTAAAAAAAAAAAATTTTCAGAGAAATTGAAGAAATATTAAATTTATAAAAAAGGAATATTTTTTTTAAATACATAAGAAGACTTTTTAGGTAAACGAAAAATTGTTGACGTACCTTTTTATAAATAAATCAAGCAATTATTCGAGGATCAAGATGTATGGCTTTAACTCGGTCAAGTTCAGGGACAGGTGTATAACCAGGTGATGCACGCTTATAGAGATTTGTCACCGTTATCGCGGGGGATATCGTTTTACGCGCATTTTGGTGGCACACCAAAGAGCGGCGCCTAAGACCGGGATGCTGTTCCTTGGCCGAATGCAAGGAACTAATTGCCATATCTTCTTCCTCGCGATCGTCGCATTCCCGAAATGCTCGTGGCGATACGCGACCGATTACGAATGTATGAAATACCTTCGCCGATCGTTCTCTGCATTCTCCAGTCATAGCGGGAGACAGATGGCTCTTTACCTGCTCTGATAAATCGTCCCGTCCCATCGTTTTATTTGCCTCTTCTCCTCCAATCCCTTAGTTCGCGCTTCTCTATCCACGACGAATCACGAGAAATGGCGCAGAACTAATGTCGTCGCGACAAATTTCTTTCCGATTTAAACGAACGATAATTATTTCTGCACGCATAGGTTGAATCTCTGTATTCTTAATAGAACCGAATAAGTTCTCCATTTTTCCTGTAATACTTTTCCACGGTTTACATCCACATTTCAATACATTTATATGCACGGAATAAAAATGTTTTAATTACGCATAACGATATTTTCATGCAAATATGAAGGAGCAAAGCAAAAAATTCCAGATATGGAGAATAAAAGTGAAATCCAGATATAAAATCGTTGAGCAATATAAAAATTTAACAAGATGAATGTGAGATAAACTATAGTAAATTAGTATACTAATTTATACATGCTTAAAAGAGTGAACAGAAAAATAAGAAGCTTTTAAGAAAACGATAATTTATGAAAATTGATCTATTTTCTAAAACACAAATATTATAATGTTTTATTATTTTTATTATTTATTATTATTTTTATTTTATTATTATTATTATTTTTTATTTTTATTATTTTATAAGAATATTTTATATTTGATATAATATTTTAAAATATTTTTTATATTAATATTTTTATTGAATTAATTTATAATAGTCGTTTATTTTATATAATAGTCTTTTAATAGTCTTTAACCTTCTAAATTAATTTATAATAAAATATGATATTTAAAATATATGAAACATCAATTTATATGTACATGCAAATTTAATTTTGACGAAATATTCAAAAAGTGATAACAGCAATATGAATATAAATATGTATTTCATCAAAAATTGTCGACAATTAAGTACGCATCTATTCATCTATTCATCTATAACATACAGATTACATTATATTTTTTGAGATTTTATTACTTCATTATCAGGGAACGCGATTTCGTTATTAGAACGCGGAGGGAATTAATTACGGCACCGTATCGGATTATCACAAATTGCTGCGCGCGCCCCGCGACAGAACAAAGAAGCGAGTTACTAATTTCGAACAAGTCTATATTTGGGTTCTCGCGTGTGCGCGCCTCGCACTCTCTCCCTCCCTCCCTCTCCCCTTCCCACCGTTATCCGGCGCTCGTCCTTTTAATATCGTCGTCGGGCCCCGAGACTCCATAATATGCGAGGTCCGTATACACGACGGGGCCAGGGGTCCGGGGTCCCGGTGCTTGTCGGCCGGGTATAGGATATAGTAGGTACCGGGGCCTTAACCGTCCCTCCGGTCGCTAAGGCTAAGCGCGTGTATACACGTTCGGTGCATAAATAAGGAGCGCAGAGCTCGGGAGGCATTAAATCACGCGCGAAGATCGCGTGTGTGCGGACGGGACGGCGGAGGGAGGGAGGGAGGGGGGGAAGGAAGGAGAACACGGGAGAAAGGAGAACACGGAGGCTGGGGACGGGCAGGGAGGGAAGGGGGAGGGGGAGCGGATATACTCGAATAACCACCGGATCCGCGGGAGATGCATCCTCCGGACGGATTTGGCGCGGACGTTCCGCGCGCACCCCCGCAGTGCCAATGATGCCCCTCGCATCAACCGTTTGCCCACCTTCCTGAGTAGTCCCGCGATTATGCCCGGGAAAGGGGCGGGGAAGGGGTACCTGCGGATGGATCCTACCTCGCGAGAGGAGAGACCATCCTCCGTCCGGTTTCACGGAGGAACGAGGAGGACGCGCCGCGGGCGTCGTAATTAAGCCGTTACGCGATCGAATCCTGTCGCGAATCGACATCGACTTTCAATAGCGCGGCCAGTGTTACCCCCTTCGCGCCCGAGAGCAAACTGGTATCGCTAACGAGAAGCATGAATGAAAGGTTCTCACAGTGAGTTATAAATGGATTTTGATGTTTGAAGGATAAGGATTCGGAATTTTGCATGTAAACATAAAAGTTTGCGACACATAATAATTAAATTTCACGTTAGATGCTTGTATAAATTTATGTCATATTTTTCAAAGTGAATAAAAAGCTTGATTAAATTAATTTAGATAAATAAGATACTTGGAAATTATCCAAAAGTCCCTATTATATTTTTTTATCGTCACATTATATGTAAAAGGGTATATATGTATGATAAAATTTGACGTTAGATGCATATATAAATTTGTGATATTTTTAAAAATGAGTAAAAAGCTTAACTATAATTTACTTTTATTCGATAACTTATTTATATAAATAAGATGCTTGGAAATTATTCAAAAGTCTCTATTATATTTTTTATCAACACATTATATGTAAAAGAATATACATATATATATATATATATGATAAAATTTGACGTTAGATGCTTATATAAATTTATATATTTTTAAAAATGAGTAAAAAATATTTATAATATTTATAATATTTTTAAAAATGAGTAAAAAATTAACTATAATTTATTCAATAACTTATTTATATAAATAAGATACTTGGAAATTATTCAAAAATCCTTATATTTTTTATCATATTATGTAAAAGTATATATATGTATGATAAAATTTGATGTTAAATACTTATATAAATTTATGTAAATTAGATGCTTATATAAATTCATGCAATATTTTTAAAAATGAGTAAAAAGCTTAACTATAATTTACTTTTATTCGATAACCTATTTATATAAATAAGATGCTTGGAAATCATTCAAAAGTACCTATTATATTTTTTTATCATCACATTACGTAAAAGGATATATATGTATGATAAAATTTGACGTTAAATACTTATATAAATTTATGTAAATATTTATGTAAATATTTTTAAAAATGAGTAAAAAGCTTAATTATAATTTACTTTTATTCGATAACTTATTCATATAAATAAGATGCTTGGAAATTATTCAAAGTCCCTATTACACACATGTGTATTTTTTATTATATGTAAAAAGATATATGCATATGATAAAATTAACATAAGATGCTTATATAAATTTATGTAATATTTTTAAAAATTAATAAAAATGAGTAAAAAGTTAACTATAATTTATTCAATAATTTATTTATATAAATAAGATGCTTGGAAATTATTCAAAAGTCCCTATTATATTTTTATCATCACATTATGAATAAAGAATATATATATATATATACGATAAAATCACAGAATTAAAAGAATATTTAATTCGAAAGGAAATTTGATCGCGAAAAATGAAAAATCGTACATTCGACGCAAGGGGACGAATTAAGACAAACCGAGGTGCAAGCCGAGTATATAGGTATACGCGTACATCAGGAAGGGAGTTCTTGGACTGGAGTTCAATCCGCGAGTGCGCCGTCCAAATCCGGTAACGAGACGGCGCGCAAAGTGGAGAAGAAGAAACGAGGTAGACCCGCGGACGGTATCCAAAAACGCCTCGTGCAATCTATCACGCGCAAAGAGCGCAGCAAGAAGCAAAGTTAGGAATGTTAATGTGGGCAGCAGGAGCAGGCAGTCGGTACGCATGCGCCACCCCCCGCGGAGCCAATCACCGCCCGAGAAATGGTGGTAGCTGCGCCCGAGTCAGCTCCTCGCGAGCAACCATAAGCCTCGGGAAGATGGAAGAAGAATCGCACGCTCCTCTCACGCTCTCTCTCTCTCTCTCTCTCTCTCTTCTCTTCATCCCCGTCTCACCCTCCTCCCATTTCGACATTGGATAAAATGCGCAGGAGGAGGGAGGCGTGGAAACGAGGCAGCGCAACGCGGCGAGAAAGTAATGAGAGAAGAAAGAGAGAGGAGAGAAGAGAGTCGCCCCGTGGACGCCGAAAGGACCCAGAAGAAGAGGAGGAAGAGGCTGATTGCGTCCGGGGCGCGTAAATCTTGTTGATGGAAATTGTTCGCGGACCTTCAGTTTGTTCGGCGATTACATCCTGCGGCGAACGCGTTCGCCGGTAGCGGAGAGAGCCTCCTCTCTCTCTCTCTCTCTCTCTTCGTCCACTTCTATCTCCGTCTCTCGCTCCCTGCACCTATCCGTCCTCCGAAGGACCTCTTTCTTCACGGACGCCGAGATTAATGAGCGCACCGCTCGGTACTTTTAATTCCGAAGAGCGAGTGCAAATAAGTACCACCATCCGTCTTGCCCGCCAATTACCACCGGGCAGCCCGCACTTTCTGTCTCCTGGACTCTCCCGGTCCCTCTCCTTCTCCTACCCTTCGTCTTTACGCAACGAGTACGCATCGCGCGTTTGCGTCGAACATTTCTAGCCGACACGAGAGTTCGAGAGGCTGTCTCTCGCGAGGTTGATGGATACCTCGGGTTGGTACTAACTGGTAGCGCGTAATGAAGACGCCGTTCCTGCCCGCGACTTTTTCTCCCTCCCCCCCCCGACCGTCTCTCCTCGATCCTCTTTCTCTCTCTGGGATTTTAATTCGCACATCACGCGCATTAAGTCCAACGTATGTTGCTCACGGTGCGTATACTCCGATTTGCGTCTCGCCGAGTAACGAATGCGTTGAATTTGCGAAGGCGCGTTAATGTTTCTCTCTTCGGCAAAGAACGAGGGAAAAATAAGACTCTCACGCAATGCCCTCGCTAATAGTGAAGCGTACGCGAACTTCGTTAACTCTCGAGTTTATTAACTCTCACGCTACAAAGTGTGGAAATATAAGATATATAGCGCACTTATTCAAGCGACAAGAGAGAGTTTCTGTTTAAAACATGTTACACAAATATAATTACGTTCTTTATCTCCTCCGGAATTACATATCGATTTGATCTCGAATTTCATTGCCAAAATGCCATGATTTCCGAATAATCGTCACGCAAATGCAGATGAAGCGATATGTTATATCTAGATCCGAAGCTGTCTTTAGACGCGGTCTCGTACACTGAGGGAAAAATTTATTTAAATCAATAAATTTGTTTTCTTGAAACTTTTGCTTTAAATGGAAAGAATTGTTTATTTTATTTAAGCAAAAGCATTTAATTTTAATTAAATATGCATGTTATATTAAGTACATTATTTTCATTTATATATTTTTTATATTTAAATATTTAAATACTATTTTCGTAAAATATATACTATATATTTATTAAATTAAATATTATTTTTTAAAATTAAAAAACTTAAAATTTTTGGGAATAAAAAATGCATTTTAATAAATACTTTGTAAAATTAAAATATAAAAATATTTAATTAAAAATTATATTTTTTAAGCATATATATATATATATTTAAACATATGTAAATAAATAAGCAAACAGACGTTTTCTTGAGTTAACTGTTAAAATTTTTTTACTTCAAGCTAATTTTTTCCTCAGTGTACCGCACGAGGATCCCAAATTAGAGGAATGTCTGATTTACATCTCGAGATATCTCGGATGAAGCTATAAATAATTTCGGAATGCTGGAATGTTAATGCGATCCTAGGTCAGAGAAAGGACTGAGAGCGAATAGTCCGCGGACCTTCAGTCCGCGCTCGACGTCTAGTCAAATTAGAAATACTACCACCACTATTAAGATCCCTCCGCTGTCTTCCCACAAAACCGGTGACGAAAACAGTCCGCGTTACCTAAGCATCTGTGATTAATCGAATAAATATTAATAATCCGACATTGCGATCGATTCCATTGTAAACGCGAAATGTAATTAATTTCTCTCTTTCTTTTCCCATAGAATTTAAGATACACAGTAAAAAATTTGGTGTTAAATTTAACATATTTCACATGTCCCAATTTATCCACTCTAATTTTAATGTTAATTTAACAGAAGGCAAGTATGTAAATAAATAACACAAGTAATATGTTGAAAAATTAACACAAAAGTGTAACACTTAAATTTTATTTGGAAATAAAGTTTATGTTAAATTAACATATTTATAATGTTAAATTTATTTAAAGGAAAATGTTATTCTTACATTTTTATGATAAATAACGGAAGAGATATGTCGATTTAACATATGGAAACTGTTATAGAGAGAAAAATAACACAACTTATCTGTTCATTTTAACATATAACTTATTTCATCAAAAATTCGTGCATTTACATATTAATTGTGTTATTTTAACTCTTAGAAACGGTGAATATTAACTCAACGCAGAAATGTCAAAATAACACAACGATAATATGTTACATTAGCATAAGAGTATGTTAAAAATTTAACACAAAAATTTTTACACGAGAAAATTTCAACAGAAATACAAAATGTTTTCTACCTATGTACATGATTTATTTTTTTAATGACATTGATAAAAATAATTTAAAGATTGTTTATCTAAGATATTATTACTAATTATATATGATCATATGTGAATCTTTAATCCTTAAAAAATTAAAGATATTTTTAAACACATCCACTTCCAAGTGGAATAATACGACTTTACCAAATTATTCGCATGTCGCGAATAGAAATCATCCCTCTCAGAAATTTCGCAATCTGTACACGATGTATATCTCGCTGCAGCGATAGGTGAAGATACGGGGAGATGCACGGAGGCTGAGATAGGGACAGAAGGAAGCGTGAGGGGGGTGGGGGGAGGGGGAATCGATGGGATCGAGGGGGAGAGGGTGGAGGCGCGGCGCGGGGGGAGAGTCGAGCTGTCAGAGGCAGAGACGTTCCGGGATGGTCCCCCATCTCCTAGTCCTCGCTCTCGTCGTCCTCCTCGTCTGTAATCGTGGGGGCGGTAACGTAGTCCTGTGCCCGACAGGATCACATCGCCACGCCGCTACTGTACCTATACCTACGTACGTACAACAACAACGCGTGGCGTTGCCCTCCGCCTGGCAGGCAAGTAACGCGGATCTGCCAATCTCGACCGCTTAACGCAAAATCAAGTCAGAGATTGTCCCATTGTATAAGCTAACGCGAGCCTTCCGAGATAACCGTTTGAGAAAGGACGACCTCGCACGTTGTTGGATGCGTCTACCGGAAGGCACCGAACGAAGATTTCGCGAAATAGATTCTCGTCGCGATAACGCGAGGAAGATAGATGAGACAAAAACGAATGGAACACAGAAAAAAAAAGACATTCTTATTTTGAAAATATATTTAGTTTTAACATGGAAATCTTGAAATGAGATTATATATCGCGTTAATTTAAGAAAAATATAATTGTTTGAATAATTGCTTACTTGAATGAAGCCATTTTATATAGTTCAATCGAGAAAAATATATTCTTATGATTTAAGATTTAATTTTCTTGAATGGAAAAGAAACAATGTTGGACAGAAAATAACATTTTTAAATCAAAGATTATAATTTTCTTAAAGTACAATTAAATAATTATATATTCTTGAGGTGGCAATTACAATATTAAAATAAGACATAATATTGTTGAAATTTAAAATTATTAAATTCTTCTAAGAAGATTAGAAATTGTTGCGTATATATGAAACAATGAACGCGTTAATTTAAGTATATAAGTTTTGATTTGACACTTCTTTTTTTCTGTGAAGAAAGAGCAAAGAACGAATGTATTTGTGTCCTCCTACAAAGAGTAAAAATAAAATATCCGATTAATATAATATTACATTGATATATTCGCGGCAAGTAATGACGTGTAACCCGATTAATTCGATAACCGATTAATTTCCCGACGCGATTAAACCCCGAACAAAGATTTCGCGAAATAGATTCTCGTCGCGATAACGTGAGGAAGATAGATGAGACAAAAACGAATGGAAGAAAGAGCAAAGAACGAGTGTATTTGTGTCCTCCTACAAAAAGTAAAAATAAAATATCCGATTAATATAATATTACATTGATTTATTCGCGGCAAGTAATGACGTATAACCCGATTAATTCGATAACCGATTAATTTCCCGACGCGATTAAACCCTGAACAAATATTTCTTATTCGCGCATGCACATTAATTAACCGATTAATTTCCCGACGCGATTAAACCCTGAACAAAGATTTCGCGAAATAGATTCTCGTCGCGATAACGCGAGGAAGATGAGATAAAAACGAATGAAAGAAAGAGCAAAGAACGAGTATATTTGTGTGTCCTTCTACAAAAAGCAAAAAATAAAATATCCGATTAATATAATATTACATTGATATATTCGCGGCAAGTAATGACGTGTAACCCGATTAATTCAATAAGCGATTAATTTTCCAACGCGATTAAACCCCGAACAAAGATTTCGCGAAATAGATTCTCGTCGCGATAACGCGAGGAAGATAGATGAGACAAAAAGAAATGGAAGAAAGAGCAAAGAACGAGTGTATTTGTGTGTCCTTCTACAAAGAGTAAAAATAAAATATCCGATTAATATAACATTACATTGATATATTCGCGGCAAGTAATGACGTGTAAACCGATTAATTCGATAAGCGATTAATTTCCCGACGCGATTAAACCCCGCGTATCAGCGTAAGATGAAGACTTTCTTCGTGAAGCGTGACGTAGACGTCGTGATTAGTGGATGAAACAGAATACGGGACACGATCGATCACAACATTAGAGATATCATCAAGAGTAATCTGATCCGCAGGAAAAGATAAATAATAAGCCGAGAATGTATGTTCGCGACGAGAGGACCGCGAGAGAAATGTACTCGGTGTCTAGTATCTTATTTATAAGGGAATCATATATATGGGGTGTTTCTTAATAAGTTCGAAAAATTTTAAGGGGGGTTTTTCATATAAACATATACCCTCCCTGTGGAGTTACATTCCTCAAAAATTGGGGTAAAAATCAGGCTTTTATTTTTTTCCCAAATTTGAAACAAGTTGAAGAAATGAAATTAGGTGAATATTTTCTACTAAAAAAGTTATTAAGTGAAGATTAAGAGGATGAAACTAGCAACTCCTATTCAATTTTTTATTAAAACTTTTTAATGTTTCTATGAAAAACTCTCCTTAATTTTCGACAAAGAATCATCTCCTAAAATTTTTCGCATTTATTAAGAAAACACCCTATATATTAGTTTGACATGTCTTTGTATAATCTCTCTTATTTATAAATTAGAGCAATATTTTTTTTATAATTTTATATAATTATTTTTTTTCATTTTAAATAATTATTTTTATATAATTATTTATTTGCTATCAAATCAGAAAATAATTCGCATTTTTCTGCACCTTATAATTATTGCAATTTTTGCAAAGACTGTCACAAAAACATACATACGATATAAAAATTAAATAAAGAAAGAGACGTAGATTAAAATCCATTTTTACTCAATCTAAACCTAGATATCGATCAAAGAGCCATTTACAATTGAAATGATCGTAAATCAATATCCCATCGCCGGCAGAATTCAATGCGGAGATTCGCGTTTAATTCGGCCGTATTTTTCGACGACGCGCGTGCAAAGGGTTAAATCACAGGAGATTAAACACGGAGAAGATATCCCGTCCGCGTCGAAACAGAGTGGCAATCCGTGATTTCTCTCGAGGGTCGATCGATCGCGGTCGCCGGCCGTCGGGATTAACGGGCCTCCTCGCGGAACCGCCGGTATTTCGTCGCGTGATCCCTCGGGATTCCGAACGGATAACCTCCCGAGCCCCGGGGTTGACGGAAAAGGAGGGATCTCTTGACGGATCTCGAGTACACACGATCGCAATAATCTCGGCATCGATCATTCGCGAGGCGAAAACCCGCGCAAAAGCGTCGACGACTGTCACAAGCGGAGAATCGTCCGCGTGCGGCGCCGCAAAAAGAGTCCAGATACACGAGAAGGGGGAGAAATACTTTATTCATTCGGACGCAGGGGAGGTGGATGGGCTGGTACGCAGTCATGTTTCAACGATAGAGCAACGTATAGAGATACCAATAAATATATCCACGTCTCGGACATGCAATATGTATGCCAGCGCGTCTGCCAATCCGCGGATTGTCCCGAATCGCGGCGCGTCGCGACTCCGCTTCTTTGTATCATTTTCTTCCTCGTCTTCTTCTCCCCCGGAGCCCCCGGACGTCGTCGGCTTCGCAAAAAGGGCCCCGCGCGAGAGGGTCCCGGTTAGACGTATTGAGACGAAATGTACCGCCACGAAGATGATAATCGATACTTAAGTCGGATCTTGGTGGTCGCATGTTTACACGAAATTCTTGCGTTATCCCGTGTCGCTCGACGCATGTCTTGTGACATACGTGGGCAGCGAGTAATCTCAATAAGATCTCTCGATATATATTTTTTTTAAATTAAGCAAAAAATCGTTTATACATCGTATAATAATTATTTTATTTTATTATATTTTATTATTATATTTTATATTTCATTATTATATTTTATTATTATATTTTATTATTATTTATTTTATTATATTTATTTTATTATTTATATATTTTATTATTTTTATTATTTTATTATATTCTCATATTTTATATTTTATTTTATTATTTTTATTTTATTATATTCTTATATTTTATATTTTATTTTATTATAATTATTATTTTATTATACGATTGCCATAATTATTATTTTATTATACGATTACACACAGCTACATTCTGTGATTTGTGCTATTTTTTAATATTTATATTATTTATATTTTTTATAAAAATATTATAGAATCTTTTGCTTTAGGAATATGTTATATATTTAAAAATAGAAATATTTTTTAATATTTATATTATTTATATTTTTTATAAAAATATTATAGAACCTTTTTCTTTAGGAATGTGTTGTGTTCTATTTAAAAATAGAAATAATCTGATTATATAATAACAAGCTCTATATATCCAGATATATAGAAATAGACTACGAGTTATTTAAAATTATATATCACACTTTTCACTACTGAGAAGAGAAATAAATGTATCGAGTATAAAATCAGAAATAGCTCCAGGAATAGAAAATTCCGGAGGCGAAAGAGTCTACGTTTTGCCTCCGGAATTTTCAAAGTTGACAAAGTTGACAAAGCAAGCTCATTTAAATGGGCCGTGAGAAAAAGAGAGAGAAAAAGAGAGAGAATTGTCGACGAAATCGAGTCCCTTTTTGCTGCGAGGGAAAGAGGACGAGGCGCATCGGGTGGTCGCCGATCGCGACGGATAGACGTCCGGTCGGGACAAGCAAAACATTCGCTGATCGGCTGTATTAACGATCTCATCAATAAAGCTTTCCTTCGGGTTTCGCGCAGGGCCCAACAGAAGCGCAACGCGAGTTGGTGGGTCCGGTGCCGGAATCGTACAAGAAAAATCGCTAATTTGTTGAATGCACCGATCGCAACTCTGCGAGAAAAACCGTGCATCTGCATTTCATATGCGTCATCGGTTCCATCAGAGGGAGAGAAGAACCGAGTATACACGCCGTTTCAAACGTCATGTATGACTTAAGGACAAGGCTCTTTTTCGGCTGACATATGTACTTATCGTGTCAATCAAAGGGAGAATAATTACAAAAATTCTCATCATCAAATATGCTCAATTAAAAAATTCTCATCATCAAATATGCTCAATTAAAAATGTTAACTGATTAAAACACGGTCATAATATTTGACAAAAAAATAGTATAAGTAATTTCACTGATTTTTAATGAAAAAACTCACACTTTGCGTCTTCACTTTGTATCTTATTTATAATAGCAATAAGATTTTATTAGAAAATTAGTAATAACTATATATTTGTAAAATATAATTTGAAGTTTTTTTTTATTTAAATTGTTGTTTTTTGGAAGAAGATTCCATATATTATATGTTTTAAATTATATTTATTTATACACACAATAGATGAAGAAACATGAATATTTTCCCATAAACAGTTATAATAACGCAGAAATAATATTACGAATTTATGAAGTACTATTTACATGTCAGAATTATTTGTATGTTTAATTATCAATATTTCAGCTTGTGACAAAGTCATTTAAAATTGAAAAAATTCATGAGGATCAAGCAAAGCACTCACGCGTTATATTGAGAAAACCATTTACATGTTTAGATCTTCGCATTAGCGCTTTCGAACTGGTTAATTGACATTAGACAGATGCGTACTTACTTTACCGTCTTCCTAACTATATCAATTCTACGCGCTCGGCTACGTAAGCAAACGAGATGTATTTTCAGATGTTGATTCAGAGTGAAAATGTACACCGAAGAAATATTTACCTTTATTCTGTATACTATTGCGTCTTGTATGTGTGTGTGAATACCACGTTTCTTCAAACTGACCAGATTTGATTAATGATTAAAATAATCTTCTTCTACCTGAAATGTTCCATGTTTTACTAACAATAAATAATAGCAGTTATTTTCACACAGAACGATTGCCGTAAGTTATTCTTATTCACTCTTATCTGCGAGTCTCTTATGCGCGAGTCTATTGTATCAGTAATTTACAAATATAATAAGGTGTGAGCGAGTATAATTATAATGACGGTAACATCCTATTCCGCTTATAATTAAAGCTAAACAGCTGCTCTACAATACTTAATGTTTATGTATAATTCGCGATGTATAATACGTCGGCACACAAATACATATTCCAAGTTTAAAGCACTCTAGATTTATTTGCTGCGCAGAGGGAGGTTTCGCGGTTTTTTTTTCATTCCTGGCTTTTACGCGCGCGCGCGCGCTTGCGATTTAAGTGTGGATTTCCGGCGAGTCGCGCGAGATAACGTCATGCGAGGAGAGAAGTTCCGCTTCGCGATCGCCCAACAAAAAGGAAACATAAAGGGAAGGGCTTTTCTTCTCGTGCTCGTATATCAGGGCATGGTTTCGTTATAATATCTAGTCATTTCCGATCCGCGCAATCGTAAACGCCACATGACATTACGTCACATGCACGTGACAGTCATTCTCAAATTGTCATCGGCCTGTTTTATGAAGATTCCCAAAATCAGGAATATTAATGCGAAATTAACACGAATCTTTTATGCATTTTAAAAAATCGCATATGTTGACGAAAATGATTGAAGGTTGAAATAAATCTAATAAAATAATAAAAATAAAATCAATATATAAATAAAATCAATAAAATTCAATATAAAATTCATAAGCAAAGTTACATTCGCGTATACAATTTTATGCATTTTGAAAAATCACAGATGTCGACGAAAAGGATTGATGGTTGAAATAAATCAATATAAAAATAAAATCGATATATAAATAAAATCAATATAAAATTCATAAGCAAAGTTACATTCGCGTACACAATTTTATGCATTTTAAAAAATCACAGATGTCGACGAAAATGATTGACGGTTGAAATAAATCAAATAAAATAATAAAAATAAAATCGATATATAAATAAAATCAATATAAAATTCAATATAAAATTCATAAGCAAAGTTACATTCGCGTGTACAATTTTATGCATTTTGAAAAATCACAGATGTCGACGAAAAGGATTGATGGTCGAAATAAATCGATATAGAAATAAAATCAATATAAAATTCAATATAAAATTCATAAGCAAAGTTATATTCGCGTATGCAATTTTATGCATTTTGAAAAATCACAGATGTCGACGAAAAGGATTGATGGTCGAAATAAATCAATATAAAAATAAAATCGATATATAAATAAAATCAATATAAAATTCAATATAAAATTCACAAGCAAAGTTACATTCGCGTACACAATTTTATGCATTTTGAAAAATCATAGATATCGACGAAAAGGATTGATGGTCGAAATAAATCAATATAAAAATAAAATCGATATACAATTCAATATAAAATTCACAAGCAAAGTTACATTCACGTATACAATTTTATGTATTTTGAAAAATCACAGATGTCGACGAAAAGGATTGATCGAAATGAATCAATATAAAAATAAAACCAATATAAAAATAAAATCAATATAAAAATAAAATATATCAATAAAATCAATATAAAATTCAATATAAAATTCATAAGCAAAGTTACATTCGCGTATACAATTTTCGCGACCCTCTGACGTGTAATTATTTTCATCTCGTCAATCTGCGGCCGCGCAAAAGTATATACATAGTGCGTAATGTCTATTCGCACACAAAAACGCCACGTGGCCGAGGCGTAAAGTATTCACGTGTCGATGCACACACTCTCGTAGCAGCGTGTAACGCGTGCCGAGTATATTTTAGCGCGGGGTATCGGACATCCTCTCTCTTTCTCTCTCTTTCTCGTTATACGACAGGGTCACGTTTTTGTTCGTGGATAACGAATTCGCGTCCCGACGCAGTCAAACGCACTGATGGAGAGGCAGCTTCGATTGTTCGCATTATTTATGATAATCTTCGACGCATTATTTTCCCCGAAGCACGTAAGATATCATTTTGCTTCTCCTTTTTATTTGCATGAAATTATGACTTTATTTGAACGCTTTTCCCTCTCTTGAAGTCAAATTTTTTACGAATCGCTATAAAATGCGAGTCGTAATTTTATCGAGACATGATAATTAACTTTACAAGAGTACTCGGGAACTACATGATTAAATCATTTTACGATAATGTCATGTTTTGTAGGAGAATTAAGGAGCTTTACTCTCGGCGAAAGTATCGATTAAGGTTGTATATTGCCGGAATATTTTGGTGAGAAGAGAGACAGCTGTGTTAGCTGGCAAGCTATTCTTAAGCTAAACTGTTTATCGCCCAAGGTTATCACCCACGTCAGTGAGAATTGTGCAATTACCGTGTCGTTTTTACCGGTTAATAATTCGTACAGAAACTAAAATATGGTAAATCGTAAACTTCCGCCTTTTATGTGCGACGAAGCAAGAACCTCCATCTCTCTTTCTCTCTCTCTCTCTCTCTCTTCTCACAAAGACAATCTACTATCAAATTAATTTGTGGTCCGCACGTCTCTTTTTTTCCCCTCAAATTACTCTAACTTTTACTATCTCGATAATCGTTATAAACAAGTACTGCCTCATTCGAGATGCGAAATGTCGTTGAATGAAAAATAAAGAACATTAAAACACGTAATGTCAAACATGCATGTTATTTATATGATAAAAAAATGACATGGACGAGTCACTCTTGCGTTCGAAATTTGTTAAATATTGAATTAAAAGTGCGAATGGAAATGGACGAGATATGATAGCATCGGTTATATTTCATCACGAGCGATAGCGGACGAATTCATGCGCAAAGTTGCGCGGAACGATCGGCCCACCGTATGATCACCGTATATATATATATATATATATGGGGCGGAGAAACGAGGGATGAACGTGTCAGAAGCAGCCCCTGGGGTCTAATTATGAGTTTGTACAGAGGGTCGGTTAGTCGACTTCGTCGTGTAAGGAAAGGGACCCTATTGACTCATTGACCGAAATATCTTCATTGAGTATCTCGAATGAATTAATTGCGCGCAGATATGCCAAGTATATCGTAATAAACGGATATACATATAATGCCTCGCGTCTTGTCACAATCGTGCAGAATCGAAACGATTCGATCAAACCAAGGGCAAGTTTCTTTCTCGTACACACATCTGCATGATATCGAGTATTAATTTTGAAAAAATAGCATTAATCAATCGCGAAATATCAGAATCGAGATTGAATGTGATCGGTGAATCATAAATAATCATCAGTGTTTGCTGTAGATAATTTCAAAATTATCTAGATAAAGATAAAGATAAAAATCTGTAAATTTATTTTAGATGAGATAAAGATGATTTTGCTTTTACTTAATCTAGATGAAAGATGAGATAATTATTCCGATAATCTAGATAATAATCTAGATATTTTTGTTTATTTTAGAGAAGACTATAAATATTTGTAAAAAATGTGACGCAGATTAATGGGATATTAAAGTCGTAAACCCATATTTCTTCTCTTTTCCTAAAGAATATTTAAATAATAGCAAAAAGGTATATAAATGATATGATAAATATTTATTTATTAATTTATATTTATAATATATTTATAATATATTAATAATATAATAATAATATATTTATAATATATTAATAATAATAATATAAAAAATATATTTTAGATATTTTACATAGATTTTTAGAAGCTTGCCTGGAAAACTTTTTTTGCATAATGAAAACGTCATCTTAGACAATTTTTAGATAAGATGACATATATTTTTCATCTAAGATAAATCTAAAGATACTTTGTATTTCTTCATCTAGTTAAAGATAAAGATGATCCATTTCTTTATCTAGATGATTATCTAGACAATTTTATCTAGATATCAACAAACACTGATCATAAATAACCTTATAGCAATAATACTGTCATTGAAATCTCGTCGTTCGATTCGGCCGTGCAAGGTGCGTGTATCCCGGAGAAATAAAGAAGAGCGAAGACGAGAGGGGGATGAACGCCGGGAGAGAGGATGGGAGGAGGTGGAGGTGAGGTCACGAGTCGACGGAAAGTTCACCCCGGCAATATTTCGCGGCGTGGTCGGACAAAAGGGGACACAATGCCGAGGGCAGGATCGATTCTCCTCGCTCGGGAGAAGAGGATCGCGGAGAGGACCGGGCCGGTTACGTTGCGCGAGACGTTGCCGAGGAGAGACGGGCCCAGGCACATTGTTGCCGAAACGATGCTCACCGGGTCGGGCTTGGGGAAACAACGAGCCACCGGACTCCCGAGAGGCGTAATTAATCACTTTTTGTTGCGCGAAGCAAGGTGGAGAGAGAGAGAGAGGGAGAAAGAAAGAAAGCAGACTCCCGCGCGTCGGGAAGCTCTCGAGGTTTGGCATCGCGAGTCGATGGCCTTGCACCGAGACTCCCGAATCGAGCCGATCGATTTGAACGCGTTGGCTAATTGAAAGGATTCCCCGAGAAAACATGGGGATGAAAGCGGCGTAAGACTAATAAACTTGTAAAAGAAATCAATAATAAAAAAATAATATATAAAATTAATTATTTTCATTGGAAAGCAGTGTCACACTTTGGCGATATTAATTTTGTTTTAGATTAAATTTTATTCGCGGGCTTCTTACGGTTGAACTTGTTAATACTCGAGCGATGAATTTCGATTTACTTTTGATGAACTTTTATTTGTATCTTGATATATCATAGAAAATTCAGACAAATGAATGCGAATAATATTAAGTTTAAGTTAATTGTGCTTTATACTGAAGAAGACTTAGTAAAGTCGAAACGTTTAATTAAATAATATTATCAACATTTAATTTTTCAATTTAATTTATTTAGACCTTACTATTTAGCTCGTTAAATTTGGCCTTGTGAAAATAATTTTATTATTCGCGGTAAACATTGCTATTAGTTAAACACGTCCTGAAACAACCAGGACCACGTCGTCAAAGGAATTCCGAGCGGACCTTTACGAATGGCTACGTCGCGGATAATCCTAGAGCGAAATATTCGCCACTCGTCCCTTCTGTCCCACGTTCCCACGACAAAGATCAGCGACCGATGGTCGCGCGGTTCCCTCGTGAGAGGCCCGAGAAGCTTTTCGGCTATGATCCGGTAATTACCAAACGGAGCTAGAGGTCGTCGGGGCTGTTAACGTTCGGCGGCTAATGGTATGCACGCCGGCAATAAAAAAGCCTGGAACAACGGACAGAAATCAAGGGAAAAGAAAATAGACGGGTGAGAGGAGAGGAGAAGCGAGCGGCGGCGATGGTCGGCGAGAAAGAGAGAGAGAGCCAGGGGAAGCTGAAGGGAATGCGCGATGAAGAGAGAGAGAGAGAAAGAGAGAGAGAGATAGAAGTCGCGTACGCTTGCACACATGCGGCGGCTTACACAGCCGGGCGAAACAGGGCCCCGAAACGACTTTACGGGAATTACACCCGCGAAATCGGGGAGATATGGAGCCGCGAAATGCGATGTGGCCATCCGTCACTCCCGCGGCCTGCGATGTCCGCGCCTGCCCAACCGGCCGACTATGGACCGGCTGGTGCCTCCTGCCTGCCCCCGGTTCCTCTCACCCCATCTCTCCCGGACTGTACAGGTGGTTACCGGCTTCTCCTGCGAGAAGCGACTCGATAATAGCGAGCCATGGATGTGCATTGTCATCCGATAACGGCTGACCTACCGATGCTCGCTTTCGCGTAAATATTAATATTCCCCTCCCCCGCGTGTGATGTATGCGACACTCGCGATTTTATGATCGAGGAATTGAGAGAGATTAATATATATGATTTTGAGGAATTTTCAAAGCTACGAGAATATGTTGTCCTATTATATGGAAATAGCATCGAGGATTGAAAGGATTGAATTTGTAATCATTTGATAAATTTAATTAGATGAAAATTGTAAAATAACTTAATATCGCTAGTCGAATAACCAAAGGATCATTAAAATAATGTAATCGACCAAACTAGCCAGAAAATTTTTTTTGTTTATTAATACGACGTTTCGACCGTATGGTTGTGGTCCTTATCAAGTATATACGATCGGGAGGAACATAGACGATTATCTTGTAAACTGCACAAGTCACATTTGCAAAAAAAAAAAAAAAAAACGTTATAACTAGATTTGAAATTTAGAGACAAATTGATGTGTCCGTGTGAGACTTCGTCAAGAAACATGTCGTCTATGTTCCTCCCGATCGTATATACTTGATAAGGACCACAATCATATGGTCGAAACGTCGTATTAATAAACAAAAAATTTTTTGGCTAGTTTGGTCGATTACATTATTTTAATGATCCTTTAATTAGATGAGTTTAAAAAGCACGTGGCTCCTACGATGTACGCGATGTTAAATGTAAACGAAAATAGAGAATGTAAAATTTAAACAAGATCGCTCCTGCGTAATTGGAGGAAATGATCCAGATAAAGTCACGCATGCAGGTTTGATTTACGAAGCGATGACACTTTAAATGGATGCTCCAAGCGTGAATCGCGACGCGATCTGACCGCACACGACGCGTGTTTCTGACCAATATCATTCGCAATACCTCTCTTATGGCGTGTCGAAATTAATATTATCCTTAATATCATGTCGAATTTTTATGACCGATCAACGCGAACGCGAAAATTACAATCGATGCGAGAATACGTCGAAACATATATATTATACGACGCTCAAAAGAATAAATATTTCTTTCAGAAAGAATATTTTTGTATTTTTTTTTTTTTTTTTTCATTCCGTCATCCTGTTTTTAACGCTCGCACGCGAAGACAGATCTCAAAGAAGAAGGACAAGGAATATATCTCTCTGAAATTCCATGTGGCACGTAGAACGTGATGTTTCAGGCAAAAACTCATTAAGACGATCCACAGAAGACTCCTAGACAAAACTGACAATCCTGATGATTCTGATCCTGGCAGACAGGTTGGAGCCTTCCTTACAGCAGATTCCTGGAAGGGAATCCGCCTACCTGGGACAGGTGCGCGGTTTCTGCCCCAAGGCGAAAGTGGACTAGCTACGGGTGTCAGAAACGTATCTCTTGAATTATTGCATTTCTCTCGAGTTCCAACTTGGTAGTTGCCTAATGATTTCCTTCTTTTTTTCCCGAAAGAAGAATATTCTATCTCCGGACGAGTCATCCTAGCGCGCTAATCACTTTGTCTCCGCATCTCTCATTATTTCTTAAGCTCAAGACTTGTATCATGTAAATTCTCTTTTGTCGCGTTCTTAACTATACGCCCGACGTGAATGTTATTGATGAATAAAAATCAATTACGCAGTATTGTAACTTGAAACAATAGAAAAACAAGAATATCTCTGACATATTTAACAGCTTTCTTTATTTTTCAAATGTCTAGTTCCTTTTTTCCACTTGTAATTAACTATCGAATAAAATTATTTCGAAAGATAATTGCCTCTCCATTTCTATTCATTCGTAGCTTATTATATAGCTTGAAGAAAAATTAGAGATTATTAGAGATAATTGATGCTCGAGAAATCGATTATAAATCATAGAATGATATTGACTAATAATTCTACTTTTGAAGTTTCGATGCTTTAAATATATTTTTATTAATTATTTTTTATATTTTTATTAATTCTAAATTATTTTATAA
Source organism: Camponotus fellah (assembly GCA_030586385.1). Classification (NCBI taxonomy): domain Eukaryota; kingdom Metazoa; phylum Arthropoda; class Insecta; order Hymenoptera; family Formicidae; genus Camponotus; species Camponotus fellah. The sequence continues at coordinate 2,022,751 of JAPIVC010000550.1, forward strand.
ATTATTTTTATTTATTATTTATATTCAAAACTTCTCATAATTTATTATTAAAAAACTTTTTTTAGCATGATAGAAAATATTTATCAAATCCAATATGTACATTAAGCTTCATAAAAATTTATTTATTTTCGAAAAAATAATTCAACTCGGAAATAACAAAACGGAGCGATCAACGAGAGATGCTGAAAATCGTCACTCGTTGAGGTGAAACGATGAAAAATGCCAGCCGGTCGAATGATAAACGAGCGCAAACTCATAAACGACCGAATGATACACTCGAGAACTCATTGTCCGAGTGAAGTTTTCAGATGGTTCCTTTCTATTGTTAGCTGCACAGCTACGTATTGTTGCGACGCTGCCGCGTGATGAGACCGAAAAAATCTTTCGCGCTCCGAGGAAAGCAGCAAAGGATGCGGGATAGAGCGAAAGATATACATATACATTAGGGAAAATAATCTAGATGAAACACACACACGTAAATAACACGTAAAATCAAAACGATAATAGCTCGAAGCAGATTTCCTCTACCTTTATCTTCGAATCAATCGATTCGTTCAGCTATGCTTTTCTGCCCTTTCTTTCACGCTTTTTGAAAATCAAAAATTAGAAAAAAAAACATGAATCTTCGTAACTGATGAGTCTTTAAACTCTTTTCACCAACGAAAGGAACGAAATAATCTATTTACAAATCTAATATATAAGCCTAATATAATAAATAAATATAATAAATAAATATAATAAATAAATATAATAAATAAATATAATAAATAAATATAATAAATAAATATAATAAATAAATATAATAAATAAATATAATAAATAAATATAATAAATAAATATAATAAATAAATACAATAAATATAATAAATAAATAAATCTAATATAATATAATCATCACAATTATAAAAAAAAGATCAAACATCATTGTGTAAAATTGAAAAAAACGAGGAAATAGAAGTTTAATAAATTCATAAGACTCTATGCATGTCTCTTATAGAAATGTACCATGATATTATATAGATTTATAAATAGATATCGCTTACACATATATATTGATATCATCTCATTGTCAGTTATAATTCATGACCAATCGTCGTTCGAGCAGAACTGCAACACCACACATATGCACGTCCTTTTGCTTCGGAAGTAGAAGGCGCGATCTCAGGCTCGTACCGCTCGGAGCCTCCTTCCTGCGGTAGACATCGTCATTGTTTCATTGTGTTATAAACGCATTGCGTGCGCTTAGTGCGTGGAGCGAGGGTGTATCGATTGCCCCGCCCCCTGCTGCGTAGCCATGACGACACACCCTATCCTATCTAACCCCTAGCCTAACCTCCGGGGTTCTACGTTTCAGCCCCTCATCTCTCTCTCGCGCGCGCGAACCCGGGGTCACCCCCTCCGTCATCGGAGCCCGAAAAGCCCTGAGTCGCGTCCTCGAGCAAGGAGAGGACGAAGTGGCAGTGGACAAGGAAGCCCCTGTCGTCGCTCGACAAAACAAGCGACCTGTCACGACCTTCTCGCGCATCGGAGCAAACTCATCTTCCACGATTACACGTTTGAAGAGCGACAATATCTCTTCGCTTTCTCGGGGACAATCTCTTTAAAACCCTTGCATTGCGGAACGAAGTATCGTGAGCATTGCCCATTTTTTGCATTATCATGAAGGGCAGATTAATAGATGTTTACCTCGTGGAAAAAATGTCAACGATTAATTAATTTAGGAAATAAATATAATAAAATAAAGATACGTAGGATAAACCAATAAAATTAATCAAAGGACCGGAGCAATGGTAAAAGTATGCTATAGTAAGTATTGTTATTAGACATTGATAAAGATCGAAACGCAGTTTGTCGTATTTAAATGTAATTTAAAATACATATACTTCAGTATAATTTACTATAGCATACTTTCATCATTGCTCTGGTCCTCTAAGGCTTTGATTAATTTTGTTAATTTAGGAAATTTTTTTCAAGCTAAATTGCATTTCATTTTCCCTGCACAGAAAAAAAGAACATTCTTGTTTTGAAAATATCTTTAATTTCAACATGAAAAACTTGAAATGAGATTATATTGCGTTAACTGAAGAAAATTTGCTTGAATGAAATCATTTTATATAGTTCAATCAAGAAAAATATATTCTTATTATTTAAGAATAATTTTCCTGAATGGAAAAGAAATAATGTTAGATAGAAAATAACACATTTTTAAATCAAAAATTATAATTTTGAAAATTTTTTATTATCAAGATAATTATATTGTATTCTTGAGATGACAATTATAATATTCAAATAAGATTATAATATTGTTAAAATTTAAGATTATTAAATTCTTCCAAGAAGATTATATATTCTTGCGTATATAGGAAACAATGAACACGTTAATTTAAGTATATAAGTGTTAATTTGACACTTAATTTTTTTCCGTGTGCAAAGCATCATATCCAGTGCGTCAGCAAAAGCACAGGATCATTAAGTATTTCATCTGAGGAGGATTCAAATCTATTAATTTCTCGGTTGAAGAATTTTCATATTTTTGAATAGAAGCGACAAACGCGGGTAGATAGGCATAGAGAGGGAAAACCTTCATCGACAAAGGGGAGGATTGCGTCGAGGAGGACGCGCCGGGAAAATCGGCAATTCGTGGAGCGGGAAGAGAAGAGAGAAAGAGAGACGTTGACCAGAATTTTTAGGGATGCGGAGAGAGGATCCCGGGGGAGAATTCGTCCGGGCCCGGTCCCGGTCGAGAGCACAATACGTCTCATTATGTTATCCGCGCATCTCTCGGCACAGCCATTTATCATTCCTCCGCCCGTATACCAATATATATCGATCCCCTTTCTTATATGCGCGTAAAACTCGGGGCCCGTGTTGCGCCGACCTATCTCGGGAGGCTCGGCTTCTCGCGCGAGCCTTTGTCTATGAGGGAATAAAGGCGAGACGAGATGCGACCGTCGCGTAGAAACGGGAAACGATCATCCTTCGTTCCTCCGATCGTGCGAATGGATGCCGGGTTCGATTTACGGATAGCCGCGACCGCAACTTTGTTAATCCCGACGAGAGAGTTGAAGGGAGCGAAGCATAAATTTATTCGCGAGTGTCCGTGCGCTTTCAAACCGGGGTATAAATAATATTTCTGCGCTTACGCGCCTCGACAGTAAAGTCTTTCAAGCGCGAGAGATACTCTCGTACGACGAAAGATTGATATAAAACACGTCTCTCCCGAGTCTCGCGAGGGGATGACGAACAAATCATCTAGAAAAGGTACTTGAGAAAATTCTCCGCATATACTTTGGATATCTCTACAATGATGATCACGTTTTCCAGGATACGATCAGGATTTAAAATATTGCAATCCGCTGCTGCACAGAATAATATTTGTCTTTAAAGATACGCTTTTACGCGTTTAAACATTATATATTCTTTTGCTCTTATAAATACATGTTTCTTCTGATTTTTAGTATTAATATCATTTTATTTAAGACAAGGTTTTGAGAAATTTATACTTTTTATTTTATTATTTTTATATTTTTTAATTTATATATTGTATATTATTTTTTAATATTTATTGAATGAATATTTTTTAAATATATGTATTAAATAATTTCAATTATTAATTATTAAATTAAATAATTCTTTTCAATGTAATAAATTAATATAAAATTATAATTTTATATTAATATTATATTTTATATTTAATATTTAATATATAATATTTTATATTTAATTATATTTATATTTTTATATTTAATTATATTTTATATATATAATTTTATATTAATTTATTACTTGTAAAAAATTATTAAATTTCGAAATGACAAAACGCGAAGCAACTAAAGGTGTGAGAAATAATACAAGAAATGGGAGAATATATATGCAATATTAAGAATGAAAATAAAATATATCTTTCGACAAGAATCGAGAATGATCCATTGAAACACGCACAGGTTTCAGTGCAACGTAATCTAAGCGATATCAAAACAGAGAGTGCGTTCGCGCTACTTATTATTCATGGAAATGCGCGCTCGCTAATGTGTCGGGTGTATCTCGCACACGCATACGCGTGCACGCGGTGGTTGCACATGCATGTGGGTGGTGCGCAAATGAGCGCTAGCCCTGGAGAATCGTTCTCGGCTTCACCAACATGCATATGTATACGTATGGGAAAGAAAAATCATCCATCACGTTCGAGGCCATCCGGAGTTGGCAGTGGTGGACGGACGATGTTTTGGGCATCGTTTCTCTATGGACGCGCGCACGTCATAAAATTGATGAGCGTCTTTGACTAATTTATTACGCTTTAAAAAAAAAAAACGCACGAAATTCGTAATGATCGCGCAGGGTAAAAGACTTTTTTTCTTATACGCCCGTCTACGCACATTTCGTCTATCGTTCTCGAGATCAAGTCATAGAGCTTCGATTGTAAACATTTTGCATACATATTAAAAGCTTTGAATTATTTTGTTAAATTAGGTAAGAAAATATCAATTCGAATTTTCTCCTGAAAAATATAAAATTCTTTATAGATTTAACATCCTCTTTTTTTTAAACAAAATTATTAATAAGCATGTAATGGAAAAAAATTGTATCGAGATGTTGCAATGATACTTTGGACATCAGGAGCTGCAATTATCAATTTTCAAAATATTTAATTTTAACAATAAATATCACGTCGATTGTATTTTTTTCAAAATTCTGAAATACGACTAAAATGCAAAATATAATGAACGAACGCGCATGTTTATCGGAGATTTCAAAGCCCTCATTCAACTATGGCGCTTAATTAATAAACTTGCGATCTTATCGAAGCGCAACAAGACACAGATCCTCCTGCATCCTGTTCCTTCGTCGTTCGCTCGGCATTTTTCTCCTTCCTTCCTTCCCGAAGGAGAGACGCGATTTTTGAATCGGGCAAACGCGCGCTCGCACAAGCGTGAAAAATGATGCAATTTTCGCGGCACGCCTCCCATAGCGCGCCTGAATCTCGCGTATAAAGGTGCCTATTAGGTATACCCACTTGGTCTCCAAGTGTACGAGGCGTTGCGTTGATCGCGCGCGAATCTACTGGGTGCTCCCGCAATTCGCAATGCCGGTAAATTCGTTCCGCCGTAACGAAATAAAACGAAAAAGTACGAACTCGTTCGAGATATTGCTTTTTATCGAGATTTATTCACATCATATCGCTCTAATGGCTCATTCATGTCGGCGCGTTGACAAATCTACAAGGATAAGCGCCTTTTTTAGTATCTTCAAGGGAACAAGTATTTTTTTTTTTAAGAATAAAATTATAATGTGTGCAGATAGTCAGATGTAAATAAAGGGAAAAATATAATCGTGAAATGATCAACGATAAACTTGGTTCCCGTGTTTTTTAAAAAAATAAACTCAGTCGTGCGCTCTAATAGTTCGATCAGATTTAAAATTATTAAGACACTTTTACAATAATTGATACGATATACATGTAATATTTAAATAATATTTAATAATATTTAAATAATATTTAAAAAGATAATAATATTTAAAAGCTATTAATATTTAATATATATAATAATTTAAGATAATAATATTTAATAAGATTTAAAATTATTCAGACACTTTTGCAATAATTGCTATGAGATACATATAATAATATTTAAAAAGATAATAATATTTAAAAGCTAATAATATTTAATATATATAATAATTTAAGATAATAATATTTAATAAGATTTAAAATTATTCAGACACTTTTGCAATAATTGCTATGAGAATATATATATAAAATATTCAAAAAAATAATAATATTTAAAAGCTAATAATATTTAATACATATAATAATTTAAGATAATAATATTTAAATAGATTTAAAATTGAAGACACTTTTGCAATAATTGCTATGAGATATATAATAATATTTAAAAAGATAATAATATTTAAAAGCTAATAATATTTAATGTATATAATAATTTAAGATAATAATATTTAATAAGATTTAAAATTATTCAGATACTTTTGCAATAATTGATATTCATATAATAACATTTCATTGTTAAAGAGAATTATTTACATCTTCGATTTCATGGCAGTTGTGGGAATCCGATGCATACTATCCGATGTATAATATAATAGTTCACACTTTACATTGTCTGCATACACATATACACAAATCATACAACATATATATATGTAAATGCGCGCGAGTATGTGTGTATGTGTATGTATATATATGTGTATAATGCAGGTATATACACGTACCCACCGCAAGCCCTCCGCCATATACCAACAGTGGAACTTTATGAAAGAGACAGATGGAGGTGTGAGGGCGCATTCGAACATCTGCCGGTGATGTACCCTTGATATCGATCAATTACATCGTCATGCATACCGGTCGGTCGAACGATAAGACAATGTCGCATATAAATATATATATTTAAACATATACCTGCATACATATATGCGTATAAAACAGTCCCACATTTCTAAAATAATAATTTAATGAAAATTATGAAGAAAAAAATTTGCTCGCATTTTCGATAACTCAAAAAACGATACAAATATACAGTTTTTAAAAATGATATCAAAGCAGAGAATGATGAGAAAATGATATTTTTTTATTAAGCTTCTCGAATATTGTTGAAAGAGTAAATAATTGAAGAAAAGGACTGGAATCAAATTCCCTCGATATAAAAAGATACCGGTCTCTCTTCGGCGTTAAAGATAGACGATCTACGAGCCGAAGCATCGAGGAATCACATGGATCGCGAGAGGCCCCACCTAACAGAGAATCGTGCTCGTCGAGTAAGCTCCTCACCTCTTCTGCTATTGGTCGACACCTGGCCCGCCATTGTTTCATTCACGCCTGTTGCACGTTTCTCGTTTATCTCGTTCAGTCTCTCCTAGTCAGCTTTTACATTTCCAAAGATATATTGTACTATCTTCGCTTCCGTAAGTTTACTGTTGTTTAATTAACAACGGTAAGAACGAGTTGCAAACTACTGTACTCGCAATCACGTTAAGGAGAAACTGAAGTTTTTCTTTTATTTACATTTATCTCTAATAGTTTATTTGCAAAGAGCGCTATTTTACTTTTAAAGACAGACCTGTGTGTTATTTTGTTTTATTTTATAATTTCTCTCGTATTTAAACGAATAAATCTTTCAGATATTAATATACACGAAAATAAAATAAAATTGTACTATATTTAATTTTTATATTTAATTTAATAATATTAAAATTAAATTAATTATTTTCAATATATTTTATTTTAATAATATTAAAATTAAATTAATTATTTTTCTCAAATATGCATGATGCAAGATTATTGAAAAGCCACACAGACATATTAAATTTAAACAAAGTAAAATAGTATGTTTTTTGATATAAATGTAATTGTAATTATTAAGATTTTTTTCCAATGTTTAAACTATTGTATGAATTTGTTAAAATTATTTTCACATATCTTTTAATATAAGAAATTAATCATACACGTAAATATATATATTTCACATAATTAATTATAAACAAAAAAGCTAAGCATAAATTACACTTGTATTAAATGAAGATGTGTCAGCTTGCAAAAATATCTAATTTGAGTTATAGAAAAGAGAGATGTGAAAAATAATATACAAAAGATATTACGTAAAAGAGTATTTTGACATTATGAAAGAATGAGAAAAATGCAAAAATGCAGAACGGAAATAGAAATAATCCTCGGAAAAATTTAAACTTGTCTACCTCGAGCAGTGCAAAAGATAAAAAAGATGGACGCGTTCCGAGAGAGCAAAGAGCTACAAGAAAAATAAAGAAATTCTTGTAATCTCGGAGAACTAAATCGACAGGGGAAAAGAAGGATGATCTTTACCTTGTCGTAGGGTAAGGAACAACGGCTGCTTTCCTTCCCGAGAATAAACGGCGCAAAGTCAGACCGAGCCATTCAAGCCTGTGCGCGATGCATAAAGGACCAATAACGACGAACGATGCAGCAGCTGGGCTTGTAAAACACAGAGATCCTGTGAAGATATCAGAGAATATTTTTTCAGACACTGCGCTGATTGTCCTGATGACTGACGATCCTTGATAGTTGACTATTTCAACGAATATACCGATAGAATAGAATAAAGATGAAAAATACACGACAGTTTTCTCAAAAGATTCCATTATATTCCAGTATATGCAGAACTCTATGAAAAACCAAAAATAATCACTTCATACAGCTTAAAAATATTCAGTATTAATCTCTGTCTAGTGGTTAAAAAAAATTCATTGATTCTCGTTAAACCTCATTTTTTCCCAGAATTTTTTGATATTTTAGGTTTCCATTAAAAGCGAGTTTAAAATACTTAAGATTTTTTTCAGATTTTGAAATAACAGACATATGAAAGAAACATTAGGAAAGAAAAAAAATTCCTCAACATTGCTTGATTCAATAGCAGAATCTGCATAAAATAGAATCCGGTATACTCAAAGAATTTATCTTGCGATAAATGATTTTCCAATTTTTTCATTTTCTTTTTTAAGATAAATAATCGAAACATATTATTAATTATAATAAATTAATATATTATTAATATATTAATATATTATTAATGTTAATGTAATATATTATTAATATATTATTAATAAATTAATATATTATTAATGTTATTATTAATATTATTAATATTATTAATTATATATAAGCGAATGGGTTTTTTAAATATTAATGAAAATAGAGCTGAATGTAAATGTAATATATAACAATTTCAATAAACACGAGTTTATGGTAGTTTCAATTTAACCAATTTGTTAGAAAATCATTTAAAACCGATAAATAAATATTTACACTTTCCATATATCATGTCATATTTGCACTGTCTATGTATCATTGAACAACAAAAAGGTACATCTGCGACGAACGCAAACATTCGAATTTGTATTTTCACTGTATCATACTAGTCTTCACCGAAATTACCTCGTTGCCGGAAAAAAGGAAAGAGCTCGGCGACAAAGTTGCCGTCGCAGATGTGAAATTTTTGAGAGATTCCAAGACCTGCTAATCCGCAATAGTAACAAACAAAAATCTAAAGGAGATCCTCGGCGCCGAAAGAAGGACAACTCAGGGGAAACTAGAAAAATTCGAATCGTCGGGTTACTTGGCCCGAAAGAACTTTTCACAGGAAAGATCGAGCTAATCCGTGAGATGAATAATATGAAATCGTTCACAGATGAACGAATCACGATGGGGAAACGCGTGGTAAGCGGTGGATCTCTAATCTTCTTAAAGAGGTTTGGCAAACCTCTCGTAGCGATCAGCGGTACTTAACAAGTTTCAGGAAATCGGCAAAAGAATAGATCCTCCGACGTTTTAGAGATTTAAATTTTCGAAGAACATGCGGAAAAATCACAAAATATTTAAATAAGCAATTTAACGACTACATTGCTTCTCTTTTATCGAAGAAATATACGTCCAATAAATATCGTCATGATAATCATATAATAATAAAGTAATAATGATAAAAATCGATATTTATATTGATCGATATCGCCGATTCAGCGATTTCGCCCCGATATTTTCCTCGTCTACATCTCTTCAGGGGTGTAAAGGGGATTTATAGAATTCTCAAAAATGAGAATCTATATCTTGGTAAATACACCAAGTAAAACATATGCCTCGTACACGTTTCTTTTTCAATATTTTTTTCCTCCTCTTCGTCTACAACGTTTACAACATTTGATGTTGCCTCGCTTTTATTAGAAATAAAAATTGCCTCGGTAAATGGCAATCTCCTAATCGAGGAGTTCGCCGGAGTTAGAGATTAAAGTTCCTTTTTTTTCAAACAAATCAAAGTACAAGCGGGGCAACATCAGATGTTGTAAACGTTTCAAACGAAGAGGAGGAAGAAAATATTGAAAAAGAAAATATTGTCAAAAATATTGTCGTCACGATTTACAAACAAAAATAATTAATATTGGAGAAGGAGGTTTTCTTTTCACGTCTTCCACCTGCGTCGGCTCTTTATTGCCTTTTGCGTTTTATTTTTTTAGTTTTATTATTCATATTACGAGCCTTTAATTTTTTAATTTTTTGATATATATTTTAAAAATAAATAAATAATCAATTTTGGAAATAAATAAATAATAAATTTCGAAAATAAGTAAATAAATTTCGAAGCAAATTTCAAGCTCCTTTCTCAGAATCATCTATCGAAATGTATCGATTATTTCAAACTTGTACCAATAATTATGAATAATGACAAGAAGTAATATTTTTCTTTCATCGAAATTCTTTTTGTGTGCAAATGCTTTAAATGTAAAATCACAACTAAGACAAAAGGAGAATGCTCGTTTATCACGATTCCTTTTCCGAGAACGAGTTCACCTGTCATCGGGCAAACAATGGAAGACGGCCGAGAGAATGAGAGGATGATGCGAGCCAGAGTGTCGGAGAAAGAAGAAGATGGAGCGCGTAAATAAGTGTATAAAAAGGGGCAAGACAGGATAGGGAAAAGCGGGACCGGGATGTATGTGTTCCCTGTCGTTTCCCTTCTCGTCCTAGTGCCATCTTCCACCGGTCGCGGGGCTATAATTTGGTCCTTGGAGATGCCACGCCCACGCATATACATCACCCTACTATCGAGATCTCGTGAGTCAGATAAGGCTTGTCACTTTGTCGGCGTACGTGTATGTATCCTGCACACACGCGCGGGATGCGCGGAATAGTGGAGAGATGAGAATCCGGATAACAACCGAGAAAGTAAGAGAACCTGCGAGAGGCTGGAGTGCAGAGAGTCCACGATCTCTCCAACTCGGATTCTACACCGAGTTGAAATCGAATTCCATATTGGTGCTTGCATTATCCTACCTCTATTGTATGTAATTAAAGCGGACTTATTCTTGCGGAATAAGAAGATGCGACAGGCACAAGAAGCCATGAAGCACATTTATGAATATTTATGAAACATACACGCAGCTCTATGCTCACTAGCAGAAAACATTACTCTTCTAAAATTCGAGTGAAATCAACGTTCAAATTAAAATTCAATAAATTATAATATATATTGTATTATAACAAATTTTTTATAATATATATATATTTTTATAATATTGTTTTTTTAATTTTATTATATTTCGTGTTTTATTCTATTTTTTATTATAACGAAAATTTTCTTTTCTTATCAGAACTCTAAAACTTACTCTTATTTTGATCGAAAAATAATAAAATATATAATAATGTGTATATATATATATATATATGTATATTATATATATATATATATAATAAATTATTATAATAATAAATAATTAAATTAATAAATAAAAAAAATATATATAATAATAAATATATATAATAATAAATAATAAATAATAAATAATTAAATTAATAAATAAAAAAAATATATAATATATATAATAATAATAAATATATATAATAATAAATAATTTTATAATTAACACGATTGAATTGCATTTAGATTTGCTAGGCTGCATATGTAGTTGCCAAAAGAACGTTTGGAAAGAGAAAATAGTGCAATCGCGTAATCGGATTCTTGATTATGACCATTTCAAATCTGCTTTCGCGGGGATACGTGCATCAATGTCGCGACAAGGAACCTTGACGCTTTTGACACGCGTTACATCCGTGTAGCAGAGTATCAACCTGTCAGGGATGTTGCGGGGTGTGAAACCCCGTGAGTAGGTATATACACGCTCGGATATAAGCGCGTATATACAACGCATAATATACCAGGTGACCCTCCTCAAACCGAACCACGCCTAGTTAGCCACCATTGTGCACTGTGAGAGTTTATGAACTGGAAACGAATAATCGCGGGCTCTCTTGACAACTTGATCGTTATACGATTCTCTGGTAAAATCCCACTTTCTTCGGGAAAAAGTTTGTCTCTCTTTCCGAACTGATCTATTTATATATATCCTATATAAACCCTAGACTTATATAAACCCTAGACTTATATAAAAATAATAAAGTATCCAATTGTATATATATATAATTTAATATATATTTCTTATTTTCTAATATTTATTTATTTCTCATCAAATCATCGTTCAAAATTCCATTCTACGTACAAAAAAGATTTTATTATAAATTAAATTCTAAATAAAGATTCCAAATAAAATTCTAAATAAAGATTTAAAACGAGAAATAATTTAATAGAAAAGAAATAAATATTTATTGGGATTATATTTACTTTTTATTGCAAAATAATAGAAACCATTATTAAATCGTATCGCTAAAATTATTGAAAGTCATATTTTTAATCAATTATATAGCATATATTTATGTGTAATTTTCTACTTTACATTTTATTATTAATTTAAAAAAAGATTTTATTATATAAATTCAATTCTAAATAATGATTTAAAACGAGAAATAATTTAATAGAAAAGAAATAAATATTTATTGGAATTATATTTACTTTTTATTGCAAAATAATAGAAACCATTATTAAATCGCATCGCTAAAATTATTGAAAGTCATTTTTAATCAATTATATAGCATATATTTGTGTGCAATTTTCTACTCTACATTTTATTATTAATTTAAATTCGATAAAACTGATTACAGAGAGAGACCGCGGGCAATTATTTTGAAGGAGAAATCATTTCTTTCGCGATCAATCATTCGGTCTCATTTGACTTTATGATTTTTCGCGATTTTATAACGCCATTATTGAACCTATTGAATTATACACGATATAATCCTACGTGTCAGGCGTCCTCGCGATGAAATGAGAAACGTTGCGCTGACCCACCGCAATTTTAATCCATCGTCGAGTCACGTGCTGTCCCCCATCGTCCCACCCCATCTGCGGTTGTATGTGGAAGATCAACGTATTATCTTGATACAGCAACAACGCGCAATCCCGCGCGACTGCTTTTTATTCGTCGCGTTATTCGCAAACGTGAATTCTCATACGGGAGAGATCGTCCTAAGTAAATAAAATCGCGCTCTACCCTTGTGTGCGCATAAATATGTGGGGACTAAACCTCTCGTTTGCGCCGTCATATTTAATTCCAAGTCATCCCAGCACACGTGTACGTTCGTTTCACTGCCATCGCGCGCATTAATATGGTATAAACTCGATATAAGAAAAAAAGAATAGAAAGAAGAGGGGCAGACAATTTAGAATAATTTTCGGTATCATTGCCATGTTGATATAGTAGCAAGGTATCGTGTAAATATATACATGTCGGAAATAAATTGCGAAAAAGTATCTAATTTAATTGAGCAATTATTTAATTCAATCTTTTTTCATTTTTTTCACGAATGAAAAGTCTACAAGTGTATGTTATTGGTATTGCCATCGAGCGAGGGGAAAAAAAGATAATCAATAAGGGTCGCGGTCTCTCTCTTCCTCTTCCCTCGTAACCCGAAATAATAAATAATAAGCAGTATTTATGAATTCCGTAAATTCATGGCACGTGCGCGCGAAACTTTTGTACAATCTGATTTACGCTCTTCGCGTGATCTAACGTTATGGAAATTTTCTTTTAACGAACCTCTGCAACACGTGCGTGCAAATCACTTCAGGTATATTTGAAAATTTATGTATATATAACAGAATTAAATGTGTAATTGAAGAACAATACAGAAACTACGAATTATGAATTAATATATACATATGTTGTTCTTGCTTCGAGAAATACGAAAATTGGAAATTATAATCTCAAATATATGTGTGTACATATATAACGAGGTTTTTCATATAAACATACTCCTACATCTCTCCCTGTGGAATTACATTTCTCCAAAAATGAAGATAAAAATTAGGTTTTTATTTTTTTCTCAAATTTGGAACAAGTTAAAGAAATGAAATTAGGATATTTTCTACTAGTAAAAAGGTTATTTATTAATATTTTTTTCAGCCTTCCGTATTGTTATAAAAAGATGAAACTAGCAACCCCTATTCAATTTTTTATTAGAATTTTTTAATGTATTTTTATATAAAAAATACTCTTAATTTTTGACAAAAAATTATCTCCTAAAATTTTTTACATTTATTAAGAAATACTTTGTATATATATATTATACTTCTGGACAAAATTAACGTATATTGTTTTTCTCACTTTTTCTTTAAAATTTATCATTAAAATTTAATATCAAATTTTAAAAAATATTATGCGTTAATTTTGTCCAGGAATATATATAGAGTAAAACGATATTGTGCGAATGTTAGTTCACGAGCGATGGGAAACCATATAAATTCGTGCTCTACATTCATGCTTAACTTTCCCGAAATGTGATCCCCTGTTCGTCCGGTCGAGAACTGTCAAATGTCATAAATTGCCTCGACCTGTGCTCGGTCTGTTTTAACGGAAGCGAACATAAAATGAGAATACACGGAACAATAAATAATAACAATAACATTTAAACTCGCTTAGATGCGTCCGTAATTATTTACTTATCCGTTGTCACGAGTAAATATAAACGCGCGGGTGTAAAACGAATACGAAGGCGATCTCGTTCCTTTTTGCTCGCCGGCGGAGAATGGCAGTCAGGAGATGTTTTTCCAACGAGAAGCGATAAAGGGACAAAGTTTTCGTGTCCGAGCAATAATACCATCGTGTCGGAGGCGGAGCGGCATGGATATGTCCCGGGGGTATCCCGCCCATTAAACCTGCTCAGCAAAGAGGTATAACAAACCCGGCAAGAGGACCGCAGATGTCTTCTCTAAATCCCCTTGAAAAACCGCAATCCGATGAGCATAAATTCGTGTATAGTTAACCGCTTCGTTCTCATAATCTCGCCGCGACGTGGAAATTTAATAACTGTAAATTATGCCCGAGGCAGCGAGTGCATCGAAAGGAACCTTTATTGACAGAATCGATTGATCGAACGATCATTTTTAACAGTCTTACGACAAATCCGTACAAACCGACGCCATTCGTTGAAACGTCAAATAAGCGTCGATCGTGGTCCATCACGTCTCTGAGACGATTGCAAAATGAAATTCGACCAAGGAAACGGCCGACAATTGACCGATGAAGTGCTCCCCTCGACCCACTTTCTTAAATAAGCTCATTTATTCTCCTTGATGCTCGTGCGATTTTTTTTAAATTATACATTACTCGCGCGGGGAATACCATATACGTTGGTTGCCGGTTTTTTGTCAGAAAATAATAAACTAAAAGAGAATTTTACGGTAAGCTCATTTTCTAAGAGATTCGACGAGCGGCTGTTATTTATCGCGCAATATTTCTCAACTGTCATCGTTAAATATGCCGATTTCTGCTCGAAAAAGATTCGCTCAAAGGCTGTTTCAAGTGTGCAATTTGACGATTTATATTTTAAAGAATTAATTAATTTTCAGATGAATTTTCCAAGGATCGATTCGACATTTATTAAAACAACTACAATAAAATGGCTGATAATAGGAAGAATCAAGCAAATCTGTTATTCGAAATACAATCGACAATAATAAAACGAAACGCCGGACATATTGAAAACACATATTGTGTAATCAATTATCGACACGTCCGAGGAAGAGACTAACGTCCTTAAATAATTCATCCGGAGACTTCGAGAATGAATCGAAGGCCGTTTGGGATCAGATGCAAATCGGATTCATTAGCGTTAAGCCAGAGACGGGGGTGGAAGAGGTGGAGTCGACCCCTCGACGTAAACACGCTGCCGGCTCTAGTCCTGCTTTCGGAGGGCTGTTATTGCGCGGTTACACCAACCCCTACCGGCATCTGTCTCTTTCGCGAGTACATTTGCACTTTATCCTCGTGCTAATCCTTCTAGCTCGGCTCACAAATGCAGAAATACTTGAAAACTCTTATCATTCCACAGAAATTTAATTACGACACGTTTGCAGTCGTTGCGTTATCCCAAAGGTTGAAAAAACCGGAGACTTATCTGTACAAAATTCTCTAAAAAAAATATTATTTCGATATGTTATATATCTGTACATATATGTATTATAATTGTATATATAGATCTCTAAAAATATGTATTATCTTTCTATAATAATTCATCTTATTATTTATTTATTTATTATTAATTTATTTTTGTTAACTTATTTATTACTTATTTTTTATTAACTTATTTATTTTTGTTAAAGAAAGAGAGACTTTCCTACAACTTTTTAATTTTATTGCGACAAGAAGATCTCGAAATTCGTAAAAAGTAACTGGCATAAGTAAAGCACCGATTGTGACGCAATAAATTTTAAAAGAGAAATGCGCTGTAAAACGTCAATCACGATGACCGAAAACAATGATCGCGCGTAAACACTTCTGAATCGGGATCAGTTCGGGACTTTTCCCTAGGGCGGGGTCACGGGAGCACCAAGATATACCCTCGAGATTACAAGGATTACGCGGAGATTGAATCACTTCCCAGCCACCCCGCGCGAATGCCTAAATGTGTCTCCGGCAAGCTGTCCCTTAATCATCGTGTCTTTACCAGAGGTCGTTATCGCGCTTCCGATCCCAAGTTATACGCTTCGTGCTCCGAATTGCATATCGTCAAAAAGCGCTCGTTGTCACGTGTCACGTCGCCGCGACATTATTTTCACATGAGAGTTACAAATTCTTTTTCCTTTAAATATTTTTCGCGAAATTTGCACACTCGCTCTACGTAAACCCTTCTCTTGAGTATTAATAGTGCATTTATCTAATATAATAATATTGAAGGTAAAGCATCTGCGATTATTTGTTATAACTGATAAATATATAATATTCTCTTGAATATTAATAGTGCATTTATTCAATATAATAATATTGAAAGTAAAACATCTGCGATTATTTGTTATAATTGATAAATATATAATATTCTCTTGAATATTAATAGTGTATTTATTCAATATAATAATATTGAAAATAAAACATCTGCGATTATTTGTTATAATTGATAAATATATAATATTTATATTTTTCTTTTACGCACATTCTTTCTTTTATTATATCATATTTAAATATTTTTTTAAACACATCGATTAGATTTATAATCTCTTTAATTAGATCCATTGTTCTGGTTCTGATTTTTAAATCTGATTATTAATGATAATAGAATTCTTGTTCTGATTTTAAAATCTGATTATTAATAAGAATAGAAATAGCTAATAATAATAAACTCAGGTAACAAAAATAATATTAAACATGCATTATCCCTTTAATAGAGAAAATTCGTACAAATTAGATTCGATGATTTCAATAGGTTTTCGCAACAAGAAGAAATTTCCAAACACATCGCGAAACTCTTGTAGAGCAACATATATAGCCAGAAATAAAAAGAAGAGAAACAAATTTTTTTCCTTTATATATTTTTCGCGAAATTTATACACTCGCTCTATGTCCTACGTAAACCCTTATCTTAAGTATTAATAACGCATTTATTCAATATAATAATATTGAAGGTAAAACATCTGCGATTATTTATTTTAATTAATAAATATATAAGATTTATATTCTTCTTTTACACACATTCTTTTATTACAATATCATTTAAATTTTTTTTAAAACATCGATTAGATTTATAATCTTTCTAATTAAATCCATTGTTCTGATTCTGATTTTTAAATATGATTATTAATGAGAATAGAATTCTTGTTCTGATTCTGATTTTTAAATAGATTAAATAGAATAAATTTAAACAGATTAAATAGAATAAATTTTCTGATTATTAATAAGAACAGAAATAGCTAATAATAATAATAAGCTCAGGTAACAAAAATAATATTAATATGCATTTTCCCTTTAATAGAGATTGACAAATAGACAACAGGTTTTGCCAGCAACGAACTTGTAGAGCAACAAATAAAAGAAGAGAAACAATTTTCCTTTATATTTTTCGCGAAATTTATAGCTCTATGTCCTACGTAACCCTTATCTTAAGTATTAATAACGCATTTATTCAATATAATAATATTGAAGGTAAAACATCTGCGATTATTTATTTTAATTAATAAATATATAAGATTTATATTCTTCTTTTACACACATTCTTTTATTACAATATCATTTAAATTTCTTTTAAAACATCGATTAGATTTATAATCTTTCTAATTAAATCCATTGTTCTGATTCTGATTTTTAAATATGATTATTAATGAGAATAGAATTCTTGTTCTGATTCTGATTTTTAAATAGATTAACTAGAATAAATTTAAACAGATTAAATAGAATAAATTTTCTGATTATTAATAAGAACAGAAATAGCTAATAATAATAATAATAAGCTCAGGTAACAAAAATAATATTAAACATCCCTTTAATAGAGAGAACTCGTACAAATTAGATTCGATGATTTCAACAGGTTTTTGCAACAAGAGGAAATTTCCAAACACATCGCGAAACTCTTGTAGAGCAACATACATAGCCAGAAATAAAAAGGAGAGAAAAAAATTCCAAGAAGGCGAGTGGCCAAAGTTTTCTCGTCTCCGGGCGAATGATCGCGTCAATTATGCGAAACGCGCGTAATGAAAGCGCCGTCATGAAAACCAGTTGAAAACAAACTCTGAAAGGATCTTGGCAACCCCTAATCAAGTCCCGTTTAATAAAACCGGGTCCGGGGATCCCTGAGTCTTGCACCCCCGGCGTCGGGGCCGAGCTCGGCTAATCTGACTTTGATTAAACTTTTAGCGACACCGAAAAGGGTGCCGGGCCGATAGAAACGCGTACGCGCTCTCGCGCGTTCGCACACATAAATGCACGTGCGTGCGTGCGTGCATGCGTATACGTGTGTGTGTGTGTGCATCAACGGAACGGCCGATGTGTAAGTCGATTTTTATTACGTTCCATCGCATATATTATAGCAGGGTGCGCGGTTAATGGGTTTATCGACGTCGCGGGATTACAACAATAAAGTTTTCCGATGCTCCGAAAACCGCATTCGATATGCCATGTTCCTTTAAGTCGCTTTTTTCGTCGCGCCTGTTGTATCAGGATTTTTGCGCGATGCATTAGGTCCAAATAATATTCAACATCCGATATAAAATGCGTACTTTGCATCGGTACCCTATAAATTTATTTAGAAATGTATTGTGTAAAAAATTTATCGTTTCCCATACAGCACAAAACATTGCAGCAATATTGCGGCGATATTGCAATGTTACTGCATCGATTAGATTTATAATCTCTTTAATTAGATCCATTGTTCTGATTTTTAAATCTGATTATTAATAATAATAGAATTCTTGTTCTGGTTCTGATTTTTAAATCTGAATCAGAACAAGAATTCTATTATTATTAATAATCAGATTAATAATAATAGAATTATTAATAATAATAGAAATGTAAATATTATTAATAATAATAGAATTCTTGTTCTGGTTCTGTTTTTTAAATCTGAACCAGAACAAGAATTCTATTATTATTAATAATCAGATTTAAACATCAGAACAATGGATCTAATTAAAGAGATTATAAATCTATTTATTAATAGATTAAGAGATTATAAATCTGATTATTAATAAAAATAGAAATAACTAATAATAATAATAAACCCAGGTAGCAGAAGTAATATTAAAATATGCATTATCCCTTTAATAGAGAGAATTCATTGCTGCAATGTCTTGTGCTGTATGGATTGTATTTTTTGACATACACGTATATAATATAAAACATAATCACACACACATATACACACATATATATGTATATATATTTTGCAATCTTAGATGCTATTGCAGATATAAATATAATCACCCCTTCCAGAAAACACCAAATAACAATTATATTATTGTTAGTTATAATTTCCCACTCAACAATATAACTGTTACATGTTATATAACAGTTACATAACACGTTACACTTATACTATTAGTGGGAAATTACAATTATATAAATATTACTTGGTGTTTACTGGGACATATAAAAAGATACATTTTACTAATCTCCACTTTTACGTTAATTTTTTTGTATAATTTCAGATGACGAATTCTTATACATATTCTATCGTGCATACATATTGACTTACCACAAGCAGATATACGTTGTTCAACTGTTCCACGCCATTATCTACGTCATCGAAAGCATCGAGGGGATATGCTCCAACATCGGGACGAATCGTTATCACACACTATCACGCACATAAAAATATACATTTTACGCGTCTTATTAGTCTCAGTTTTTACGTTACCTCTTGTATAATTTAAGACGACGTATTCTCTTTGTATAATTCGAGACGACGAATTCTTAGCAACTGCACTACTACGTCATCGTAGCCTGCATATACATGTTGACTTATCGCAAGATGCAGGATGTTTAATTGTCCACGCCATTGTCTAGTCGTCGGAAGCATCGAAAGGATATGCTTAAGCATCGGAACGAATTCGTTATCACACTATCACAGTATCACAAGTACGATTTTGATAACGACACAACTTTACGAATCTTAATCGTGCACGTTCGCGCGCGAAAGTGTTAGGACTAGTAGCTCCCTCTGCTGTCAATTCAATGAAACTAGTTCACTAGCGTCCCGTCATCTATATCCGCTTTAGAGATTAGGAATTACATATAGCCACGTCCATTTTTCGACTGCTGGTAAAATCATTTGCTACGTGTCCGTACATCGATAAATTTTTTACAGATTTTACGATTTCGAATCTGATAGTAAGATATGAATTCAATTGTATAATTCATTAAGAATTTTTCTTTATTTTAGCAAATATTATGAACATTAATGTATAATAAAATGCACGCTCACTCATTCTAAATGTTATTCTTGATAGAGAGAAAAAAATAATGTGTATGTTGTGTGTTTAATAAGTTTTTAGAAAAACAATTTTATGAAATAACATAAATTTTTCTAGGCAAAGTAATAATAATAAAACTTATTTTGTAACTAAATTTTTACTATTTAATACTTAATATTCATTAATGTAATTAATGTAATTATATATTGAAATATTAACGCAATTAATAAAATATTTGATTAAATATAAAGTAATATAAAAGTTATAACAAATAAAATTAAGTTCTTTTATTCTTAAGAATAAAAGAACTTAATTTTATTTATTATAACTTTTGTATTAAGTCAGAGACTTAAGTCAAAAACATCTTCACAATATCTCTTTCAAATTATTAATAAACAACATAAAACATATCTGTCTAAAGGATTTTAAGTTATTTTTAAATGTTGTTTAGGGACATGAGTGTATTGCCCCCATAATAGTTAACAAAACTAAATTCAATTTTTCTTGTTTCTTAAAGAATAAATAAATTTTCAAAACTTATAAAAACTTTAAAACTTCTTCCTAAATATAGTTAATTGATTAATTTTTAATTTAGAAAAATTAAAAGTGTTTAATATTAGAGCAATATTATTAATATTGTTGCAATACATTGCCATAGCATTAGAATGTTGCCGCAATATAATTTTTAACAACTTTCCTAGTTCATAGATTAGTTAAAAAAAGAGATTAGTTATTAAATTTTAATCAATTTAAATCAATTATAAAATCATCTGTAATGACAAAATTCCAATTACAAATGTATAATATAAAATTTAAAATATTTCTGTCAAATTCTATAATCGATAGCAATTATCGCATATTATATGAACATTCGCAATATTTTTAAAGCTAAATATGTATTAAAAGCAAACTAATCGATTTCAATGTTCTTTAAATATATTATAGAGGAAGAATCGCTAAATGTGTTTTGCATCAAACATACAATTTTACTTTCGTAAAATCTTATCTTGCATCATTTCAAAATATAAAAAATAGTTTCAAAATAAAATTTAAAATAAAATTTAAAATTTATGATAATAAATGTGATTATGTAAATAACTAATCACTTCTGTTGTACGCCTCTTCAATGGATTGGCTATTGATTGACATTTATTTATGACAAATTTACAGATTAAATTCAGCGTACATTCAATGAATATTAAAACATCCTTTATATCCTATTTTCTCTAATGTAACTCATGAAAATAACTTTAATTTTAACTATAATTTGTAATAAAACAATAAATTTAGATAATATACATAATTATATATATAATATACATAATTATAATTTCAGTATAATGAAAAATAATTATAATATTATAATATTTATAATAGTTTATAATAAAAAAACTATAGTAGGGACTGATTACTATTATTACTATATTATAATAAAAGTTGAACGAAGCGTGGTACAAGACAAGTCAGCAGCACACTAGCCTACAAAGCTAAAAGTCCCGATTTCGATTCCCAATAGAACCGAAAACTTGTATACTCTTGCTCCTCTCTCGGAAGGCAGCGGCAATCCAGCGAGAAATCTTGCCATGAAAATCTCTCTAATTAGAGCCGTTCAAAATCGGCATTAAAACTGTAGGTCTCATATATCGTGTGATAATCTGCGCAACACAGGTATATGAAAGAGAAAGATCACCACACTACGTTCGAAATCGAACAAGGACTGATACAAATAATAAAAAAGAATATGACATAAGAAAATATTTCGTTTATATATTCGCATACATCTACTATCTAAAACTATCTAAAAATATTACAAATTATTACTATTATTAAATGTTTCGCGAATTACTGCGGCATCTCTTGAGTCTCGCTAACATTTGATTCGATACATAATGAATATTTGTAATTTTACAGAGATTTCTGTAAAATTACAGAATATCGCCCAATCTCTGTAAAATTACAAATACCCATTAGTATCAAAAGCAAATGTTAGCGAGACACTACCTAAGAGATGCCGCAGTGATAATATTTAATAATAGTAATAACTTATAATGTTTTTAGATAGTTTTAGATAGTAAATGTATGCGGACATAAGCGAAATATTTTCTTATGTCATATTCTTTTTTATTATTCGTATCAGTTCTTGTTCGATTATAAAGCCTAAAACAGGACATACATTTTTTATACATTATACAAATAATACATAATGAAAAAAATATATATATATTATATGATATATAAATAGAAAGAAATGTTTGATATTCATATTTTGTGATACGTAACACATGATTATCTTTCAATATGATATAATAATACGATTGTAAATATCCCAATGTCACATTTAAACTCTAATTGATTCGGAGGACAAGAAAATTCAGTTTGATATTTGTTATGCCATCCAATTATGACCGACGTAACTACCTTTACTTTTATAATTATCTTCAAAACTAACGACCATTCCAGTTGCGAATTTTAATTTATAAGATCTTCTTTCGCAACAGTTTCCAATAAGAAGAGACGTACACTGAAAAATTAGAATATAATTGACGTTTCTTTTTTAACTAAATTTTAAATCGCATTTTGTAGTTTTGATTTTGATTATAGATAATTAATAATGTATAATTATAACGAATATGATTACATATTAATGTACTTTATGTATATAATAAACTATCTTCAAAGTGATTTATAATAACATATGAAAAAATATTTATTATATCCTCATTTATATCTATTTCCGAGAGAAGAGTGAAAGAAATATCTATCGGCATAAAATTTTTAAAAACTTTTCCTAGTTCATAGATTAACTAAAAAAAAGATTGGTTATTAAATATTAAATAAATTATAAACTCATTTATAATGACAAAATTCCAATAATATATATAAAATTTAATAAATATATAAAATTTAAGATATTTATGTCAAATTTTATAATTGATAGCAATTCTTGCACATTATATAAACATTCACCATTTTTCTAAAGCTAAATATGTATTAAAAGCTACTAATTGATTTCCATATTCTTAAAATGTACTATAGAAGAAGAATCACTGAGTATTTTGTATCAAATATACAATTTTAATATTGTTTTTATTTCTGCACAAAATGTATATCCTAATCTCACTTATTTATCTATTTATTAAGCTTAAAAAAGATCTCTTTTAAAACTCATATTAAATCTTTATCAAAATTGATATAATTCTTTTATTTATAAAAAAGATTTATAAAGAAAATTTATAAAGAATATAAACCATGCTTAGTTAATAAAAAATGTGCAAAAGATGACGAACTACGTTATTGTTATCAAGAATAGCAATAAGAACCGACCCGAGCTCGATGAAACGCATACTCCTTGCCATCGCAGATTGGCAGATTGCAATCGTAGATTGGCAGCAGTCGGGAGTAAAAATGCTTTTTATATCTTTAATTATATTTATATGAAAACTTCTTACATTTTTTAAATGAAATTTTATCATTATAAATTACAAATGCTTTACATGTTGTTTTCTCTAATTCGAAATTTTTTATGTTATTATTACGAGAGAAGACAACCTCAAGACAATCCTCGCTTATCTTCCAATTTTCAATTTATCAATATCAATTATAAGTATCAAAATATTAATAAAAAAGATTTTTTATTTCTTTTCTTGTCAGTTTCTCAATATATTAAGAGAATATTAAAAATTTTATATAAAACTGGATTTATCTGCTTTTATGAATACTTGATAATTTTTGATTATTTACTTTTCCCGATAAAGGAAACGAAGAATGAATATTTTCTTTACGCATTCTTTAATTTTTGTCTGTAATTCATATTTTATCTATGTCCAAAAATAACTGTATTTTTGCTCCTGGTAAACTCTATATGATTTACATAGTCTATTTAATCTCTTTTGGGTATGAATACTTGATTATTTACTTTTCCCGATAAAAGAAACGAATATTTTCTTTATGCATTCTTGTCTGTGATTCATATTTTATCTATATCCAAAAATAACTGTATTTTTGCTCCTGGTAAACTCTATATGATTTACATAATCTATTTAATCTCTTCTTGGTATGAATACTTGATTATTTACTTTTCCCGATAAAAGAAACGAAGAACGAATATTTTCTTTATGCATTCTTGTCTATTTGATTCTCTTCTGGGTAAACATAGATAAAATAGATATAGATAAAATATGGATAAGCCTGCACAAAAGGGTAATCTGCCGGTATGATTTGGATCTTAACATATATTGTCAAGGTCATCCTCGTGAGTACATTCCAACATTCCAAAGGTTTTAGTCATCGGTCGTTGTATATTAAAGATTACAATTTCACATAAATTTGCAACTTTCCACGCAAAGCAAGGTACACATCACTCCTGAGTCAGTGCAAAACGAGGTCTATTGTTGTACGATTTCACATAGGTTTCATGTGTTCATTGTAGAACGCGTACGCTGTTAATCATAAGTGAAGGAGATAATAGATGTATGATGCAGGGTGGACTTCGCTTGAGGAAAATTGTAAATCAATGTGGAACTGTACAATTATAGACCTCGTTTCGCACTGATTCAGAGGTGGTGTAAAATGTATGTTGTATCTATAAAACTTATTTTTATTAAAATCCAGATTTATTATTGTATAAGATGTCTGAAAATTATGTGAAATTCATAAAACTTTTTTCGTCTATAATTTTTTAACAAACAACGACGGACAGTTAAAACTTTTGAAATGTTACTCAGGAGAATGATCTTGACAACATAAAGTCAAAGTCAAAGTCTTATCAAGGTCCCCTTTTATGAAAATTTACCCATTCATGGAGTTCTTACCTGAGTTTCTCCGAAATGTTGTTTCCTCCAAACATACTGCTTAAATTCTTTTATTCTTTTATGATTTATATTTTCTTGTTTCTTTTTCAACGAAAAGTGATTTATCTTGTTTAACGGCCACTGTTTCATTTCTTAAACATGTCCGCTTTCTTTTTCACTTTCTCTACTTTCTCTACATTTTTTTGCAGTTTACTCTCTCTTTATCTCTCTCTCTCTCTTTCATCCTTATCATATTTTTTAGAGAAATAAATTCAAACATTTATCATGATTTACGAGTTCCGTCGCGCGAGCACTGTTGTGTCTTCAATGATTCCGCGAAATGAATAATAATAAAATCTTGTAAATAAAATGTAATATGGTAATCTTTTTTGTTTATTTAATATTAATAATAAAACTATTTCGCGCGCACATGCATTATTTTACGACCGACTTGTATTTCATTTTAGAATATATGGGATGATGTTAAAGAAAAGCAATTATTAAATCCTAAATTATAAAATCATCCGAAAGAATTAATTATTGAAGTCTAAAACAATCACAGAATTATCCGCAATAATAAAATTCCCATTACAAATGTACAAAATTTGAGATAATTTTAACAAATTTTATAATCGATAGAAATTGTTACACATTATCTGAACATTCCCGAGTTTTCTAAAGCTAAATATTAAAAGCAAATTAATCGACTTTAATGTTCTTGAAATATATTATACAGGAACCATAGCTAAATGTGTTTTGCATCAAACATACAATTTTATCTCTTCTTTCCTTTCGTAAAATCTTATCCTGCATCATTTCAAAATATAAAAAATAATTTCAAAATAAAACTTAAAGTAAAATTTAAAATTTATGATAATAAAAGTGGTTATGTAAATAACTATTTGCTTCTGTTGTACGCATCTTCAATGGATTGGCCATTGATTGATATTTATTTATGACAAATTTACAAATTAAATTCATCAATAAATATTACATTCAATAAATACTAAAACATCCTTTATATCCTATTTTCTTTAATGTAACTCATGACAATAACTTTAAATCTAATATATTATATTACATTATATATCTATATTACAAATTAATACTATTATAAAATTCGCGAATCACTGCAGAATCTTTTGGGTAATGATTCGCCAACATTTGATTAGGTACATAATGAGTACCCGTAATTTTACAGAAATAACGCCCAATTTCTGTATTATATATCCACCGTGACTTGCATATTGATGTTATAAAGCCTAAAACAAAACAGATATTATTTATACGTTATACAAATAATACATAATAAATATATATATATATTATATGATATATAAACAGAAAGAAACGTTTAATATTCTTACTTTGTGGTACGTAACACATGATGTCATTATCTATCAAAATGATATAATACGGTTCTACACGATTCCCAATATCACATTCGAATTCTAATTGATACGGAGGAAAAGAAAACCATTCAGTTTGATATTTGTTATGCCATCCAATTATGACACCTACGTAACTACCTTTACTTTCATAATTATCTCTAAAATTAACAACCATTCCAATTGCGAATTTTACTTTATCCGATCTTCTTTCGCAACACTTTTCAATAAGAAGAGATGGACACTGAAAAATTAGAATATAATTGACGTTTCTTTTTTTAACTAAATTTTAAATCGCATTTTGTAGTTTCGATTTTGATTATAGATAATTAATAATTAATAATTATAACGAATATGATTATATATTAATGTACTTTATGTACATATAATAAACTATTTTCAAAGTGATTTATAATAACGTATAAAAAAGTACCTACCATATCATTATTTATATCTATTTCTGAGAGAAGAGTGAAAGTAATATCTATTGGCATATAATTTTTAAAAACTTTTCCTAGTTCATAGATAATCTAAAAAAGAAAGTTATTAAATTTTAAATAAATTATGAAATCATTTGTAATGACAAAATTCCAATTACATATATATAAAATTTAAGATTCTTTGTCAAATTCTATAACCGATAGCAATTGTTGCACATTATGTGAACATTCACAATTTTTCTAAAGCTAAATACATATGTATTAAAAGCTACTAATTGATTACAATTTCTTTGAAATGTACTATAGAAGTAGAATCGCTGAGTATTTTCCATCAAATATACAATTTTATAAAAAAAAAAAAAAAAAAAAAAAAAAAAAAAAAAAAAAAAAAAAAAAAAAAAAAAAAAATCTCAGAATACAATTACATTTATGAATAAAAAGCAAAGATTTTTGTTTAAAATCCTATTCAAATAAAAAATCGTAATACAAATAATTACTCACTTGTTTTATAGATATCTTCATCCGATCGGGTATGTCTACATGTGATTGATATATAATTATAAAAGAAATCTGCTGATTAAATTGATCATACATCCACTCAATATTAAAATGTTCTGTATATTCTTTACGACCTCTGTATCGAAAATAAAGAAAAACATATATATAAATAGATGAATTTCATACAATATACTGATATTCTGATGATTCTTTTAATGATAAATTTGTTAGCCTATTTAGAATCAAATTTTTTTAGCAAAAAAAAAGCACCGAGAAAAATTATTATTTATTATATAATAATATACTTATTATTATTATAATTTCTCCAATCTAGTAAATTATTTTTTTTACATTGTTTATGTGTAAATGCAAACAGTAATTATATGTGTATAAGAAAAATTAAGATAAGTGATCTCAAAATCGAGATCAGATACATATATTACCTCGGTTTCCAAACTACATGAATTGAATTGTTTCGACATTCATAATTTATTGATAGTTCAATATGTACGCCCAATCTTCTTGCCACGCAGATGTATATTATAAACCATAACAGTTTTTTATTATGTAATTCCTGAAAATGGCTTTCTCTAATCTGTAATAAGAGATAATGATTTAATATACATACTTGTAGTCTCAATATAATAAAAAATAATTATAATAGTTACGACAGTAATAAAAAAAGAATATCATGTAAAAAAATATGCCGTATATATGTTCATATATACTTACATCTGATTTCCATGGATAATTTAAGTTATAGGAATCAAAATTTAAAATAATTTTGTCCAATATGCATTTAATTTGTTTTGCTTGACTTTCATCCCAATAATTTTCATGAATATTATTACGTTTCCAAATAGACAATTGTTTAGATGATATCGAAAATATTTTATGAGTGGGATATTCCTCTCTAAGACTCTTTAATACGTTTTGCATAATATTTTCAATCAGTTTGTCTACATGGAACAAAGAAATATATTTTTCTGGTTGGCACCATTGTAATGTTATAGCAAGCAGTTCTTCCGTAAAATTGTTGGGATTGAGGATTTTTATAAATTTTTTAATTTTTTTACAGCATAATGTCTAATCCAACATCGAAAAAGTTTTATACTATAATATCTATGCGTTAAATCGCATTGCCTGAAATATTCAATAATTATTTGTATGATTAATACATTAGTTTATTACATGCTGATAGTATTTTAATATATATCTTGAGTCATACCATGGAGATTGTGTATAAATAGTTTTAATAAATTCATCTTTCAAGAAAGTACAATGCATAATATCTGAGCAACATTGTTTAAACAATAAAGAGAAATCGTCCAAATAATTATGGTCAGCAGAATAGTAGTAGTGTTTCTTGGACATGTCAGACACAAAATTCCACAATTCTGTTGTACATTTTATAGCCGCTTGTACATCTGAAATATTAACATCATAAAAACTTTTCCCCGTTTTTCTTTCGTAGATTTGTGCTGCAATGGGCCATCTAAAATTTAAACAAAATATAATTAAATTAATTTTTTAAAGACATAACATAAAGTCATAAAAATTGTACAACGCTGCAATATATATTTAAATCAAATTGAAGAAAATATTTAAAACGTTAATCTGATTAATAAATATAAAAAATACGCGTAAATAATCTTTAAACGAATTATAACAATAATAATTTTTATAATACAGCGCGCGTGAAACAGTTTTATATTATATTATTATTGTGCTATATTGTTACATATAAAGTTTAAATTTCTTGTACGCATCCGTGAAAAATAATTAATGCGTACGTTCAAATATTTTAAACTTTTCGCATCGATTATCAAAATCCATAAGATCTAAACGGTAAGATTCAAGAAACTTTTTATTTTGTGTGATATAAGCTACGTATTGTGTTTATAGTATAACTCATGTATTATGTATTAAAATTTAATAATATAAAAAATTAATATTTTTCTATTAGAAAATTAAAATATCAAACAACCTAAATAAAAAGTCTAAAATGAATCATCAACTGAAATCAAAGTTTTGTACAATATTTACTTATTGGCTGATAGCATATGGTATTTTTATTTTATTATATATTTCGTATATATTTAACGTACATTATCTATGAAAATTGATAACATGAAGTATTTTACGTTACTGTTTCTCATTCGGCTAAAATATTATCAAATTACTTCATATAAAAATATTCCACAAAAATTTATATATTTTAGATTTATTCTTATTCGAAAAATCATCTCTTTCATAGTTATTCCTATCTTGCAAGAAATAGTTATTGATAGTATAATAAATTATTCTATATTTTTTATAGAACCTTGGAAAAGCTTTTTCGCAAAAGCTTTGAAAACTTTTAAACAAAGACAGACTTTATATCATTTAGCTAAATATAGTTTTTAGCTAAAAATTTTCAAAATTTACAGGATTTCA
Source organism: Camponotus fellah (assembly GCA_030586385.1). Taxonomy (NCBI): domain Eukaryota; kingdom Metazoa; phylum Arthropoda; class Insecta; order Hymenoptera; family Formicidae; genus Camponotus; species Camponotus fellah. Next base: position 2,052,915 of record JAPIVC010000550.1, read on the forward strand.
TCAGAGACGCAAAGAAATCAATGCTTAAAACAATGCGATAGCTTCAAAAATTTGCGAATTTTTAAAAATATTGTATAGGAATTAATTTTAAAATTTCTTGTACTACAATTATTTTTCGAAATATTTAAAATTTTTAAAAAATCAGAAATTTATTTCAAATGAAGAATTGAAGATTTTGTGTGATATAATTTTTGCTTTGTTTTTTGACCAGATTTTTGTCAAATTTTTTCTCATATATGTGATAAACTACTCAAGTAAAATAACATTTAAAAGAACAAATAAAAAACTTACCTTTGGGAAAACTTTTTTCTCCACAGATGTTTGTCATTAATAATTAATTGGCGGAACTGCTTGGATGTGGAGCTAAAGTTTACGATGTCTTTAATGGTGATATCTTTATATTCTAAAATTATGGAAATTATTTCTGCAGGCATGTGTACTAGCATAGCCATTGTTATTATTATTAAAGATTTAAAAAAATTTTTAAACTTTGAAAAAATTCTGTTTTATTAACGAATCTGTCGATACACTTTAACTTCCTTCACGAATAATTAGCACGATGTTCACTGTACGAAGTCAAATCACAAAGTGAACCTCTCGGGGATGTCCTATGAAATAGTGTAACAAAAGCACAAATATCTTAGGTTTATATTAGAAAAGACTAGAAAAGAAAAGAAAAAATACATTTAAAGACATTTCTTTTCTCTCTCTTTTGAGCAGGGGAAGTGAGTTTTATGGGCTTTATGCTTTTACGAATGCTTGACAAATTTTGACTATTTACTTTTTCAGGTCAAGAAAATAAAGGACGGATACTTTTTCTATGCATTCTTTAATTCTTGTCTTTCTTTATGCATTCTAATTATCTGTGACTCATTTTTTATCTATTTCCAAAAATAACGGTATTTTTGCTCAGGGGAAACTCTATGTGATTTATATAGCCTATTTGATTCTCTTCTGTTAATATATTTTAACATTGTTTTTATTTCTTCACAAAAAGTATATTCTAATCTCACTCATTTATCTATTTAATAAATAGCTTAAAAAAGATCTCTTTTAAAACTCATATTAAATTTTTATCAAAATTGATTTAATTTTTTTTAATTATAAAGAAAATTTATAAAAAATAAATTCTTCTTTATATTTATAATTATATTTATATAAAAACTATTTACATATTTATAATAAAATTTTATTATTCTAAATTACAAATGCTTCATATGTTGTTTTCTCCACTTTAAAACAATTTTTTTATATAATTATAACAAAGTCTAGTCCTCATTTCTTACAATTTTCAATTTATTAAATAAATCATAATTTTAAAAAATGCAGTTAATAGCATTACTCAAATGGCTTTATAAATCATATCAGAGTATTAAAACTGATATAAAATTCTCGTCGACTTCTCAACATATTAAGAAAATCCTAATGATTTATATAAATTTACAACTTTTTTAGGAGTAAAACAAATTATGATATAAAAAATGATCAAAACACAGCAAAATCATTGAATCACTTTATTGTCACACGCCATCTCTGGCATCGGGGGTATCTTTTATCAGATATATGATACTGGATACAGTCACTAACGTTTTATATTTATTCATCTCGCGATCTCCTACCGCGAGCTCCGTGAATGAGGCGACAGCCTTTAAAGCGATCCGCGATTGGTCGTACGCGGTGTGAAGAGAGAGAAAATGCATATTATATAATTGAAAAAAAATTAAAATATAACATTCATATCATGCAATGATTACTTGGAATCAATTCGGATTTCTTCGATGTTTTCGAAAGCGAGAGCGGAACAAAGGTTCACGGAGTTCTCGGCTGAGATTCTCCGAAATGTTGTCTAAACATACTGCTTAAATTCTTTCGTCCTTTCGTGATTTATGCTTTCTTTCTTTCTTTTGTTGAACGAAAACATCTTTTCTAACGCCCACTGTTTCGTTTCTTACACTTTTGTTTTTCTTTTTCACTTTCTGTGCTTTTCATTTTGCAGTTCTCTCTCTCTCTCTCTCTCTCTCTCTCTCTCTCTCTCTCTCTCACCCTTTTTGTCGTACTTTTTAGAGAAATAAATTTAAACACTTATCATAATAAAATTATAGAAATGTACGAGTCCCGCCGCACGCGCGCGCAGTTGCGTCTTCAATGATTTCGTGAAATATAATATAGTAAAATCTTTGTCTTTTGTCTATTTAATATTAAAATAATAAAATTGCTTCGCGGGCGCGCGCGCATTATCTTACGACCGACTCGTAATTCGCTTTACAAGATATCGAATGATGCTGAAAAAGAGACAATTCAACCGAAAATCGTGTATTTGAAAAGAGCGTTAGAAGAAAATTTAATTCGAACGTCCGGTAATATTAATACGCGCCTCTCGCAATGATCGAGAAAATTAAATTGAAATTAAAGTCTGTCAAAAAATTGACACGTAATCTGATCGCAACATTAGTTTTTCAAGATTCGTCGAAAATATCGGGAATACGAGTCGTTCGTGAGCTCACGAGATACAAGATTAGAGATCACCTAAGCTACGTGATGAACTTCTTTCTATGAGAATAGTTGGATAATTCATTTTATAGCTCGATCCTGCCGATGTGTTTGCCGACGTTTCGCTTGCGACGTTTTACCCTTCCTTTTTTTTTTTCGCTTTTTTTTGTCGCATACCCTTTCACTCTCACCCTTTCTTTCCAATCCCTTTCGCACGCACCTTTTCTTTCCAATCCCTTTCGACACACACGTATACACCCTATTGTATTTTATTGTAAACCTAAATTGGCTCTCTAAATTTGACAAAAGTGGTACCCCTTGGCTCTCAGGCATTTTCATTCGTAAGTAATGTTCTTTCATCTTTATTATATTTTTTTTTTGCTAGATCTTTTCTCTCACGATTTTTTCTTTTTTTTTCATGTTCCAATCTTCGTTAGCTTCTACTATTCATATCGATATTAGTACTCGGGGTTTCACCCCGTACTTTTTCATTAAGTTAATTAATAATATATATAGGTACAAAGTCGGATAATAATTTGTATTCGCGCGTTTCGTAGTTTAATATTATGTATATATATGTGATTTTTTTTTCACGATACGCGTTTCCGATCCTAGAATTGAGCATGCCTATATACAGATGGGCATGGCAAGAATAGAAATCGACGTATGCTTCTTCGAGCTGTTTCTTCTGGCAAATCAACATCCTAATCGAGATGGGCAATCATATATACAAATTTATTTAGTATTATTACTGAGAATAGTCGCGACGCAAAGGCCAATTATTCTCTTAAATTTTTGTAAATTTCCGTCAAATTTTTACTGATTCGGAGAATATATTATTTTAGCATTATATTGTATTGCGATACGTATCAATTTGCTTATTAAATGCGTATCAAACACGTGATGAATTTCCCGAGTTCGTTCAATTACTTGGAGTAAGTGCAATCTTTGTAAATTTTTTTATATTGTATAAATTCTATGATTTTTCTTAACTCTAAAAGTAAAATTCGTTTTTTTTCTGTGAAATTTATCGATCGTTTTATTAATAAGAAACGCAAAATCGCGCACAAGAAACAGCTTACGAAGAGATGAGAGCGTCGAATTAATTTTGCGAAGAATCTTACAGCCGTCTCTGTATAAACGGCGCGTTACAAACTGAAGAGTTACGTTAGTAGTAGTAATAGTAGTCTTGTATATTTTATCAATTAACTATTACAGAATTATATTTGTGTATTACGTCATCATTGTCCCACAATCTTGATAAATCCGTGCATTTGCAAAATATGTACTTAGAAATGAGCTTATAGTAATATATTATTTTTTTTTTTTCACAATACTTTACATATACATCTCTCTTCGGATTAGAACCCTACTTTTTTGTCTTTGTTTTCTCACGAGTAAAAAAGCTTCTTTCTCTTTGCCGTACGTCTCTAATTTAAGCATGTTATAGATATGATAAGATACCACCCTTCTCTATACAATTCCCTCGTTCCCTAAAAGTCTCGATCGGTCTGCCGATTTGCGAGAAAAGTTACGTTACCTAGAATTTATATTCATGAACATTCGGATTATCGATGACGTACCTATATGATTCGTCTGTAAATCAATGATACTTCGTTATCTCGTTCTTCTCAAACTCTAAGCTAAGTCTTACGTTATAGCTCGCTTAACGACGGATGCATGTATTTCGATGGCAATTCGATATAATCTCAGCGCGCGTATCAAACGCGCTTACATTATCCGGTATTAATTCAAAAAATTCGCGTTATGGATCGCGTAGAAATAGTCGTATAGTATCGAAGAGCGAAAATGCGAGTGTGAATGAGACAATCGTTTCAAGTTGTAAAGCAAGATATTATACTTGGTCAATTATTGTAAGACTCGTGATAAGATAGATGCCGACATTGCTGTCACTTAATCTTACGACTTTAATCACTCAAGAAACGTGACGCGAATCATTCCGGATAGAAATTCTCTGCGCTCGAACCTATATCTCTAGCGAATTGTTATCGGTAAATCGGAGATTTACAAAAATATACGTAATATAGCCGCTTGAAGCTACTGCATTCCATTTATCAAAGTTTTGTCGGTAATATCCAAGGAGTACCTTCCACGCATACAATTACAATGATTCGTAATTTCAAAAATATGTCACGTGAAAAAAAGCCTACTTCGCTAAGAAATTAATGAGACACACAAAGAAAATTCGCGCAGCGAACTTTTCGATTTAGCATTCGTCTAATATATCAATTTGGCGAAAGTATACGTAAATATCGACATAAATAGCAATATATGCTGTTTAAAAAAATATTAAAAACTCGTTTTCCCTCGCACAGGTATTCTTTCTCGTCCTTTCAAAAATTTCTTCTCATAATTAAGTTGAAACGTTTGTCTTGTACACGAAGTTTACACACACCAAACCTTAAATACATGACAGAAAATAATTTTCTTTCTCTCTCAATCTTTCAACTTCTCTCTCTCTCTCTCTCTCTCTCTCTCTCTCTCTCTCTCTCTTTCTCTGATTCTCTTTTACAGGGCACGAATGTAATTATTTACTAATTCACAGCAGACATTTCACGTGCATGTGCATACTCGCTGATGTGTATCTTCGCGAGTGTTTGAGATACGCACGAAGAAAGATCGAACACATAGCACGATAATCAAGATATATAAAATTAATGGCAAGCGTTTACGCATTTCTTACAGAGATTTACAAAGCCTCTTAAATATTTAGTGTGGCGGTCACTGCTTATTATTTTTTTGTACAAAATCAGTACGAAAAAGAATTTTTGCCGCGACGCGCGTCCCGTTTACACGAGTTATATGGGCGGTTCGTTTTTTTTTTCAATTTGTCTCGAAAACCTTGCTTTTTACTTAAATAAAATTTACAAATAAAATTTCTTTAAAAAACGAAGCTAATTTATAATTTGTTCGAATATATCTTTACATCCCGGCTCCCTCGAAATTGCTAATTTCACAAAAGCAGCCAAACGTAGATATCATAGGAATCGATTTATCAGTCTGCTTCATATTTGAAAAATGTGATACTATATAACACTTGCTCCACATTTTCTACATTATAATGGTATATCTCATTTTGGACGAGTTACTAAACGAAGCTTAAAAAGCTGAGTAACGTGATAGCGTGTACGATGACGAACAAATTTTATTATGAAAAAAGAACAAACTGTATAATTAAAAAATTAAACTGCGCAATTAAAATTATATCATCGTACGTTCTACTTACTTCGAATTATATTAATTTGGAAAAGATTAAATCAGATCAAAGTTTACAGAGAGAAACGCGAAAAAAATCATAATGACGATCGTATATTGTGGAAACCGATAAGAACAACGAAAATGTAACGCAAACATTATTACTCATTCAAACTTGCGCGCACATATATCGTACAATTTTATATAGTTATTATATTATTTACATTAAATAATATATATACATATATATTATTTCTGACGGTGACATTTTTGACTAAAAATTTGACAACGATAAAATGTCTTTTAGCCGACCATTTCGGAGATCGGTTTTTTTATAGTACTTGAACTGTCCTAAAATTATATACAAAGTTTGGAAACGTCTTCCATAAGCATATATGTAATATATTTATATTTTTATATATACTTATTCTCTCTCGCAACATTTTTAATCTTTCTCGCATGTTGATTCAATGAAGTCCATGGACCGTCCGTCGCTTCATTTTTCACAGTACTCATTAATCTCTTTAACCACTTAATCACACACACACCCACACATATACACGCACGCACACACACATTTAGATTCACTGAAAACGAGCGTCATTGTAATCGTTCGCAAATTATTAATCTAGTACACCACATTTGAGTTCACATCTATCCCGAACTTGCTTGATTTGGTTGGTTTTCACTGTAAATGAAATAAACAAACGTATTACTAATTGCAAACGTACATTATCACTCATTTATCACATGAAATATCGAATGATAAAGATTCTGTGTAATATTCATTCTCAAATATTGTCATTGCATATATATAAATTTTACATATTAAATGGTGTCGAAAAAATTGAGTGATATAATCAATCTTTTCGACGCCATTCGATATATAAGATTGATTAATGTTTTAAGAATATCTCGAGAAAATATACAAGAGGATATATAGGACTCCGAATACGGCACAAACTTACCTTCGCTTATATATATATATTTTTTTTCACATATTTTTATATCGACAAAGATTCAAACTATAAATATATTAAAAACTGTCACGACTTGCTATGTATTTAGAAGGAAAAATTCAATGGGAAAATCATTAAGAAAAATGCAATATTGTGCAAAGTTGGAAATTAATACGTGATATATACCAAGCAATATATCAGGAAGTTTATGAAAGTAGTTCCTATGCGTGGACAAGTGTGGAAAAATACAGTCGTAAGATGCAAGTTCAAAAATTGCGTTCCAGGATTAATGAAAAAATCGAACTTTCTCACGTCGAATGAAATTTCGGAGGCATATCTCGTGTACACAAGTTTGGAAAAGTAACAATCGATATAGATAAAACATGAGGCAACGAAGTACATCGAGGGCGCATGATAACGTAATCTTGCATCGTTATCGGTTATCTAGACTCATGTCGACTACTTCGAAGCCGAATAGAATTATTTTTGTATATAATAAGACAGGCACTTTCAAAGAGAAGAGGAGATTTTTACAAAACGTAATGGAAGTGGAAAGAAGATATTGGCAACAACAAATGTGTATCAAGATTTCACATGGGTACTTGAGAAAATCTAATTGAAAAACGTTATTAATTAATACAAACAGGCTTAACCAACGACATTCGATTATCAAAGTACATGTCTCGCGAATACAAAAATATTTATAATTGTCATCACGACAGATTGCAATCGCATTTATCTGTTTCGTACCCACGTTAAATCGTTGTCCAACTATCTACGAACGATGCCTTGATTCTCAGTGCGTACCTAAAAACTATCTGGCGCTCCGGGAACACATGGCTGGCTACGTCTACATCTAGTCCTACATACAGACTAGTGGCTCGTCTGATATGCCGTACATGATATGTGATGTACTAGTGGTGTTTCTAGAAAGACATGTCCTCTCCCGTACGTTTTTTCACACTCTTTTCTCGCATCGTTTTTTGCGTTATCTTTCGATTTCATTCTTCCCTTTGTTTCACTTTCTGTCTTCCTCCCCCGCGGAACCTTCTATTATCCGTACAATACATTTATTCCTCGTATACTGCATTTAAACTGACTTTACCGTATTCAGAGCCAAACGTCAGTCGTTAAGTAGTCTTAGGCTTCAACATTTAATTTAGCTTACGAGGAAGATACGCGTAGCGTGTTTAAGATTCTTTTCAAACTTTTGTTATCAACCATAGAATGATAATATTATGATACGATAAAGAATTTTCTATCCTCGATTTTTTTTATACAGTAAATATAACGATAATCTTAAATAGTTATTTAACTTGAAATATATACTTTACATTTTCACTACATCATAACATCATCAAACGATGATTTTCCGAATATGTCATTTAAGATGTTAAAAATGTTTATAATGATTTTCACTTTCAATCTCTCTAGTTGTTTATCGATAAATATGATACTACCTTATATACATCGAGACTCGTGCATTTCGGTATCCTATTAATGGTGGAAGCGACTATAGGTGCACCGCGAGATAGGAGCTCGAACTCAATCTAGTGTTACTTTTTTGCTCTACTTTGCTCTACTGTAAGAAACTCAAACATCTCCTCGTTAAATATATGTGTAAAAGGAATTATTTCGGTACGTTCTTCGGACAGTCATTCTTTTAAATTTTAAAAGAATCGAGAGACGTGACCGAAGATCGACGGGACAAAGCAAGGGATGGAGCTCCACTGACCAGGGCTTGGGTGTCAAACAGCTTGTACCATCCGAACACCATCTGATTGAGGTCCAGCTCATCCAATACGATCTGTGCAATACCCATGAACACTTTTTTCCCTTCTATCCGACCGTAGTCGCCCCACACCGTCACCTGAAATCACGATATACGATAGAATTATAATCAAACGATCGAATTATAATCGCATAATGCGCTTAAAAGTGCAATGTAAAAAAGTTAATAATAACCTGTAAAAAATTAATAAGACATACCTGCAATATACAGCCCCGACAGTTCTCCTTGAAAGCCAACAATTGTTGATAGAACGGATCTAACGTTTTTCTCGCCATCATGGTTTTCGCTTTCTCTATACATCTTTTACCGTTCACCAGGTAAAGCTTCACGTAAGGAGCTGGAATAAGGATCATTAGCACTTGCGCATCAAGCAATATTTATTCGAAACGGCTTACCTGGTGTTACTTTGCTGCCTTGTTTCGCTTTAAGATCTTTGGCACGTATGACCTCTACCTCCAGGTAACCCTTTGTGTGGCTCAACGACAGTTGAATCTCACCGAGGCAACGGGCACCGAGGGCCTGTCTTCCGACTACTTGGCCCGGTCCAAGGTCTTCGATGAAGTCTCTCAACTGCCCTTCGCCTGCCATTCGCAGACTCGGAGACCAGCTGCGGTTTTCAAAATTATGTATTTAGAAAAAGATACGCAACTCCTTTATTTTGGAATACTACGGAAAGTATATGAAGTATGATTCGATAGAAAAAAAAAGACGCTTGAAGAAAGTAAAAGAAAACGCCGAGAAAGAACGAAAAAACCTGTGCTCGCAGTGCTTATTGTACGAGCAATGGAAATCGAAACTGTACTTTATGACTTTGTGTCCTTTTTCCATTCTCTTGCTCGCACATAAACTTGATCGATCTAACGAATAGATCTAAGAACGCGCCGTAATGAAGAAATAAAGCGCGAAAACTGCAAGCTGAAAATCAGAGTATTATACTCGAAAGAACTGAGATGCGATAAGAGAAAAATTGTGAGGGATATAAAAATCATAAACGAAAAATTAATTATTCCGCAGGAGCGAGGGACAATTCTCGCAAGCCTTCGACGAAAGTTGTAAAAGAGAGAGAACACACCTCATTCAGTTTGAGAAAAGAAGAACTCACGCTGAAAGTGTAGTGTTGGTGTGTGTAGTGTAGTAAATATATATCATATACACATGGAAAAAGATCATATATATATGTATAAAAGTTTAAAAACATATCAGATTATTGGTGCATGCATTTTAATCTAAATACAGACAGAAAAGAGAGAAAGAGAGAGAGAGAGAGAAAGAGAGAGAGGAATAAAATACGATTTTTTAAATAATTCTAAATAACAGTAATCAGTCTTCGATATGATTAATCAATTTTGAAAAACTTATATAAATGCAATAATCGATTAAAAAAGTACGATTATAATTCTTATAATATTTAATGATTTTAATACACGACTGAGTACTGTTTTTTGTTGTTTCAAACTACATTTATCTACTTAACATGCTTCACCAGAACCTTGGGAAAAAATGGAAGAATTAATAAAAAAAGTTATATTAAAACTTACACTTACTTGCCGTGGCTATGCTACGTGTCGTTGAGAAGATTCGCGTTATTAACGCTAAACGGAACTTTTCAATACAATTTCTGTTATATAATAGACATATCCATATATATTGAGTGTATACATGATTATATATTCGCACAAAACTGTCATTAATCTAACTATTAACTACAATTATTGTTAAAAATCAGATTTTTTTACAACACCTTTGCATAGAAAATAACGCAGATCTCTTTCAATTGCACAGTAATGGAACTTAATTACATCATTAATCAATGACGAATATATTGCTGTTATATAATGATTTTAATATGATAATATATTTAAAGTATCGGACAAAGTTGTACGAATATAAAAATATTAACACACCCGATTTTGTAGCCAATCACTTTCTCCGAGATTTCGCGACCATAATTAGGACATAAAATACCGCTGCCAAGGATAATAAATTGTCAGAATTATTATTCGTAAACGCCGTGCGCCGAACCGACAAAACGTTTGCAAAATGCAATTTACATTCTTTAATTGACACGTAGACCTTGTCTACGTTTAATCTATTTGAATCCTCGACCGTTTTCTCGATCCGGCGAGTATATTCTAAGAGATACACCGCTGTTAGAAATACCTATTCTACGATATATCAAAACACACTTTATATGAAAACGGTAAGACAGAGAGATCCATAAGACAGGAGGAAGGGGGCTGCTTTCCGAGGAACACACGCATGTCGATCTCACAATAGATAGTACCTACTATATAAAATACAATGAATCGTACGGAAGTATATGAAAATCATCGGGGAAAACGATCCTCCGCGAAGACATTCCTGGGTGATATTCCTGGGTTATATATTCACAGTTGTCCTGCTTACCATATGGATAGAGAATACAGACTCCGCGACAACGATCACATTGACATATATTTATATAATAGATACAAAAGTGCGTGTGTGTATGTGCAATGGTGCTCCGAAGTAATGCGACACAATCATTTGCCACACAATCAAGCAATTAAAGCCAAGACGACAACAACACCGATAATGGACGATAATATTTTTTATAGGCGCTTCTGTTTTGTGGAGAACTCACTGGAGTGAGAAAGAATTTTCGAAAGAAAGAAATAAAAAAAAAAGGAGACGGAAAAAAGATACAGAAATATAAAACTCAGTCAATTCGTCGAAGACTATACTTTAATGCATACTTCTTCCTCGCACTATAAAACCGACATAAAATAACCATATAATACAAAGACTGCTCTACTAACGTAAGAAGAAGACACTACGCCTCGTAAAATTCAACTCTGATTACATAAATTATTACTCGTCACATCATAAATTCAAACTAAAGTGATAAGACAGAAAAAGGATAAATAAAATGTGCAAAAAAAAAACAAAATATTTGCTTCAGAAGAAAACATGATTAATGTACCATTTTTAAATACGCAAGTTTCTGATTTTTACATGTGACTACTGTGCTATATTCATGAGAATCGAAAAGGTATGGTTAAAAAAATGAGATATGGTTAAAAAAAAAATTGCAGAGAGATGACAAAAATACATAATTGAATTACAAATTGATAGAAATCAAGGAGACGTGAGAAAAAACACATATGGCCATATAATTACACAATTCAAATCATGGATACATATTGATGACGCATCTTCAATCACATGTTTGAAGATGCAATAATTGATCTGAAGCGTTTACGGTTTTCTGTGTAGATAAATCTTACAAGGAGAGTAAGACAAATGTGTCAACGGGATTATTCTTTGTCTCTAATCAAGTCTCATGCATACACGATAAAAATAATATTTATTTTATAACAATCTTATAATAATTATTTCATTCGGATAATACAATTAAAGAGAATTTAAATAAATTTGTCCACTAATGATTCTTTTGAGGACGACAAAGAATAAGTCCCATTGATTGAAGAACGTGAGAAGACAATAAGCTCATATGTACATTGGCAAACGAGAGGCAATGAGCTACGAGTTGTGCTTTGAAATAATGAGAAAGCTCGCTTATTAAATAAAATTCAAAAACAGATATTCATTGAGGTGTGAATCGATGTTAAGCATTATATTCAACGCTCGATATCATTATTTATAATTTAAATCTCTTTCAAATTTACCATACAAGAGACATATATTTAACTTTATTATAATTTTTCATATACAAAATCAATTTTCTTAACCATCTTAATAAATTAACACAATATTACTCCGACAAAAGATTAATCCAACGGAACAACTATATAAAACACACACATACAGACACACAAATAAAAGACTATACGTAAACAAAAATTTATTTTACTCCTATTATAACTTCATTATTCGTTTCATACAGTACAAATGTATCGATAAATCAACTCTCACTTTTCACAACAATTTTACAACTCATAGCTCATCTCGTTTAGTCAAGATGCACGCTCCTATAAAAGGAGCAGAATGTATATGAAACCGATAAATCTGATATAGAGAAACAAGGGCGAATAGCAGAGAGTAGAGATGATAGAAGAGGAGAGATAGAAAAGCACAGGAGGAGACAGAAAGAAAGAGAGAGAGAGAGAAAGAGAGAGAGAAAGAGAGAGAGTGTGGGTGTATGTATCGGGAATCTCGCGCTTCCGCTTGCAGAATTGGTCGCCACAGGTGTGGGGTCCACTACTTACGAGCTTCCTTCGGAACTAGAGATCGAGTTGAGACTCCCGGCGGTATCGCTGGCTGCCGATCCCGCCTGTTTGCTGTCAAAGCGCTGATAGGCCGGCATGATCTCCTCGGATCGTTGTATGCTGCTCGGCGTGCTGTTGCGCTTCCGGCTCGCTAAACCGGCGCGTGCCACGGCGCCGCCGCCGATGATCATCCCGCCGCACTCTGCGTTGTAAAACCAAACAAGAAATACCGCTAAACTATTGTCTTTCACTAAATACGCCGCCGGAAACGGGCCGCAGCAGCTGCCTCGTCCAGGTATCCAAGGGGGTTGCGCGCCCGAACGGGCATCTTTAATCAAGGTGCAGCGACGGAATCGCAGAAAGGACGGATTTCAGCATGTAAGATATGTATATCTGTAGTTAAGCTACCTTTCTCTCTCTTTCTTCCGCTCTCTCCTTCTTTTTTTCCTTTCTTTCTCTCTCTCTCTTTCTCTCTCTTTTTTTCTCTCTATCGCGTAAACTTGCCCTCACGCTCTCTTTTTTTCCCCTTGCTCTATCGCTTATTCTCGCCCGATCTTTTCCTGATCGCTTCTCTGAGTCGGTCTAACGATTAGCGATAAAATGCAGAGAGGTCTTTGGAGAATGACATCTTACAACCGAAAAATAGGGAAAGGGAATGTGAGAATATATCGAGGTGTCGTGATATATTTGGAGCGAAATGCAACGAGATAACATCGCGCGGGCACACATTTGCATTTGACACCAAAACAAAAAATATGCTTAATCTTACAATATCCTATATAATATATATGTCAAAATTTAAATTCTCTGACGTCCGTCACAAATAATAATAATAACGATAGCGTATGCATGAATCGTAACAGGACTTTCTCTGGCATTATATAAAACATATTTTTAATAAAATAACTCTCCGTGAAAAAGAGAAATATTATTATCGATGATCCAGCAAGAATTTGGTTGAATAATTCTTGTCGATAGACGGACGTGAAAGCATAAATAAGTGGAATCCTCCTTCGCGCGTAGCGATCTTATTAACTCACGCAGGCTCTATCGAGACAAGAATTAATCGTAACTACGTCAGAAAATCACTAGTATGTTTTTTTTTTATATATATATGTACGAAAATGCTGCATGTAAAATTTAATCAGCGGCAACTCTAGAAAAATTGCTTAATATGTATATACATCTATCACTAAATAAATTTATATAGATTCTCCGGATCCCTTAAGTACACGGATAATTATATACACAGATATATACATATTTAATGATCGATTCTTCAAAGCTTTGGAGTCATAGTTTGTACAAAGAAAGCTAAAGAAGAAGGCAGAATAAAGATTTATAATTATCAAATCGGTGTACGTAAGGATTGTCCGGCAAATATCCGATTATACATTCAACGGATTCGTAATCAATAATCTTAATATGAAAAAAAAAACGTAAATATACGCTTGTAAAAGCACTGCAACGATTCAGGACATTGAAAAATTCAAAAGCCGTGTGAATAGCGCACTCTCACCTGAAGCACGTATCAACACAGCGGCTTCTAAGAAATAATAAAAAAAATAATCAGTATCAAAGAGAGTGGTGGCCAACTTACCTCGATGCTATCGAGAAATTCAAATTGACCACGCGACGATCTAGATTGGAAAAGCTGTATGGAACGGAACGATTATAACGTGACACACGGTGCCGACACTATTCTAGAGTCACGAAAAGACGCCAGAGCACAACTATACTTGTGCAACTAGAATGTGAGTTTCCTGATCTGCGTTTCATACACAGGCATGTAGTGTAATAAATCAACTGGAGATGCGTACGCAAACTGCATTTTCCGCAGAGAGGGAAAGACACTGAAAAAAGAAAGAAAAAAAAAAAAAAAAAACAACTTGATACGATGATGTTACAGCCCAGGAAACTCGTGCGAACGTTTCTCTAGAAATAACGTATCAATACTACGTAGAAATAGCCTCTACGATCTAGAATAAACGAGAAGGAAGGAATCACCTCGTGACTATTTGGTAGAAACGTGCAGATTCGCAAAATACTTTCTTCGATTCGTCTATAAGAAAAAAAAAAAATTAAGGAAGTAACATTCGTCGACAATACGACGAGGATCTTTCGCAGATCCGTCGTCTGCTAGCAAAGTCAGAGAGCTTTAGTCGCAAGAGAGTATTTTCCGACAACAATCACGAGAGACTCGCAATCGACCCCGACTAAAGCACGGCCTCTAAAAGAGTGATGTGTGGTGTGTTTTCATTGTCGCTGTCACAACATTTGGTGTCGTCCGATTGAACGATAGCTCTTGTTCTTTCTATCGCAAGTCCTCCCATCTGCAACTGTGTACTCACATATTTCGTCGAAGGCTTGATCCAATTTACGATTAATGAAATCAAAGCATCTGATTAAAAAAGACCTCGGACAATGTCTCACTTTAGATCGCGCATAATAATCTCTACGATTCGATATCGTATCATTCATATATTCAACGATTAAATACGAATGACGTCATCTCATGTGGATCTTCGCACAAGGATTCATCGTCATCGGCAGAGATAAAGTTAGAGACGCGCGTCCTGCGACAGGGTCTCTCCCTTGGTCGATCGCTCCCGCGCGACAACGCAAAAATTTGATGAGGAAAATAAAGCGAAAGATGATGAAGAAGAGAGATGTGATTCTAATGTGTGAGAGAGAGCTGTCGGACCTGTCCCCGTCGCCGCTCCCCTCGCCATCGCTGCTCGCGGAGCTCGGTTGCCGTCCGCTCCTACCACCGACCGTATCCTCCGGCAGGACCTCCTCGCTCCTGTGAACTGTAAAGGACGACTTCCCCTTCTTCCCGAAACCCAGCCGCCGTTTCCGTCCTTCCTCGCCAACGCATGTACCACCAACAGACGCACGTGGTATGTTATGGATTTTGCGTGACGTGATATAGTTTTTTGTTGTTGTTGTTCGATGTAAGTTGAAAGTTGCGGTAGCAAGAGCAACGGTTGTCGTGAGCGTAATGTCAGTTTAGCAGAACGATTTTACATGTGTACATATTGTTTTTTTTTTCCAATGGTGAATGTGACAGAGTATCGTGGTTTTTTTTTTTTTTTTTGCGTAACAGTGACGATCGGGTCCAGCAAATCGATCGATGATCCGTATGGAATGTTCCGATGAACACACGATCGGGCCGCCGCGATGAAAAATCGTGCAGGTGGGTGCAGATCGATGACGTGAATGGTCCCCCAGCGTCGAGAGGTGGTTGGTTGGTAGAAGTAAAGTGTGAGTGTGTTTCATGTCGAAGAGAGGCGGATAAAGATGAGGAGGGATGGCGGAGAAAACAAGAATACAATTAGAATGTACATACTGCCCCGCTTACTGGGTTTTTTGCTTGTACGGTATGCTCTTGTTATCGTTCAAATGTTGCCTGTCGATGATGTTTGAATTATGGTAACATGGCTGAAGAAAAAACAAAAAATCTCAAGAAAAAGAATAATCATTGCTTGTAGTTTCTTTCGTGGTCAATATGACTTTCTTCTCGGCACACGCTATTTTCAAAGAGTTATTTTAACATAATTTATCATGTTGTAGCTACGGTATGTGATGTGCTAGGAGAGTTTTATTCCATTCAAAATTATATATTGTTAGAACTATCAAAACATAAGTCTCTTTAAAAAAATTAACTTTCTTAAATTTCAAAAAATATCTGTTTTAAAGATTAATAGAATTTTTATAATCTTATATTAAATTTATTACATCGTAATAATTGCTATTAATTATTTATTCTATTTTAATCTAGTCAATTTTGATATTTGATATTAAATTAATATCAGTAAATTTATATCTGAATCCCTGTTTTGCAAAAAAAACTTAATTTTTATTAAAAAATACTTACATAAAAAATATTTACATTTATTGCATTAATTTCATTATATTAATTTTTCTAATAGTTTTAAATTTATTGTTCGATATTAAATTTATATTTAACGATTTGAGAAACGAGTTTAATTAAACAATTAAGAAATGTTCAAAATTTCAATCAGTATTTATAGCATCAAAAAACATACCGGAAATAATTATTCTTTTTCTTGGATTTAAACAAAAAATTATTTTTTGTTAAACTATATTGAATTAATGAGTGTCCGATTGTAAGAACCAAGACTCGTGAAATAGAAAGAATAAGATATAAAAGATAAGCAAGAAATGAACAAATGTGTCGAATATTTCTTGTATATCATTTTAAATTTCTTAATTATTCTATAAATGCGAATATTTTATATCCGTTCGATGATTATAACCAATTAGTGTATTGTATCGCAATTAGAATCGCTCGAGAATTTAATCAACACAAGCATTTACAAATACAATATTCAATAATTGCATTGATTCTAATTATTTGGCAAGTAATATTTTTATCTATAATTCTTGATCTCTCTTATTCTTATTCTTCATTCGTGTTTTGGCTATAAAAATATATAATTAAAGAAATTCTATCGCTCCCGCGCGCGTTATATTAAATCTATTTTCATTGCTAATACGCTTATAGGATACCCTATACAGATAGAATACAGACCGTGTTACTGATACACATATTTGTTGTCAAAAAATGAGTATTCTTCCTATGAAAATTTCCAAAAATATTCGTTTTCGAAATATTTTATTTTTCGATATTATTCCTCGTATGAATATTCAGTTTAGACAAAATAACAGAAAAAAAGCAAAAACTAAAAACTGCATAAATAAATTTATTTTATTTATATCAGAATTTAAAAGCACTCTTCGCTGCCATGAAAAAATTTGTTTCATATTAACTTAACTAAAATTTTTTAAATATTTTATATAAATAAATAAATATATATTAGAGACCTTTAATTATTAATTATCAAAAATTTTACATGAAAAAAAACAATGTGTTATACTGACATATTAAACACAAGAAAATATTATAAAATAAAATACTTCAGTGCATTTTTAGAAATTTGGTCAAACGAAGAAGATGCTTATTTTTTGACAAGAAATATCGATCTGTACTCTACTTACACGGTATATTAAAAATACCGATATGTCAATAATATATTTACATCATCCTCATTTATGCACGTAGCGAGAGCACACCGTTATAATCTACACACTAACGATACTAGACTACGCTATCCTAATAAATACGAAATATCGATGTTCTGAAGAAAATGAAGATTTCCTTTTTTTTCACTAAAGAGAGAAGATATATAAATGTCAGAAAAATAGAAAACTGTCTAATGTCGCGTAAGAGATAGTATCCATACATTAATCAAATCGCTTCTAACATCGCGCACCGAGGGAGGGAAACGTCATTATGTTCGCGTTCAACGATCGATCTTTACGAAAGAATGGACTACGTAACACGTAGAGAGTCTAAACGTAAACTTAACTAGAAGTAGCCAATGTGACAATGTGTTACCTGTCGCGGATAATTGGCTGGTGCTGTTGCTCTTTTTGCCCAGACCCGTTTGATACTGCACCGCGCTTCCGCTGCTACTGCCGCTTCCGCTCTTACTTCCTGGCGAGCTTTTACGGCCTCGCTTCGAAGCATCTTCGACGTTCAATGCGATTGCCGTGTCACTAAAACTACCCGTGTCTGCGAAACGATAAACGTATTTGTGTGGGTACTAGAATCAGATCAGCGCGATCCGAGCTTCGGGTATAATGATTTGTTTTTTCCCTCTTTTGTTTCTTATTTGCATCGCGTCGGAACTTTGAAGATAAAAGAGCAAAAGTATAAAGTTGTGGAATAATACAAACATAAATTCTACACACAATTAATTTGGATAAATTATATTAGAGATTTGAGCGGGATATGAAACGTATAAAAGCAATGCGTGTTCAATCTTTATTATTGTTGAACGACAGACGGAGGAAGACGTTCGTGACTTTGCGAACTCAAAGAAAACTTTCATAAAACGTTTGCATGGACGTATGTCCGCAATTCTCTAACTACCCGGCTAAATCCGAGTGTAACGAGTTCGTGACTGCAAATCTCGACGAAAATTTATGTTACTACTCCGCAAAGCTCTTACTTTTTCGGCTATACGTCACTGCATCATGACGGTAAATCAATGCCATTCTTACGAAGAATTAGTACGCATCGCAATGAAAGACCGAAGCTATCGAACAGAATTTTCGTTAAAAAGGCCTAAAATATACAACAGCGAAAAATATACAAAATATATAATAATATAAAAAAACAAAGTTGTAATATTCGAGAATCGATTCAATAATTAATTCATTCAATTTTCGATCTTATCAAAAGCACATAAATGCTACGGATATTTATTTGCGCTAGTAAAAAAATAATTAAGACGCGAAATATATACAAAATATATAATAATATAAAAAAACAAAGTTGTAATATTCGAGTATCGATTCAATAATTAATTCATTCAATTTTCGATCTTATCAAAAGCACATAAATGCTACGGATATTTATTTGCGCTAGTAAAAAAATAATTAAGACGCGAAAGATATACAAAATATATAATAATATAAAAAAACAAAGTTGTAATATTCGAGAATCGATTGAATAATTAATTCATTCAATTTTCGATCTTATCAAAAGCACATAAATGCTACGGATATTTATTTGCGCTAGTAAAAAAATAATTAAGACGCGAAAGATATACAAAATATATAATAATATAAAAAAACAAAGTTGTAATATTCGAGAATCGATTGAATAATTAATTCATTCAATTTTCGATTTTATCAAAAGCACATAAATACTACGGATATTTATTTGCGCTAGTAAAAAAATAATTAAGACGCGAAAGATATACAAAATATATAATAATATAAAAAACAAAGTTGTAATATTCGAGAATCGATTGAATAATTAATTCATTCAATTTTCGATCTTATCAAAAGCACATAAACATGCTACGGATATTTTGCGCTAGTAAAAATAATTAAGACGCGCTTTTTTAATATCTACAAGAGGAAAGAGCGAAAATTAAAAATATCAAAGCAACTTTATCGATCTTATCTTTTCCATCCGCGTAAAAAAAATGGAAATTTTGAATCCACCTTTTTTTAATCCACCTAATTAAGCATCTTCGCTCACCTTTCTCGTCTTGGGGCACATCGGCGTTACTGAGACTCCTAGTGAACTGGCTTCTCTTGTCGTGGCCGTCGTGCCCGTTGTCGGTGACCTGGTGTCTGGACGTCTTCTCGTACGAGCTCGATTGGCCGCTGTACTCGCTGCTTTCGGGCATGGACGAGGAACGACGAGTCCGTGCGTCGTCATCGTCGCGACGATCGGCGGCGGTGTCGACGTCGACGTCGTAGACAGATTTTTTTCGGAAGGATCGTCGCCGGGTGGAGGACGTCGGTGGCCGCGGCGGCAGGTACGTCACGTGGACGTGCGGCGACGTTTTCGTGTTTTGTGGGTGTTGGTGGTGATGATGATCGTCGACCCGTGGGTGGTAGTTTTTAGCAGTGTCGGAGGTAGCGGTTTGGGAATCAAAGAGACTCGAATTAGCGTTACCAGGGCGGGGTGCTCGGTTACGGGGCCTACGCGGATCGCACGGGCCAAATCCGCAGTTCTCGCTGCACTGGCTCTCGCTCTCCATCGAGTACTCGTAGTACTCGAGGGTGTCGCTGATCGCCACGTTCCTCTTACTACTTCCCTGCGGTTGCTGATGCGGGTGTGGCTGCTGCTGACCGGGCCGCCTCTGCTGCTGCTGCTGCTGCTGATGACGCTGCGTGAGCTGTTGCTGCTGCTGCTGCGGTTGCTGCTGCTGCTGCTGGCGTTGCCTCTTGTCGAACAGTTCGAGATCCCTAGCCTCTGGACAGCTGCTGTTTCGCCTACGATATCTATGCTTCGATTCGATCGATGACCGCCGAGTGTCGTCGACCTTTCGCGACAGCGATCCCGACCTACCTAACTCCGAGGAGGACAGCTCACGACACTCGGGGCAACTACTCTTACGCCTAGCGCGCGACGACGCATATCGGGCCTCGCGACCCGAGGAACGCTGCGACCCTGACCTAACTAGCTCGCGACTCATCTCCGCATAACTGCGATTATCCTGATAGCGGTTTTCGTAATCGTATCTTGCGTCTAACAAGTAGCTATCACGATCTTGTTCCGCGTCGAGGAAGCCCGATTTCCCGTTCGCTCTAGTCTCCGTCACGAAGCCCGAGGAAGTGATCCGACGGAAATGATCGGCGCCGACGACTGTCTCCATGGAACCAAACTCCTCGTCGGAGTCCAGCACGAAACTCGACGTCCTTTCGTCGTCTCTTCGCGTGCCGTACATTCGCAGATCTCTGCTCTCTGGACAGCTGCTGTTTCGCTTGCGGCGGTACATGCGTCTGGTGCGATCCGCAATCGAGCTTAGGTCCTCGTCCGAGTGTAGAGTCGGCGTGGATTCGGTTCGTTGAATCATCAGCCTCCTATTGTCCGCCGATCCTCTCGATTGAACGTCTCTGGCACGCGGACTTTCGTAGTCACCCTCTCTACTGCCTCTTCTGCTTCTTCGTCTTCGTCTTCGCGGCACGGTAGACGAGGAAGACGATTCGTATTCGTCGAGGGGACGATAACTGATGTAATCGCTCGTCGATGTAAACTTTCTACCGTCATCGTCCGACTGTGCGTAATCGCATTTCCGCTGAAAATACTCGTCGTCGTACATCGATCCAGCGATCCTTAAGTCGCGGATACTTTCATTCAGATAATCAAATCGCTTTTGCTCATAATCGTCGACTTTCTCTCGCTCTATGAAACCTTCGTCGTAATCGGCGTCCCAGTTCTCGTAATCTTTATATTTATCTCTTTGATAGGAACGGCCAGTTTCTCCGCGAGGTCGCAAGATACTTTTGGCGTCTTGCGACATCCACTCCTCGTCTACGTTGGAGGTACTATGGATCTTCTGGAGAATATCGCGATCGTAATTTTTAGCAGACGATCGAGCCTCTTCGATGTTGCAGTAGGTGTGATCGCCGACCGTGTTACAAAGGTCACTTTCTACATTCTTCATCTTCTTCTCCGAGGATAAATCTCTGATGTACGAAGATTCGTGATTCAAATAACTCTCGTCCATGTATTTTCTCTTGCTGGTATCGTCCTTGTCCAAGATGTTCCTCAAGCTGGGTCGCTCGCTGTCCGCTAAATACGTGGATTGGTAATCATCGATGCCTCGTTTGTCGAAGCTCGGGACGTAAATTTCCGTCTCGCCGCAGCTAAGTTCGGAGTCGTATCCGTAAAACGGCTTATGATCTTGGGGAAGAAAATCGTAATTCGTTTCCTTGCTCGCGAGATCTGTAGGCACTTTGTCGTCGCCGTTAGAATCGTAGTAGGACTTGCTCTGATCGCCCAGCGCCGGTATCTTGTCGCCGTAGCCGGCGTCGCTGAGAGAGAGATTCCGCTTGAGCTTTCTCCGGGCGGTCCTGAGACTGTCGTCGCTGAATATGTTGCTCGAAATGCTCTCGTACTCGAAACTCTTGGCCCGGCGCGATAGCAGACCGACGGATCCTGGCCTAATACCGAAACGATCATCACCGTATGTATCGTGCATCACGTCGTGATCGAAGCTCCTAGCCTTAGCGGTTAAGAGAGACCTACGCGGACTAGCGTCTACGTTCCTAACGTCGAGATGATCGGGGAAATCATCGTTCGGACCTCTCGAGACAATCGTCGTCGTCGTCGTCGTCGTCGTTGTCGTTGTCGTTGTCGTTGTCGTGGTCCCTGTCGCGCACTCGTCGCGCGACTCTTTACGCAACGACAACATGTCGCGGTTACCCGCGTGTCGCGACAAGTACTCGGAGCGAAACTTCTCCACGAAACGATCGTTAAAGTCGACTCGAAGGCAGTCCTCGACGTATATCTCCGGTATACGATTCTTAGCGGCTACGAGTCTCTTTGGCCTGAGTATGTACCCCTCGGAAACGCTGTACTCGCTGGTCTCGGGGCTGTAATATCTCAGCATGTTCTCGTCGACGGTCTGCGATCTCGTGAAGGGCGTACGCATCTTTTTGTACAACGAGCGCACCACTGCGGACTTGCTCCGTACGAGGGGACGCGGGAGGAGGGAACATTTGCCGGGGTTGTTTCTGGGCTGTTTGGCGGGATTGCTGTTGCTCGGACAATGGCATTCGCTGCAGGGTACCCTAAGTTTGTGCCTGCGCCTATTGCGCCTAGGGGGCGGGGGCATGGGAGATATGACACCGGGTATTAATACGTTTTTAACTGTCGGTCTGCAAATAATGTTTTTCATATAGAGAGATTTAACGCTCTTGCGGAAACATATAAACCAAAAAGGTGAGCCCATTCCGCTTTTTTTTTTAATTTTTTTTTTTTAATTTTTCTTTTTTTCTTTAGTGTCTACCGCGCGTTCGCGATCGATCGAACTCGTATATCGTATCATGAAATCTCAGAACTCGACTCTGCCGAGAGCAACGGGTCGGCATTTCAGAAGAGACACGCGGCGATCGATGTGCTTGCTTTATTTTCTCCAACGTGTCAGATGAGGCACAACTAAGGCCCTAACCGTTCGACCAACGCCACGCACTCGTGATATCCCTGCTTTCTTAGAATGGGGCACTTTTATTAAATGGACATTGACCCAAAGTGCATAGGAAGTGCAATCTATAATCGCTTCGTAGAAAAGGCGGGGAAGAACGTTGGAACGTTAACACGCAAGCAGGATGTGAAAGAGTGCGACTACGGGATGTCCATTTAGTCGACAATGTCCATTTAATCCAGGGATTATCCTTGGTTTGAGAGATCGAGCTGGTGAGTGTGCTATTTCGCGTCGATCGATCTTCGTCTCGTGTGCGGAGAACAAAAGTTGAGATCTACAATATCGATACATCGTGATGTTGTATTTAACGATAGAGACTACACACTCGATGTTCGATCTCTCCCTAACGGGGTACTCTCTTGACTATGGAATCAGCGTTGCTTTGCACATTGACGTTGCAACGCGAGGTCGTCCGTACGATAAGATAGCGTAATGATTACGAAACTATACTCACATTAGTGCTCTCGATCCACGTGGTCGTTCCGATTGCGTACTAAAGGCACTGCTCGTTACCGAGGCTATGCTCTCCATATCAGAATCACCGAGATCACCGAGCACATCTTTTTCGGGACTCAAATGTCCCTTCCTGGGTCTGTGCATCCTATAAGCGTGACTGTGCGACAACGTTAATGGATCGTGTCCGATTGAGGGAAGATCCGAGTCTGAAAGGCCACTGTAATGCCTTTCCCAGCCTAGAAATAGATTATAATCAATATTATTTAAGATAGAGTAATTTAAAAAAACTGTGTATGAAAAGAAAAAATTACAGTTACATGTAAAATATACAAAATTAAAATAAACGAAACTTTATTAATATGTTTCATGAGTAAAAATAAAAAAAATATAAACATTGGCCCGAAAACATTTTATTATGTTAAAAAAGAATACGTTCGCTTAATTTTCCATTTTAAAATGCCTTTGTTTCTAATACAAACTTGACATTATTGAGATATTGAATTTAATACTCTATAAATGTTATGTCAACGTTGCTGTAATTCATTGTTAGTAAAATGTTAAATTAACTTTCTCAATTCATTTTTGTCTCTTATACAATACACTTTTGCTCTTTCACAGTTTTCTGCAGATAAAATTTGAAATAATTAAAAAAAAAAATATAATAAAAATAATAAACAGATTAAATAAATCTTATTCTTGCTCGTTATCAATAATTCGTTATAATCTTCATGTTTAATATTCTTATTGTAATTTTTTCTAATAAAACATCTTCAGATTAATATTTACATTTTCTCCTTGTTTCTAATCATAAAATATACAAGCATGATTGTTTAATTTTGAGACGTGTTGTACACGGAAAAAATTAAGTGTCAAATTAACACTTATATATTTAAATTAACGTGTTCATTGTTTCCTATATACGCAAGAATATATAATCTTCTTAGAAGAATTTAATAATCTTAAATTTTAACAATATTATAATCTTATTTGAATATTATAATTGTCATCTCAAGAATACAATATAATTATCTTGATAATAAAAAATTTTCAAAATTATAATTTTTGATTTAAAAATATGTTATTTTCTATCTAACATTATTTCTTTTCCATTCAAGAAAATTATTCTTAAATAATAAGAATATATTTTTCTTGATTGAACTATATAAAATGACTTCGGTCAAGCAAATTTTCTTCAGTTAACGCAATATAATCTCATTTCAAGTTTTTCATGTTGAAATTAAAGATATTTTCAAAACAAGAATGTTCTTTTTTTCTGTGTATATTTATTATTTTAGATCAGATCTATTTCTATTCTTTCTCAGTCGAGAGTGTGAAATAGCAAGTATTATGTAAGACAGATTATTTATCATTTCAAGCACCAACAGAAAAGTGAAGCGAGCTTACCTCCCATGCCTGTGCTTCTGTATATCGACTGCCTGTTACGGTGTCTCATAAACCTTGCCCGTTCTTCCAGATCTTGCGTGACTCTTTCCTTCAAGGCTGCCGGGATTTGAGGTAGCTGACGTTTCTTTGGCGATCCAGTGGGAGTAGCAGTTGCCGATCTCGAGCCGAATCTAAATAAGCGCGGCGGCAAACCCGTATCGTCAGTTCTCTGTCGCAAGTTTCATCCTCGCGATGAATGAATCGAAAAGTTTCCAATGATATATCTCATACCTCGTCGTGTGAACGTATCCGTGCGAATAGGGAATGGATCTGTGCTCAGGCGGAGACAAGGAACGATGACCGGTGGGACTCTGAGATCTTCCTCGGTACCTGACGCTCGGAGAGTCCATAGGCGCTGCGCTGTGCGACCTATGACCCATCATTCCCCGATGGATGTCGTCCTGAAGACAGGCATTTAATGACACAACGATTATCGATAGACATTATTTATTTCAAAAATTATAAGATATCTTAATATCGCTAGTCGAATAATCAAAGGATTATTGAAATAATGTAATCGACCAAACTAGCCAGAAAATTTTTTGTTTATTAATACGACGTTTCGACCATATGGTTGTGGTCCTTATCAAGTATATACTGGAATAAAGATTTAAAATTAATTAATTAACGGTTTGAATAAATAATACGCTCACGAATTAAAGTGTGAACAATTCTCACTCGGTCATAAGCAAACATAGATTGGAGTCCGGACATGATTTTGACTGGTTGAAACCTAATATTTTACATAATGAAAAATATGTTCGAAAGAGAGAAATTGCTGAGATGTTCTATATCAAGAAATTCAATAATTTAATCAATCTACAGAAAGACACGGAGAGTTTAAACAACATTTACGACAAAATAATAAAGGTCACGTAGTTTGGTTGTTCCTCTCGATGTATTCAGTTTCTTGACGAAGTCTCACACGGACACATCAATTTGTCTCTAAATTTCAAATCTATAGTTATAACGTTTTTTGCAAATGTGACTTGTGCAGTTTACAAGATTATCGTCTATGTTCCTCCCGATCGGTATGAGAATTGTTCACACTTTAATTCGTGAGCGTATTATTTATTCAAACCATTAATTAATTAATTATAAATCTTTATTCCAGTATATACTTGATAAGGACCACAACCATATGGTCGAAACATCGTATTAATAAACAAAAAATTTTCTGGCTAGTTTGGTCGATTACATTATTTCAATAATCCTTTGATTATTTAAATATAAATAATATCATTGGCAATAAGAGTCTAGTGTGGTTAACGTTACACAAATAATTTATTAAAAGTTCAAAAAAAACTCAAAAAAAGATATTTATGAATAGATATAAATGTAATTCATAAATATCTTTTTTTGAGTTTTTTTTGAACTTTTAATAAATTATTTGTGTAACGTTAACCACACTAGACTCTTATTGCCAATGATATTATTTATATTTAATTTTATATTTGTTGAGTCTGACATCTTTAACTAATTCTTTGATTATTTATTTCTACGCACGAGATATCGATAGATCTTGATGTGTCGAATATTTCTCGCGGGTATATTTTTTCCTCCATACATAATTCATCGATCGATTTCTCCTTCGTCGTCGCTCGGATTAAAAACAGAACGTCTTACCTTACGATACGTCTGATAACCGGACGCGATGGTAGCAGGCTGGTCACGAGAAATCATGAGGGCCGCCCTTTTGCGTCCTTGAGGCGACATGTCCCTTCGACTCCGATGCTCGCCGTCGACGCAGAGCTCTCTCTCCGGTGGCGGGCTAGAATAGTGGCTGCTCCAGCATGCGTTCATTTTTTTTTATCAATCAGTGAATATTGCGTGCCTTATAAGTTAAATGAGGCGAGTGCTGTGAGTCTCGCGCTAATCTCAAAATGCATGCGGCCAGGATGGTAAGAGAAGCGGAAGGGAAGGTATGTTTGGAACGCTATAAAAATGAAAACAAACTACGTAGCACCGAGGAACGTAAGAAACGAGATCAAGGTAAAAATTCAGTGAGACTTGTCTCTGAAAAATATTCGTATTACGCATTATTTACATATTCGGCGTATATATATATATATAATAATATTCTAGCGTGAGCTCGATTTCTTAAATCGCAAATTGCGAGAGATGCATATCTTCTAATTTGGCGCGAGAAGCGGCTCCAAGTTATTCGGCAATGCAGTCAAGTCTCCTCGGCGTTTACACAGCGTTCTCGATTGCGAGGCGCTTTTCGTTGCCAAAAATCAAAGTCGCGCCATAAAAAGAAGAAATCGCGAGTCGCCGTAAAACTGAGAATATGCCGTGTAAGTGCGTTCGATGGGTGCCAAGACTGCGTAAGTAGTCGACTATCGCACGTCAATGATCGATCGATGCTAAATGTGTGTTGATAGAAAATTTCCGAGATGGAATTTTCACTGGTTTCTGGCAACGAGAAGCAAAGTGTCCGTGCAAGACAGTCTCGAAAATTGGACAGCGCCCGACGTAATAATTGCAGTCATCATCAAAAGCTCGCAAAGAGAGAGAAAAATTCAATCCACCCCGGCCGATGCGTCGCGATGCACTAAGCATTCTAAAAGCCATGTCCCGTCGCATCTAAGATTTTAACGTACATAATATGCAAGAAGCAATGACAGTATGACGTCTAAAGTGCCTACATGAATGGCGATTCGCTAATTTAATTAATATTCTTTCTCCGCGCGTTTCCTTCTTAGCAAAAGAACCAAATTGCCCCGAGAATTTTGTGAAACACTGTACATTTTTATACATTTGTGATATTCATGTCATGCGCAAAATATTGCAACAGGAAAATTGATAGAAAGTTGGATGCCAATGATAATGTTTCTTTTTTTGTCACCAATGACGTCTGTATCATAGTCACTGTTTCTTTCTTTGCCCGAAAACACTTTTCCTGCTCCCCCCAAACCCCCTTGTATCAGTCCTTAGAAATATCCCTATCGAATAAAGATTTCTCGTTATTCTTGTTATCTGTTCTTAGATTGAGTTAGTTACGTGATCGCGTCAGTTCGCGTTGTCCCGTAGTCTTGTCTCTACTACTTTGCGAATTCTCTTTCTTGTCATGATTAACTGACTGATCTACGCGCGACATTGTAACCTAGCGAGGTGAGGATGCAAGACGTGTGACTGCGTGATGAAGGAGGAGAAAATATAAATTGTAATGGCCGTACCGCTTATAATTTGACGGCATATTATGAAACCTAAAAAATAAATAACAAAGCACACGATTAAAATTAAAACCAACGAGCGGGCGCGGCCGCGGCCAACGCATCATTGTATCTAATGTTTCTTATCTCGCCTTATTATACTTTAATATTTGAAATATTTCGTACACATATTTCATATACATTTATCTATTGAAAAAAATGTTGTGCCTTGATATAGATTTTTATGTACATGTATATATATATATGCTGAAGAAAGTTGCCAAAACCAACATTTTTCAGGCTTTAACTTCTAGTTAAAAATTCAAAATGAGAATTTATACCCGCAGATATTTATGGGAAACTATTCTTTATCAGTTTTGATAATATTATATATTTTAAATTTTTGAATATAAACGATGATGATTCTTTTGTAAAGTGGACAAAAATTAAAGTGTGAGAAATTAATTTTGATATATTCACTAAAAATTATAGAAATACGATAAAAATATTGTAATCAATTATTTAACTGAAAAAGAGTTATTAAATTTCAGATAAATTACCTTACTGCGTAATTGCGTACTATTCTATTTATAAAAACTAATATTTATAAAAACTAATATTTATAAAAACTAATATTTTTAAGATTATATACGTACGTCTTTTTATTTTTTTAAATTAAAATCTTTTAAATGTAATTAAATTAGTCAATTTACATTACTCATACTTTTTAAATTGACATTTCGGAGCAAATGTTAATTATGTCGATATATAAGCTACAGGATATGTCAGAAAATTTTAATTTATTTTTTTAACCGTATCCTCTATGCAAATAGATAAAGATAAAAATAAAACAGAGATAAAATTAATATATAAAAACAGTTTCAGAATATAAAAGCAGATTTAGAAACCTTAAAAAAGTAGAAAAACATAATAAAAATAGCTATAAAATATATATACACTTGTTATTATTTAGATTATACAGTGCAATGGTGAAAAGAAAATTACAGAAATAAAAACCTTTGAACTTTTAGAGAATTCGAAACAAGCTAATTCAGCATATAAACAAGTTATAAATGCATTATATATACTTCAAATGAATAAATTATAAGCAAATAAAATTCATATCAATTCTGATAAAGTATTTCATTTAATTAACGAATTATATTAGAGTTTAGGAGATCTATTTCGGTTTTGGAGCGCTTTTTCTCTACTCAATATCTTACTCAATATTTATAGCATCATAGCAACACGACAGAAAAAAATCAAGTAAGATATATACAATTACGAATGTGTGTAAATTTTTTTACATACATCCGCCTATTAAAAAAGCTACTTTTCTACTTTGTCATATAATAATTTAAATATAATAATTTGTGTGTGGGTGCTCTTGGACAGAATTCTTAATAAAAATATATTTCATCGAATTGCATCGTCCATCGTATTATCGACTTGACGAAAGAATTATTAATGTAACCGGCGAAACCCTTTCGAATAATCTCATTAGACGGTACTGAAGGTTGTTAAAAATGCGCAGGATGTCCGCCGTTCTCTCAGGGGAACACCGGAATGTTTCAATTACTCGGGACAGCTTTTACAGAGGCTGATGCGCGCTTAGGGATAGAAGCGCTCACTTTGCAGATCGAAGCTGTTCGGTATAAAAAGAAGTGCAGAGCGATGCCGGATAGTATCTCGGCTTATCCCCATCTCTGCCACTCCACCTGCCAAGCCTATCGAGGATAGCACACGTTTTTATTCGATCTACTATTGACTCGATTTTTCGCGTATCATCAACGAAAAAATTTCATAATCAAGTCACTCTTTAAAATAATCTAAACGTTTGGGTGATGTAAATTTTGAAAAATTTTTAATTTGCCAAATATTCGATAATTATTAAATGTCGCAAGTACATTTAATAAATGTCGTTATTAAGCAAGTTTTTAATGTCGTTATTAAGAAAGTTTTGTCATTATTAATGATGAATACTTGCATTGATATGCAATATGTGCAAGTTTTGCATTTACAGCAAATAAATAATTCATCGCAAAACAATATCTATCTCTTGTCTTTGAAATAATTCAATATCCATGCAATTTTGAAAATAATTCCATTATCACAGATGATTAACATTATTTATTGTTGAGTAATTTTCTACCTTATTTCATTTCGATATGTATTATTTCTTCCGTTTGATTAAGAGAACGAAGACTCGAAAGCTTTGGTGAAAACCACACTTTGTACTTACAAATAACGATCGGACATCACCGTTGGAATATTAATATGGATACGAGTTTTAAGGCTGACTTCCGGAGCTGACGATGGTCGCGGGCCAACTGCTATGTCAATTGGCTTGTTGCCCAGTTTTATAACTTGGCTTTTGCCCTCTCTCTTTCTTTCGATTACCCCTTCCTTATTCGACTCTCATCTTTTTTTTTGTTCGTAATAATTTATATTATATAGTATATTGTACTTGTGTCTGTTTTTCTCTCTCTCTCTTCCACTTGGCTTGCTTATTAATCGTATAAAAAAAGGAAGAAAGTCGAACCTTGTATGATCGCAACTACTTTCATATCATTACAAGAACTATGATATAACTTTGCGATGTAATTATTTGTTAATTATATAATAACTTGACGACAAACGATTGATAAAAATAGTTCAAAATGCGATCTAGTAAAAAAAAAACACCGAAAATTCCATTTTTATACAAATATCCCTTTGTATAAATTCTAACAATTATTTAATTATACAACTTAGCCTCGTTTTATTGGGAGAAAACGGAATAATAACGGAAGAAATCCTCGCGTAGAAACTTTTTTAGGTCAATATGCCTCCTCTATTATCGATGATAAAGGTCGCGACGTGCAAGCAACACGAGAATGATTGTTACGGCAACAGCTACATAGAATGGTTATGAGATTTGTAAACAGGATCTTAAGTCGTGGGAGGGGGGAGACAGTAACGCTGTCAAATTAACACAATTCCCACCGGTCAGATATATTGACCGCAGTGCATACTTAAACAATTATAACTAATCAATTTTCGACACAATTGTATAAAGATATTATTAATCAATCTAACGCAATCTTGTGTTTTCTATTAAAAAAACTTCTGATTTAGACACGACGAATTTACAGAGTGTTGAACGCAAAATCTAAAGTTGACCGATCATTTCCGTCGACTTGATATATATAATACTCCTTCGCCAAACTGAGATTTATATATGTTATGTAAGAGATGATATTACCTAGAGGAACTGCCGATACTACTTATGCTGGCACCGTCAGCCGTTCTTCTTTGTTCCCTCGACACGTCGCAGTCCGTAATATCGCACTCCGAGGTGTCGGAATCACTTAATCTCGAAGTGGTCGACGGTGGACTGAGATGATGATCCGGCACGTCATCAGAATCTTGGTAATGTCTGTAAAGTGCAGAAAAATATAATATTAACGCTCTCTCGATAACGAAAGTCTCCCTTCGCGATATTCAATTTATTCGCAGTCCCTTCAGAAATAAAACTGTCGAAGGATTTCACGATCCATTTTCGATATTCTCGAGTTTTAGCATGCAAATTTCTGGGACTCGCGTGATAATGTCGCATCATAAGCAGAGAGAGACGAGAACATTGTCGAACATCCCGCGGGAGATTCGTATCGATGCGAGGTATTTATTTGATCGCTTTTAGTATTGGCATCTCGGAACTACTAGCATCCGCGAGCGCGATTCATACCTGACGTGCCGGTGTTCTCCGTGAGCGGTCAGAGAATGCCATTCTGGTTCCTCGTCTAAGAGACATACTGCCAATTCCAGGACAACCTCGCCGAGAAAATCGTTCGCCTCGTACCTCGCGTAGTCCCAGACCGTAATCTCCAATGCCCTTTTCCTCAATTCCGAACGTCTGACTCCGTTATAAAAGAAGGTCTGATTCCACCTAGGATCGTTTGTATTCGCCACGGTCTTTGTACGCCGTTTCGATTTCTCGCTGCAACATTTCAGGACACACACACACAAATATCAGTTTTAAGAACCATCGATCGAATAATTGTTCGATAATTAAGATTGGAATTTTTAGCGAGACCAGAGAACCAAAAGTTCATCAAAAGTTCATCAGTTTGTTTCGTTTCGTCTTGACTTGCAGCTCTGCGATAATTTAATAATGATCGCGCGACTCGGTTCGGAATCCCGATTGAAAATTCCCAATTGACCTGCATTTGCGTTAACTCACCTCTTGTCAGGAAGCAGAAAGATCTTGGCGTAAGGGTTTCTCGGTTGGCCGTTGCTCTTGGGCGTGAGTCCCGCGGCACAAATTATCGTGACGATCAGCTGAAGTCCCATGGGATCGAAACCCAGCTTCACTTGAATGCTGCCGCCCACGTTCGCATTTCCGGTTGGATGTCGGGAGTGTCGACCGCGTCCTTGGGCATGCAGGTCCGGCGAGCCGGGTGACGTCACTAAAACCGAGGGTTTCTCACGCCTCGCGTCGTACAACTCTGCAAGTGATCGTGCGGTGTCGACTAGGATATAACGTTTCCGTACCTGCGATCTTGGAGCGATTCACGAAGGGGGAAGGGTGTGCTCGGAGGGGGAGGAAACGACAACAAAGGCAAAATTAAAAACGATATAAATGAATGAATACATAAGTAAAGAAGAGAAAGAATCGGGGTGATTCTCGAGCGAACGAAAATAAATGTTCATCTCTTGCGTATTAAATAAATAAATACTCAAACAACACAGAAAAAAAAAATCGAAACGTAAGATACTCGAGATAACCTTTGAAGGCTTAGATCGTCCGTTTGGACGTCTATCTTAGAAATTTGTGCCGATTGTAGATACTTTAGTAGAAATTATAGTCACGAAAATCAAGTCCTCTATTTCTTGCGGCGTCATCGAACCCCCGAGGGAAGGGGGATATTACAAAATCGATAAACTATTTCCGAACAGTTCTGGAAACACACCCACGTCCTTTAAAGAAGTGCAATCCGCATGCACAGGTTCTCATGATCACGGAAATCCGTGACAACGAGTTAAGAAAATGAAAGAGAGGAGAGAGCTGTTGTAATAAATGTTAGATCGATACACACTGATAATAGACATAGCGGTGAATTACAGCAAGTTATACTTATTCGTAAGGATCGTACGGAAATATTCATATTCGTTACAAGTAGAGAACAAGTACGATGGGATATTGGCGGTTTTATATTTTGCATATATATTTATGTGTATATAATATATAGTTGTTGCTCCCATAAGACTATACCTATACAACGGTGCTCTTTAACGAGGGGAAGGGGTGCATTAGCATTACGATCTACGTCTACGTTAAACATCGACGGTATATCAAGGCAGAATAAGTGATAGATTAACTTTCGTTGCTCCGCCATGCGATTTATCGATTACGGTTTGTAGCGTAATAATAGTGTAATTCACTCTCCGGTTCCGTTTATTGAGATTTAGACAAAAAAATCCCACTAAACAGACCACAATCGGAGCTACGAGGGGGGAATCAACGATACAGGAAAAAAACAGACACCGAGATCAATTGAAATAGTTTAAAGACAGAGCCTTGTCTGTGAAGCCTACCCCATAGAATACATTTCTTAAGACCTGGAATGCGAAAAATCATACAATCCGTGTGACAATAGCGTCGGTTCCAATAATATAATGCTAATAATAATGCTTAATGTATACTTATGCGAGGAACACAGAGTATGCGCCTCATAATTTCGCGTTCACTTCAAAGAATACGGCTAATGGGATTTAATTGATATCGATAAATATTCCATTCGAGTCGGAATAATTAATTCTCAGCCCTTTCATGATCTGTCCAATTAAGTCGTCGCAGATATTACGCGTACTACTTTATTCCCGGCATAATATATGCTTGCAATCTTTCTTAACATTTATATATTCTGTATATGAATATATATATGTGTATTTTTTAAATGTTAAAAGGAAAAATTCGTAGATTAAAAACACAAAACGCATTGATCTATCCGAAAGAATTTACAGAGATGAATGCCAGGAATACTTTTGACTCCTAACTAATCATATTTAGCTTACAGCAACGTATTTTCCTAACATATTTTTTCTATAGCTCCTTGTGCATATATTCTACATTTAAATTTACATACTCTATAAGAAGTAAGGATCTAAAACACAGTCTACCTCATCATCTCTTTCTACAATTATATTCATAAGATTTACTTCTCGCAATGTTTATTAAAGTAACGTGTGACACCCGTCAGCCTATTGCAAGGCTATTGTAGGAGAAAGAGACTTTAAATCAATGAGATGATATGCATATGATTTTAACATATATATATATATATATATGTTAAAATATGATTTTAACATACATATATATATATATGTTAAAATCATACGCAAGGAAAATCTCAAGTTTCGAAAGTGACAGGTGATGAAATAATCTATATTCACGACATATTTGATACACAGAAGCAAAATCAAGAATCGGAAAACGAGACGTGCCGAGCGCATAGTCACCTTTGTGATGTGGCTGTGATCCAGGGATGGTCTCGTGTTTCTGTCGCCATTGGCTCTGGGCGACAATTCGCCTGGACGCCATGGGCGTCGACGGGCCCGGTCCGGCAGGCGTCATGCCTGTCGTCGTCATGGACAATTTTCTCTCAACTACGAGCTCGATTTGCGGCTCCAGTCTCGACTCGGTGATGATGTCGTAAACTTCCCGGAAGCTTTTGCCCTGCAGGGACCTCCCGTTCCACGCGATCACCTCGTCACCTGAAACAGCCGCAGGGAATACCCGAGAAATCGTCGAGCGTCCGATTCGTTCCTACGGATGTTTCACGAGAATGGAAATGGGGCACGCGATTGTACGGTGCGCTCTCAAAGCACTGAAAATATTCAAAGTGACGCCAGCGCAAGATTTTTGTCGATATGACACGCGATGCAAGGAAGATTCCGTTACATTGTCACTCTGTACATCGGATACAGTCTATTTTTCCCGATCCTCTCAGCAAATAGAAATAAGCTGTTTTCATTTTCGTTTTCTCGTAATTTTATAGAGTGATTCAAGAGGGTGTCCCATTTTAACTTTCACACTCAAATATCTCGAAACCATGGCGGTTTCGATGAAAATGTTTTTAACAAAAGTTGTATGGTTTTAAGGGGGCCATAAGATGGTGTCATTGGTTTTACCTTGAAAAGTCGTTTGAAGCTCACGTAAAGGTCACCTTCAATTTTTTAAACGGAACCCCCTATTTTGTATTACTTATTCTTGTAACTTATCTCGAGAGCTTTCCAAAACACTATAATAAAGTATTTCTTCATTGAGTATTTTTCGAGTTATGAGGCTCAACATAATTTTTTAATTTTACATAAACATAAAATATCTAGTAAAATACTTATTTTTCGATTATCTTACTTTAATATACAAACATGTTTCGAAAAAAAAATGTAATTTGCGATTAACAATTACATATTTTTTCTTAAAAATAACTATGTGTTTTCTTTACACCTATTGATTCCTCTCATTTTGTAAAAATATTAAGGTAAGATCGAAAACTGAATATTTTCAACTAGATATTTTATGGTTTATGTAAAATTAAGAAATTATGTCAAGCCTTATAACTCGAAAAATACTTAATGAAAAAAATGTTTAATTATAGTATTTTGAAAAGCTCTTGAGGCAAGCTACAAGAATATGCAAAAGTATATAGGGTGTCCTATTTAAAAAATTGCAGGTGATCTTCACGTGACCTTCCAACGACTTTTCAGGATAAAATCAATGACACCATCTTATGACCCCCTTAAAACCATACAACTTTTGTTGAAAACATTTTCACCGAAACCGCCATGGTTTCGAGATATTCGAGTGTGAAAGTTAAAATGGGACACCCTGTATATACATACATATGTCTGGCAATTAATTATCGAAATTGCAATTTCTCTAAAACGTAGCATCAAAGATGTCTCGTGTGTTTTCGCTCGCGCGCGATAATCGCGATTCCTATAAAGTAACACACATATTGTCCGCGACTCGCGTGTTTCGGAAAGTCGCCAAATCGCTTGATTTGAACTTTGTAATCCTCTTACCGGGTCTAAGTTGACCTTCTACGTCCGCCGTACTACCCTTTTTCACCTTCTCGATCAAAGCGCCTCTGGAACCGTCTTCCAGTAGCTTGCCACCGACAACTTTTAGCCCGAGTATACTACTGCAGCTTCCGGAACCGGCCGATTTTCGCAAAACCATGTGGCCGATGATCTTCTGACCGTCCTCACTCACTTGCCAGGATAGTGGGTGCTACGGAGCGCGTATAGTATTTCTTTTACTGATA
Source organism: Camponotus fellah (assembly GCA_030586385.1). Classification (NCBI taxonomy): domain Eukaryota; kingdom Metazoa; phylum Arthropoda; class Insecta; order Hymenoptera; family Formicidae; genus Camponotus; species Camponotus fellah. Next base: position 2,089,484 of record JAPIVC010000550.1, read on the forward strand.
ACGAGTGTCGCATGCTTTCGTAAACCAAAAATCACATGGAACTTACGTCCGAATTCTGGAGAGAGAAATCTTAGATTTAATTGTCAGGAAAGGATAAAATGTTTTTTCAATGCAATGTTTTGATTAATGTTACTTTTAATGTCTCATTTTTAAAATAATTTATTATAAAAAAAATTTATTTATTGCAAAATGATTCAAAGACACATGTCATTTTTATGAGATCTATTTTTCAATTTCCAGTATTCTGGCGTATTTCCACATTATAATGATCTATTAAAATAACTAAAATAGAAAATAAATACTACACACATTAACTTAATCCTATTGAAAAATGCATTGCAACTATTTGCATTCAATATTCATTACATACACATACATACGCACATTGCGTTTTGCAATAATACATTTTTTTCACGCATCATCAAAAAAATTTGAGCATAAAGAAGGCTGCAATGTATCATTCTTCGAGTCAATAAAAGATTTTTTTGAGAGAATACGCTTAGGCAACTTGTGTCAAAGATTTAATAATATTAATATAATCCACAAAAAATAATAATATAATATAATATCATTCAATAAATTATAATATATTAAATGAGAATAGAAATTTTAATTATTCGAGATAAGCTGCTCTTTTTCTCTCTCTTGAAAAATAAAAATACACGTCTTTTTCGCGTACTCTCTCAACGAAAAAAAACTATCTACATAATTCGACGAGAAATTTTATAATAATTAGACTATAGAGAATAATTAGCGTGGCAAGCAATATGTGCTGTTGTAATATGTAGCATATATAAGAACGAAAATTAGTAGTCACACACTACTATATGCGATACATGCGTGAAACTAGCAAATCTTGTACAGTGTACATAAGACATTCCATATTGGCAAGCGGAACATTCAGTCGCCGAATACCTTCGAAGGCAAATGCAGAAAAAAGTGTACACACAGGCATGCAAGTAACACTGCGTGGTCGTCGGATATGCGTAATACTGCGTAAAAATCCTGAGCGCGTGATGTATCTACCTGAGAACGATACGTCACACAAGGTGGATCTACTTTAGGGAGAGGGGTCGCCTCGTTTTGATTTCTATCCTATCGAATAGAGCTGCTCTATCATCGATACACGCGATTTACAAGCTCGAAGTCTTGTAAAACAGAATTTTAATTCAAACTTCCATCCGTAGCGTTCTTTTTTTCTTTATTATAACGTGTTTAATTATAGCAATAATAGTCGCATTAATCCTGCTTGGACATTATTATGATAAATTAGGGGAATCGATCCACAAAACTGGCCATAATAATAATAAAAAAAACCGCACAAATGTTTTTATAGATTTACATTTTTATAATCCATTTCTGCTTTTACGCCAGTAAAATGTGTGAAATAAGTTTGAAATTTACTAGTTGAAATTACTAGTTTCAATAAAACGATCCTTTCGCTCGTATTTGTATTAATGATACAAATTGCAAAAGGTCGGAATTCCACCAGCCATATTGAAATCGTAGAACCGGCAGGATCGAATGTTAGAACGGCAATTACGCTATTCTTCGCTTAAACGATTAAATACAAATCTTTTACAATACATTGGTACAACAGTTAACCGTTCGGAATCGTAACAATTGAGAGAAGAGATATTTAAAAAAAAAATCCTTTGCTCAGATCGAGATGACAACTAACGAGGTCGTCAAGTCTCGTGTTGTTATACCCTTTGGCCGCGTTCCAATTCGATTAATTATGAAACAGATACGCTTTTGTTTCAAGAGCCTGGTAATATTCGCCGGCTCCTTAATTGGATCATTTTGGATCGGCGCGATAGTCCGCTTCGAGTCAAATTTTTCAGATTTATCAAGCTAAAGGGGGATGACAACAAGGTAAATAGATCCGCGTCTGCCGAGATGATTATCGATCGATTGCGTGAATTAATTTCCCGCGTCGCCAAGTCTTCTGCTTCGATTGGCTCGTCCGCAGAAATACGCGAATACGATTGATATTTAATTTCCTCGCTACTTTTTATACCTTCGCGAGAGCGATTTCCACTCTAGTCCGCGAGAATGGAAGCCAGTAACGCAGAGCAACGTGACTCGTTTGGGAAATAAGAGCGAGAAAGATTGACCGCGATCAGAGTCATTTAGAGAGATGGTAAGTCGTCGCTAAATAAATTACCCGATCGTTTACTCTCGGCGAATTTAATTCTGATTATTTGCCTCGTATAATTGGAACGCGACCCGCACATCTATCATTTTCCTTCATATATTATGAACGCAACATTGTTCATAAACTTTATTCAAATCATGGCATCTATCAGATTCGCGGTCGTAAAATCTGTTTTTTTTTTTGCAATCACTTAACACGTAAATTTGTGTGATATTCTTGATAAAAAAAATTAAGTGAGATATTCTTTAGGTGATTTACTTGCAGCACATTTCTATTTGTTCGTCTCTTAATTGAAAATAAATCTTATATATCATTACAATTAATATAGTTGGAAAGACACAATTGGGAATATTGATCAGTAGCTATAAATTGTCCGATAGAAATAAACATTAAATCAAATAATCTTTGTTCTCATATAAAAGTATTTGCAGTCAATTATATAATTTGATTCGATTCATATAGATAGTGCTCGAATCACTTTAACTGGTATTTTCAGTCGAAGAATAGGAACGATAACCTGCAATCAAGCCGTAATTGCTTCTTTTTATCGCTTATTTTTATTATTTAAGAAATCTATTCATTCTTTTGCGTATAATATCCTCCGTTTTCGCGAAATTGTGCAATCACAGATTAAATAAAATTGGCAAAATAGATTATATATGAAACGAAATGCCATTCTAATTGTTTGCAGAAGAATTCAGACCTCTAATATCGAATCGATTATCTGCAATTATATGTTCTCTTATATATTTTTTTTAGTTGCAAATTAAATTCAACTAGATAATGTATTTTAACTTGAAAGTGGCGTAGAAGAGAAATGAATGTCAGAAATGATATTCATTGTTTAAAAGTACATAAATCTTGTCGTCGTCTATTAAATCTACGTTGCAAAACTCTTGAAAATTACAGTAGATTTCAGTCGGAAAGAGGCACAATGGAATGGATCGAAAAAAAGTCTGACGCAAAAGAGTTGTAGTTCAAAAGACGATTTTCTCTCTACTTAAAACTTATGAATTCACGGAGTATTGTGAATGTAAAATAATCCTGTTCTTTTTTTTCGCAAAATTCCATTAAAAGATCTCGTTAGGAATGATAATAAATAATTATTTGTGTGTCATAGATCGATCATTTAAGAAATCGAAAATCAATAATCAAGATATTCCGTGAGTTCAGTTTCAGGGATTCAGATGAGCTCAAATTTTTTTTTTTTATATACATACGTCAAATATAAAAAAAGCCGATGTGATACAAATAAGTTATACAAATAAACCTCGAGATCAAAACGAACACAAGCACACAAGCCTTTAAGCACGAAGTTTAGGATTAATCGAGCAAAAGAGGTTCTCTCCTGTCCGCACCAAGTGGAGGAAAGAAAAGAAAAAAAAAAATCAAATGTTCAGTAACTTGATAATTACACCTCTCTGAATCGCACATCAAATCAGTATCTTGGCAATCAATTCAGCATAACTTTCCCTCCCTGAAACTTCGCCTCTCCTGGCACACATTGTAATCCGAAAGTAATAACTAATTACACGTGCTGCACGCTAATTGCAATCAATAAGCCATCCCTCCAATGCCTCTTTGCTAACGCTATCAAAAGCGAGGAGCTGGAAAGAAAGTAACCGTATTCCACTTTGGACGACGTTATTATTCCGCTTTGACGTATCCGGCGCGATTAGCGCCTATAAAAGTAGCGTGAGCGCGTGATAAAAAGTATATATCATCTGTATCGTGCGGTCTCTCGATCGATGCAACAAAAAAGTACCGTTGGAAAACCCCTTTTACTCGATCTCCGGCGAAAAGTACCGGCGATCTATTCTTAGACTCCGTCTATCGTAGGCCCCTGCCTTCTACACCACCATCGACCGCGATCTACTCGCTACAAACTCGAGAAGCGTTTTCTCTAGCGTTCTTACGAGCCGGTTGACGTTACTCGCTCGTAACCCGGCCCCGTACCTTGGGCAGATCGCCCCTGTTGCTGTCTTCACTGCTCGTGAACGTGCTAGAAGTGTCTATCCCGGAGTCTTTGGTCGCGCTGTCTTGGCTACCCTGCCGATCGGCCTCCCAAGACCATTCCTCCTCCTGAGGGCCGCCGACATTGGTCCCACCATCAAAACGCACTGTCTTTTTCCCCCTCCTCTCCGTGAACCTAATAGACACGCCATATACACAGAGAGACACGGATAGGGTGGTTCATGTGCGAGGGTTTGCATTTTATTTATCGTGTATATTATTTTCCGTGATTCGCAAATTTTCGGTCCGAATGTTTGAGCTCGAAGTGTGTGATTCAAATATCTATCTCTTGTTTTCCGAATGTTTAGTTTATAATAGAACATTAATAAAGTGTAACGAGAGGAAAATCTCCAATTGTAAAAGTTTGTTTCTTGGTTTACATTAATTTGTTACAAAATTTTCACACGAGGCGTGCGATAATGTCATTTCAATAAAAAAATTTCGAATCATGTCTATTTTGTGAACATATTATAATATATATTGCTCTACGTTTCATCTTTTCGTTTGATATTTTTTCGAATTCATTGGTCAAAAAATTATTTTTAATGCATTTAAATATGAATCCAACTGGAGCTAATCTTTCATCATCACAAAATTGTCGTTAAAAATAAGCATTCTATATATGTGTTCTAAATTATTGTATATTACATTGAATCAAAGATAGAAGAGAGAATTATAAATATTGAATTAGAATATTCAATTTATATTTTAATGACGTAAAAAGTATTTTACTGAAAATCAACTTATCAAACTCTTATATTTTTAATAATTATTGTATACACGTCCAATGAAGATTCTTTTAGAATATATAGAAATTTTGCAAGAAATAAATCGCTAAGATGGATTTAGAATACAATACGGATAGATCATATTTATATCAATTTCACATTTTATTTCAGTTAATTTAATTAATAAGGTTTATGAATATTGTCAGAAACCTTATATGCTTTACAGTGTAATTGCTTAAATTTGGATACAACTTTAATTTTAAATATTTTTCCTAAAGAAGCAAAAAACAAAAATATCACTTGATAATATTAACGCGATATCATAAACGATATAAAAAAACTTTTCAATTTTAAAAGCTCCATTAATAAAAATTCGTCATATTCATCTAATTTATATTCATCTAATTCAACAGATTCTCGCAGAAAAAACGCGCGATAAATTGCATCGTAATTTTGACAGGACAAGTAACAATATATCTGTAAATTCAACTACGACATTTATCATAGTTTCTCAGATTTAAACAGAAAATTATTATTATTTCTATTGTAATATTTTCTCGCACAAGCTTGACAAAAAACAGAGACATTGTTTTCACGTTGCAGCTCGAAAATGGCTACCTGAGAGCTGCTCAAACTTGTGCAATCGGAGATTTCGGCGACGCGCGATCCCGTCGTGAATAAACAAATAAATATTCGCCGCACCATCCGGATCCCCGACACGCGTTTGTAAGATCAGTGAGGAAGCGAGAAAAGAAAAAGCGGCCTCGCACGCGATCTCCTGTGAAAAAAAACGCACCTCCTACTGTCGGAGCGCCACTCGTCGCCGCATCTTCGGAAGCTCCGTCTGACCAGAGTGTTCTCTTCCTTTCGCGGCTCTCGCGGTGGATGGTGGCCGTTATGCTCGACGGCCGTGCCCGCGCCCGACCCATGGTGCCCATTGTGGGATCCGTTGTGCCTACGCCCACCACTGGACATCGATTTTGGACCTCCCGCGTGGTGGTAGTACCCCTTCCCTACAGTAGATCCAAAACGTTTTTTCGTTTTCTCTCTCTCTCTCTCTCTCTTTCTCTCCTTTTTTTGACAGTCCCCTTAATTTTACTACAAAAGTACTCTCGTCATCCCCGAGAAGCTTATTCTCTCGGCCTTCTTTCTCGGCGTACACGCTTTTTTTTTTAATTTTACCGTCTTTCGGGATGATCGAGAACAGGTCTATCGTGTCTCGAGATATTGTTTCGATTCTTATTTCTCATGGACGCACCTTCTTGCGATGCCTCTCGTTCACCTGCTCCTCTCTTTCTCTCTTTTTCTCTCTCTTTCTGATTCGCGTATCAGCTTCGTGTGTGTGCGTTTTGTGTATGTAGCGATATACCTAACAAAAATGAAATAAGGCGGTGCAAGCTTGCCCGCGATAAATGTGCGATAGACGATTTCTGGAAGCATTAAGTAGAATCGTAATACGACTTCTGAATTTGCGTACACGACTGGCGAGAGACGACTATGCGTAAAAATATGCAGGGGTCGTGTGATTGTGTGTGTACATGTGTGCGCGTATTACGTGCATAACGATAAGTTACAATTTGTCCATCTAAGATTTCTGCGTTGAAACGGGTTTCCTTGGAACAGCAGGATTTAAGTGGTAGACATAGAGATTCTTATTCGTGTATTACACAAAATTGGACAGAGATGTAAAAAACACGAAAAATTATAATACAAACAGAAAGATACAGATTTATTTTTAGCCTCTGTACGATTACATCTCGCATGCGCCATTAAATAATCATCGATGCTCTTACAATTATTCAGGAAATCGGGATCAAAAAGTGAGTTTGGGAAATTTTATTGAAATTTCAAATTTATAAAACAAGAGAAAGGAAAAAAATATAAATTTTTATGACTCGTATACATTAGCAGAAAAATATAATCGTATGTATTTTTAAAATATATTTCTATGTAATTATTTGAAACATTCAAAATTCTTGCTTTCTCAGTTTCATGAGTCAGTTATCTAAAAAACGATACATTTTTAGAACACGTAAAACATATTATTATCCTAATTTTATTTTAAAAATGTAGCGCAAATGTAGATCTTTATCGTACAAATGCCAATAGCACTTTTGAAAACACGAGAGAAAAATAAAATGTAACATAATACAATTCCCAAATTTGATAAAGAACATAATATTACTATCACAGCCGTTATTACCCCTCAATAACAGGTATCCACAGTCTATGCAGATATTGAAATATGTAGCGAGCGAGTAGAAGATATTTCGAGAGGCGCAATATTTGTGAGAGTTGTACGTGTACGTATTTTTTTGAGGTGTAGAGTGGATAAAAATATACCTGTGTGCACGATTCATAGCCGTCCAAAGTAGAACAAATAAAATCTATTACAATTCTGTGCCGATCGGTCGCGTCACGCGATACGCGAGCTTATTTCGCGAGCTACGCGCGCGCAAGCAGGCAAGATTGCATTTTCTCCGTAGAAAAATTTACTTTGGCACGTACTCGCATTATTCTCACATTATAACATCACGTGGGTGTGCCCCGAGGCCGCAAAAAACGGACGGAGAGTTTCGCAAAAATATACGCGCGAAGGATAATATAAAAAAAATTCTCTAAAAAACAATTAAGCGCGCAATTAAGCGGCGCGGACGGTACGTTTTCCCGATCAATCTTTATTTGAAATTAAATTAGGCGAAATTTTTAAAAAAATCTATACGCGTGTAATTTTTAATAATAATAAATAAAAGGAAAAGAAAAATAAATTCTATTACTCAACATGCGCGACCGTTCGGCAGAGATACGTACACACACATGCACACGCATACGCACAGATATACGTATTATATATGTTTATATAAGTATACATACAATTATATATATATATATATATATTTATATATATATTTATATATTTATATATTTATATAGTATATATATAGCGAAAGATGATGTTTGCTTGATATTTTTACGTAATAAAATTTATTAAGTACCGCGGAGAATTGCCGCTCACAGAATTTCATTCTGTCTGCCACCTTCTCCCGCGAGCCCCTGGAAGTCATCACTAGCTGCGGCGGCTTTTGCCCTAAAAGCCGATCTCCCTTTAACTATATACATCACACAACACACTGTTGACTTATCGCTAATCGCGAGATAATGCGCTGCGATGTCTCTCATTCACCTACATCAGGAAGATGGATTGATGCTATATAATGTAATACCACAGTTATACGATATGCAATTGGAGGAAACACAGAAATATCTACGCACAATTTCGTGCTCAGTGTTTAATTAACGCAAAGAGATTGAGAAACTAAAATACGAAAGAACACTGCGACAAGTTGAGAATCGTTGGATATCGGTGAATTGAAAATATCGCGCGAAATAAAATAAGAAAGCTTGGAATTTTAACAGTGAATGATATATTTTGTACAATCGCGCGGCGAAACCGCAAATGCAAATGATTCTTTGACGTCAGATGATGTTGCGCAAGAGTTGTGATCTGTTGTTAATTCTTTCACTGAAAGAAACGCACAATTAAATCTTTATTGATCGTACATTAAATGTCAGCGATCGGAAATCATATATGCAAAAGAATATTTTTAGATCGAGGGAATTGCAAGGATTATATTGAGTGGAGAAAATCTCAAATGCGCCATATACAGGCCGTTTCACAAAACAGATGTTCTTTTAATAGTAGATCCTCTGTTCAATTTAGAGATAATTCTTTAAAAAATGCGAAGGGAGATTATCATTTTTTGCAAATTTCTAATTTTTTATACCTTTGTGTAACTAAGCTTCAAATTAAAAAATTCTACCAAAATAAATTCCAGCAGAAATTAATTAAAAAATGCAATTTTGATCCTTTTTTTGATACTTTAACTTTACAAAGTTTAATTTGCGAAAAGCTTTTCTTTTTCAATCACTTTTATAACTAAAAAATTATTAACGTTCCAATATTTTTTCTAAGAAAACATCATCTTCAGATTGGCCGGAGAATCTGCTTTTGAAAGAACACATCTGATAGTTTTTAACGTCCTGTATAATATACAAGTACATACGTAGCGCGATAAAGATTCATGTAGCTCGTAAAACTAACAAATTGGCTATACGATCGCCAAGAGAGAACATCCTTATATCATTCAATGACACTTATATATCCATGTTCCGCGCGATAGTGTGCATTTGATATCCGTAAGTCGAAATGCGCGATCTCTCGATATTACGGCATAACGAGAGACAATAAAAGCAATAGTTACGCTGCTGGTGAGAGTTGCTCCATTGACGATCGAAGGCGCGATTTAACAATGGAACCGATTTAACCGCGAATAATATTACACTGATACGCTCGGTTGCGTCCGAGAGACTCGATTTCCGCCATTGCGTACTCCGAGTGCGAAATCCGAGTCAAAATTTTGCTCCAATTTTCAATCTCAATTTTCTCACGTTTATAGAATCTAGAGGATTTCGATAAAAGAGTTTAATTTATATAAAAATTGAGCTCTCCTATTTCATACCCCAATAGACGAAGGTCTCCATTCATTGTCAGAGATTTAAAAGAGAATCTTTTTAACAAAACTATAAATTACACAGATTCAAAACACTGCGATCTGATTGTCTTTGAGGTATCAAGGTAGACATTGGATTGGAAACTGAGACAGAAAGAAAAATTTTGACTCGGGAATTTGTCCACGGGATGAAAAAAAATCTGGAAAGCCTCCCTTTACGTTGGAATCCACGTCTCGTGAGGTAACGACGTCCGTTCTCGTAAAACGAGGAACTTGGATGGGAGCCGAACGTTTAAATCGTTTGTAAAGTAGGCAAAGTGGAGAGAAAGAGAGAAAAAGAAAGAGAGAGACAGAGAGAGAGAAGGTCGCATGCATTCGCAGGTACCTGATGACGCTCACGCGGGTGATAAATACAGAGGGGTGAAGACGCGAGCAGATGTCGTTACGGCAAATACGCGCGCGCGGGAAAGAAGACCCGGTGGGAAAGGGGTGAGGAGCGGGAAGAAAGGGGGGAGGGGGAGAAAAGTGCAAAGAATCTTAATTTAAAAGTTAGATGACACCGCGACTCACCGCCGTATAAATCACTCTGAGATTTTACCACCCCGTTCCCGGCGCCACCTTACGCCCACTTTCGCGTCGTCGTCACCGTCGTCGTTGGTATCTCGTTTACGCTCCCATTTCGCGCGAAAAAAAAAATGTCCCGCTAAGCTCCCCGGAAGTTCGGAAGCGTTGGATAAAACCGCGCCTACGAAGGCTCATTACTGCGATAACGAAATTGAGCAAACTCGAAATGCCGAGTACCTTCCTTCGCTCGCTATCTCACTCGACGAGATAGCGTGATCGATAAGCGAAAGAGGTTTTTTTTTTTTTTTTTTTCTAGATATTACGGCGGTTTTACAAGCGTTATTATCCGTCGTGTCGAATTACACACTATCAGTCGAATGTCAGGGGCGGATTATTTAATCTGGATTCGCTTGTTGCCGATAAACGGCGCGAGAAAAAAAAAAGAATCTTCCCCTAATATCAATTCCGGAGCTGAAAGATGTATACAGGGTGTCCCGAAACTACCGCTCAATATTTTAAAGGTAGATTCTCTGGCCAATTTCAAAACGATTTTTCCTCAGCGAAAATGTCGAGGCACTAATAGTTTTCGAGTTATAAATGATTGAAAATAAAGGGTTTTTCGCAAACTAAGCCTTATGGGAATAAAATATTAATAAAGTCACATTCTTTAGTTAATTTTAGGTAGAGTTTACTTTAATAGAATTTTAATTTAAGGCTTAGTTAGAAAGATACACCATGACAAAAATTGGGAATATGCAAAAAATAATGATCTTTTTCGACATTTTCGCTGAGGAAAAATCATTTTTAAATTGACCAGAGAATCTACCTTTAAAATATGGAGCGGTAATTGCGGGACACCCTGTATACACGGTGTAGGGAGAAAAAAATTGCCGAGAGGAAACTGCTAAGCCAAGTAGATTACCGACAACTGCATCAACTGTACAGCAAACATCTCTCTCCTGACAATTAATTTATCCTGTATAAATATTTTCCCCTTCTCTTTCCGGAGTCCATTCCGGAGACACGTGCCTTGTTTTTACACAATCCAGGTTCTCCAGGTGTCAAAAAAGAAGCAATTGCCTGAATATAATATATAAACACACATAACTCTCTCTCCCTCCCTTTCTCTCCCTCTCTCTCTCTCTCTCTCTCTCTCTCTTTCTTGAGTTGCTACATACACACGCAAACTAAGTCTCTATTCTCTAATTGTATTGTGCATCTACGAATGGGAGCAACAACAACCGTCAGACTAGGCCGTCGCTTCTCTCGCGTTCATTTAAAACGATTCTCACACACGATTATTCATTGTAACTCGGCCCTTAACTTATGATTTTGTCGCAATAATCATCTCTGCTCGTCAGGCTTCTTAACAAAATACGTTCAGTTATGTGCACCTTGTCTTATCTCTTGTACGCTTTTCGATACTTTTAATTTAACTAAGTCCGATTCTTTAGAATGAAAACTGAAAAGGGACAAATGATCAATTAAATTAAGATTACATCGAAATCGATCGTTGAAAAATGCTCGCAGCTTGAAAAATGCGCGATCGATCATCCAATGCACGTTTTCCATTGCATCATTTTGCATATCTCGCGATTCGTTTAAATAAAATCTTTATAATAATGAAGATATTTTATATGGTTATCTAAACTTTTTCTTAAAAAGTTTACCGTCTCCAGCTTTATAATAAAAGAGATATATAGAAAAGAAAAAATACGAGACGAACGAAGAACTCTGTCGCGTATATATGGATCTGCATTATCACTATTATTAGCATTTTTATTGAAGAGCACAGGCAAAGGCCGTGCGTCACACAAGATGGCACGATGCGTGTCTTTGATACGTATACCAACATAGTCACCGGTCTTCACAGAGTGGCGACGCTTGATTCTGGCCTCCGTGTTTATCCCAGGCTATCGCGCACCAATACAGTAATCAAGTGGAAATAGCGACATAGATAAACAGTTATAAAGCCCTCCGACACGGGAATAAATATGGAGGAATAAATATATGAAGGAGAAGAGAGCATAGAGAGTGGGATTAAAGCCTCTACTCTGTAAAGTCTAACAAGGGTTGATTTTACTATTTGCATCGCCGGATATACGGTAGGCGCATAGAGCTGCCCACATATTTTTGAATTTAAATATGTCACTAACTACGTAAATCGTTGCCTTTACTCAGAGATTTCTCATTGAGTCAATTTTATTCATTTTTAATTATTAGCAAGCAGCGAAAGCTCGAAAGAAATTGGTATCCATGGAACATTTTTGAGAAATTGATGTCAAGGATTGGAGGAGACAAACGTTCATCCATCCTATAAATTAATTAAGATAAAAAAAGTATAATGCGCTTATCGTGCATTCGACATATTTTAAATAGCGTGTCTTATACACAGCGTACTAAAATTATTACAGTAGAAAATTAAATGAATTTTCCCTCCTACTGTCCCAGCATCTATTTTCTTCGCTATACAGATACGCGCTTTGGTTCCTACGTAAAACACCAAAGCTAATTTCGATGCACGTGCGGCACCAGATTTATGAGAAGAAAGCAAGAACTCCATGGTAAAAAATGAATACAGCACCAAAGCCCTGCTCGTCCGACCGTCAAATTGCAATGTCTTTGGATTAAATTTATATGAGACTGCCTAACTCCCCTCCTCGCCCCGTCCTAGAAGGTTCAATCTAAATTATGCCGTAAATACGCAAAAAAACTCCAACGGTGTTGGTAAAAACATTGCAGATGTTAATATAACCAACTGCCCGAATCGAAATTTTGTTTCTTATTTTTTATTTTAATTTTTAATCCAGCATTAATATTTTAAGCAGCGTTCTTCTCGTTAAACTATTTAATTTATAGTTTTGTCGAAAGTCCCTTTTTTAAACTTTCAAGCAAAAAAAACTGTTTATTTACTGTTTATTTAAAATAGGGTAGTTTAATTTCTATAATTAAATTTAATGAAATTTTCTAGAATTTATAAGCGTGAAAAAATTAAAGTTGAAAATAGAAACAAGATTTAATTCGAGATACCTCGGATATTTCTCTCATTTATCAAGGGATGGTCATAATCGTGAAAATAATCGACGTGTGGACGAATTAGCCGGGAAAATTCTCGAAACCCTGTAAATGTATGCGAGAAAATACATAACACGCGTCGGTGTCCTCGAAAAGCGTGATCGTACACGATACGCAATCCTTTCATCGTTCCCAGGGGAGAGGGAAAATGTCAAAGTTTTCAACCTCCGTTCATAAGTAACGAGCCGCATGGAAGGGTGGCGCACCACCGGGTGTAGGTTCACGTGATCTTCATTGTGCTCCCGATGACATTTCGTAACCCCATTTCGTTGAGGACATTTTTTTTATTTCTCGAAAAAAATAAACATACGCGTTGTTACCCGTTGTTTAGAGTTACAGTTGAATTAACGTGAAAAGAGACGCTGGAGAAACATTAAATTTACCAGCCCTTTCATTCATTGCCAAAGGATAAAAATGTAGTACAATATACGAGAGTATATATATCTCGAAAATAAAATAACAGAGTATTATTTTTCGGAAATAAAAGAGAGAGACTAGAGAGATCGAGCCAACGAAGTGCAAAGAGTCAAAGTGCACTAGTAAATTCATGGCGTCCGGAAGAAAAAAATGATTCCAAACATGATTATTCGATGAATTGCCCAAAAGAGAGAGTAACTTTGAATCTTTGAGCCGGCGGCATTTTTCTGACCGCCCAGTCCTGACTTGGATAGGGGTCGAAGACTATCTCGAAATGAAGAAGAGAGCAGATGTTTGAATTTCGCCCACGTGTTGGCCGCGTGACGTCACGCGCAGCGTGTGGGCGTCGCGAGCGGGAGGCAACAAGAAGGAAGAAGAGGGGTGGAAATATAGGAAGACCGTGGTAAGCGAAAGAGAGAGAGAGAGAGAGAGAGAGAGGGATGGATGGAAGGCGAAGGATGAGCGGAAAGGGAGAAAGAGGGTCGAGGGGGGATGCCAAGGATCAATGCAACGGCGAGACCGGGAGGACAGAACCTGAGAATTCCCGCAGGATACTGGCGGCGATACGCGGACGCGCGATACGCAATCGTAGAGTTCCGATCATGGATTTAACGAACGTAGCACGAATAACCCTCGCTCGGACATCCCCTTCCTCTCGCTCCTCCTCCTACTTCTCCTCGTCTCTCTTTTTCCCTATTTTTCCCGCGATCGATGATCACGCGTGTCAAATCCAGTCGATATTAGACGCTGGCAAGGATTGTTAGAAAACTGGAGAAACACAACAACCGCCAAGCGTGTTGGCCATTATAAAATCGATATGTGCGCATCAAGTTACGTAACGTGGCATTTCACATGCGTTACAATGCATTCTCGCAAAAATTATTAAATGCGACCGTACTATTCATCGCGATCTCTCTCTCTCTCTCTCCCCCTCTTCTCACCTCGCGATTTCACGTTTACGAAGTGCGCAGCATCACTTGACGTAAGAGCTGCGAGCGTCTTGTTTAAACGCGATGCTTTCTGAGGGGAATTTTGTAGCGCGTATTTTTTTCATGGAAATTTTAATGCGCGCATTCAGTCATCAATCTTGGCGATTAATTCGATGACCCAAAGCGTCGGACAGGAAATTCGACGCGACGGAATTTTTTAATGTTTATCCCGTGCGATCGACGCAGAAACTCGACGTGTCCGACCTTCATCGTGAAAAAAGTGGTACACAACACGCGGCAGAGAAAGAGAGAGAGAGAGAGAGAAGGAGGGAAAGAATACAAGTTATTCTTGTACTTTGCGAGAGTTACACACGACACCTGGATGAGTCGGTTCACAGTTCGCCGATCCCGCGTTTAATCAACTGTGAATCACATACATGCACACCGTTCTCTCACCTTCGACCGATTTTTCGAACTAGACGTGACGTTGCACAAAAACAAACGCGGCGGCAAAATATTATCGAGGACGCGCGCGTGAAATTTACAAATTTTTTTTGGCAATCAATTAAAATAGAACGAATCTCTCTCTTTTCCTTCATCAATCTTGCGCGTAATCTTGCGTATTTTATTACGACACACGTGTCCGTACATGTGAAATATCCTTTTTTGTATTTTAATATAAAGTTTATAAATAAAAATTCTCAATAAAGAATTATATAAATGTAATTGTAACTGTTTTATATCTATATAAATACTAGAAACCAATGTAATTGCATCAAATCACACTTAATGCAATGTGTGTAATTGATTGATATTTTATAGTTGCGCACGCGTTATTGTGATTAAACATGAGCATTGGATTGATCGATTACATTTTCCTCCTGCAAATGGCACGAGTTGTTCTCCTCGCGCGTTCATTGTAAACCAAATACCCATTGACACGGAAATATTGAACTTTCCTCGTGTATCGGCTTTCAAGGGCAGAGAGTAGACCCTACTAATTCTCAGCTCCCCCTAATGTTTTCATTACACACTTATGGAATAAATTTGGCAGGCGATTAGGCCATTTTAAGTTCTACTGATAGCATATTTTGCAAGATGTGTCATAAATTTTACGCGGCAATAAATTATTACGATAGATATATAAATTTTACACCAACTAATCAAAAAGTTAATATAGCAAATGGGCAAAAAGAAAGATCCGGCATAAAAGATGCAGTTTATATGAATGTGTGATATTATCATATTATACATTACAATTAAAAAATTAAATTAAATTTTGATTAATTATTAAATTAAAAAAATTTTTTTAATTAAAAAATTTTTCCATCTTTAAACTAAAATTATTTAAATTATTTTACATCAAATCATAAGTATACATTAAGAGCACATTTTTTTAAAGAATTGTTTGACTCTTTCTAGAGAGAGTTAATTTCTTCTTTTAAACGTGCTAAATCAAATATTTATTCCGCAAAAATGATATATATATATATCAATTGAATAAAATATCCTGTCAATTTTTTTCTCTTATATTGCGCGTATAATATAAATTTACTCGATTGATATCGAGCATTGTACAGACTAGAGAAATAAATGTCGAGTTGGAGGATTCACTTACCTTTCTCCGACTCGTCCGGCTCGTCACTGGCACACTCCGGTGTGCTTCGTTCCTCTTCGCTGCTACTGAAACTTCTTTGTTGCTGGACGCCCACCGTTGACGCAGATTGCGCGGAACGTCCGCCCTGTGTTTGATGCATCGAATGCTGCTGAGAGGGATGTATCGTGGTACGAATGGAACCAGTCTCCATTGGTGTCTGGCCATAAGTCATCCCGAGATCCGCACCCTGATCCTGCATTGCGTAAAATAACCGACGAGTTACAATATTCCGAACTGAGATTTTATTAAAACAATCGCTGTTATAATTAATAAAAATGTTATAAAACTTTATGAAACGAGAAACAATTAATATATTTAATACAATCCTTAATTAAATTAAATTTTATTGCGTAACACTTTTATGTTTAAGGAGATTTAAATTTCTAAACTTTTACACCAGATAGATAGATACGATAAATTGTTCTCTCTATTTTATTGATGATTATATATTTATATTATTTTTTGAGTCTCGTAATTTTCTCAGCACGACTGAAAATTATCGGTCTCCTTACTTGATAGGTCGACCGTTGCCTCTGATAATTCTGCGGATGTTGTCTCATCAGGCCATCGAGTTCGCCTCGGTATAAACTCGGATCGTCGTCGGGATAGACTGCAGGGTGTCTCGGAGTTTGTTGCATCGGGTAAGAACCAACCACGTGAGGCGTCGGTAAACTTCTCGCGTGAGGCGAAACGGACATTTCCACCCCACTGTCGCTCGTGGACATACGGCGACCCGAGATCTGCAAGCACAAAACCGAAATTCACCTATCGCGATATCGCATTTGACGAGGGCGCGGGCTGATCTCTCTTTCGATTGTGACGCGGGAACGCGCGCTTCGACCTCTTTTTCCGCTCATATATGAATAAGTAAAGCAGCAGAGATGCGAAAAATATATATTGCGAACTTATCGCGATGTAACTCTACATATTTATGAACTGTATAGGAGCATCCGCGAGAGCGTACGTGCGCAAAGGTGTCTGGCTTCGTAAATAAGAGAGTGCGTTCCGACAAGAATATCGGGCGAGCGAGGGGAACGTTACCTGCTCTTGCTGGGAGTACTGTCTCCTGAGAGGACAGTTTCCGCTTCTCTGTAATAACGGCAAATTCTCTTTCTCAGCCGCGCTGTGCGCCCTCTCGAGTTTCGGTCTTTTATCCCGAGTTTGGTCCGCGAGTCCCTGACGACCACCCACCTGCAAGTCCTCCTGCATTTGTCGCAGCAGCGCGCTGTCCACGGTGCTGAGGCTCGTCTTCGACATCCATTGTCCGGTCTTCGAAAGAAGTTCCTGCTTCTTCCGGCAAAGTATGCACACCCATATCACCTGCAATCAGAAAAAAAGGGGGCGTCTTGAATTGAGGGATGAAAAAAAAGAATGGGACAGGCGCAATTTTTCTTCCACGTGGGAATGCATTTCCCACGCAAAGTGCGCTTAAAAGATGCTTTATATGTTCGTCGATTAATGAAACGCGCGAAATTTTATATTCACAAGGCGAAAGTATCTTGAAACTTTATCGATCCAGGTCACCGCGTGCGCGACGAGGATATTAATAGGAAATTACCTATAGGAAGTCGGCCGGTTAGTCCAAGTTAATTGGAATGTATAAAGCGGCGTGAGATTGATTATGGAAGCGAGAGACACGCTAAAATCTCCAGACCAGCGTTAATCTCCAGACGCATCTTGGATGCGAGCGCGTTGTTTTTTGCAAAGACGAACAAGACAATCCGTGTATAAGAGCGTAGTTGAAAATATACGACGTTCTCTAGACTGAGCAAGTACGACGAGTATTTAGAACAATCGTATATTCGCAAGTCCGCTACGGAGAGTCTCGCCGACTTTACAGAGGCAGAGAGAAATTGTAAATTCCTCTTTAACGAAGTCTTCGGACCGGGCCATTGCCTCGGGCTATATTCTTATGCAAATTCACGCGGATCTGAGTAACGTTAAATTAAATTAAGTAGATCCCAAGCAGAAGTGTAACACAAAAAGAAATCTATATCGTAGAATACGTATTCACGTAGACAATTAGAGGGCGAGTCGCAATATCTTTTCTACAGTTTTTTAATATTATTATTATAAAAGTTTTAATAGCTGTTTACTTATTTTAAGTAAATAATAAATATAAATAAATTATAATGATATTATGATATTAACAGAATAGACACATTGTACACTCTTTTAAACAATATTCTAATTTTATATCAGCCTTGTATATTGATGAATTTAATTTTTTATTCTTCAAACACGAGGAAGACAAAAGTCATCGTATTTAATTTTATTGTTAATGATGAAATAAATTTATAAAATAAAAAAGATTCATTATAATAAGAATCATTTCACACAGTTTAATATAAGCTAGGGTCGTAACAGACTTTCGTAGAATTGATGACATTTCAATAAATTGTATACAGAAAGTACTATTCTTATTCACAAGTGTTGTGTATCGGATATAATGAGGGTTCACAATTAGCAAACTACCGCTCGAATCAGGCAGTTTATACAGTGTGAATAGGAACTAGTAGAATATTTCATCAAGATAGAGAATGATGGATGGAGCATTTAGCAGCAAACTACAAAACAATGCCTATGCAAACTCTCATCGATAACACTTTGCTGCCCACTCCTACGTTGCATTGAGAAAATCACGATAGAATCAGTAACATTTCCAAATAACGCAAAATCGGAAGTTTCTTTCAAAAGACGGAGTCATACATGTACTTATATACGTATGTGTAAAAGCGAAAACTTTAATTATTGTTATAAGAATTCGGATTGCAAGCGCAAATCAACGTCAAGAAACTTTATTATAGTTTGACGATAAAAACCTTTTTTGAGAGCAAAGAAAAAGTAATCTACCTAAGTGCTTGTCAACCTACTTGTTCGTCTGAACGCTGCGTGTTGGCACGTGATTTGGTATCGTGAACCCGGCTTTTCCCTTCTTTTTTAAAATCACATATATATGAATCAAATCTCTGCATTGAAAGGACATGTAACTTTTGTTGTAACACACGTGTGACAATGTAATTTTCACTCTTTAAGAGCGCCTATAGTCGCTTATCAAAATATTTTTGCAAAGCTCGATTATATTCAAATATACACAGCCATAAATATTTTTACAAAATATTTTAAAATCTCATAAATTTTAATCCAAATAATTTACGATTAATTATAAATAAATATTTTTACATCCATAGCGTTTTTCGGACAAAAAATAAATACGTAAAAAATAATAAATACTAATATTTCTTGTATTCATTGTTTCAATATTATAAGAGTAATTTTTATAAATTGTACTTTATATTTAAATCTAAGAGTAATAATATTATTAAAATTAATTCTTTTCGGTCCGTTAGTAAAGATTTTTAATAAAATTAAATAAAATATGAAAATATATACTTATAATTTTTGCACGATTATAACTGAAATTATCTTTTGCGAACGAAAATTTATATTATTTACACACAAAACCATCATACAGTCATCACAGAGCTATTCCGTTCCTTCGAGAGAACGTGAAAACATGTTTGAACACTCGGACACGTTTCTCAGCCTAATTCGCACGTTTCGTTAAATGTTTTTTTAAGAATTATCGGAAAGCTTTCAATGTCGTTCCACAGCAGCAGGTTGGTAAATTTAACGTTCCAGAATCAGAAGGGAAAATTCCAAGAACGCAGCCGGAAGCAAAGGGTGAAGCGATAAACGGCGGAAGAAAACGAATAAGGAGTCGCGTACGTGCGCCCTCGAGATTATTACTTCGATCGTTGTTGCCTCAAACCGCAGGACGAATTTTCCGATACGTTGAATACAATCCCACACGCGACGATTGTACTTGAGCAAACCTGAACCAAAGTACTTGCAACACCTACGATACCGCGATGCGGACTGACGACTCGTCCACGTCGCGAGAAGAGAGCGACGAGGGGAAAGGAAGAAGCCGGACGAGAGAAGAAGCGATGGCAAGGGTAGATGTAGACAAGAAGAACTTGAAGAGCACTTTGTTGAGTTGCCTAGATAGCAATATGTCAAGAGCTCAACCCCCTTTCCGTCGTCGCGGTTTCTTCTTCCACATGTTTCGCACGAAAACCTTCGAAAAAAAAGAGAGGAGAGGTCCTCGCCTGCCCGATAATTCGAGAGAGTCTGGTGCTGCTCGTCCGTCCATGAACCATTAATTTGGCGAATCGATTCGCGTCGGTGATTTACATTAATTAATTAGGGGCCAATTAATTCAGATTACTTTATCACACAGCAATACAGCAACGATGACACACACTGACATCGTCATCAACGTCGACGTCTCGCTACTTGGAGAATACGAGATCGATATTAAGCTCGTACAAGTCAATCCGATAAGTCAGCGACGACGTCACAGACTGATGTATGGCACGTAATATTCGCGTAACGATTCGCGTGATCCTGCCGTGGCTTCGCAGAAAATATGCGACCGATTCGAAATTTCATCATGTACGCCAAATTACTTCTTAATAATAATATTGATCGATTGAAAATATCTGTAATACAATACATTCGTTGAGTTACCTAGATAAAAATTCGATATCGAGCATTATCTGTTTTATGTGTTTTTCGCAGAAAAATACAGAAATTTTTTTACGATTAAGAGAAATTTATTAGTTATATTATAATGTTAAATTATAATTTTTAAGATGGAGCACCAATATGTGGTCGCTCTCTCAAACCTTTCCCTTTGATCGCTCGAAATAAAACTAAATCAACTAAATCCAGAGTCTCGTCCGCAGGAGCTTCCGCTTTCTTGAATAAAGCATGGCCCTTCAAAGGAAATAGTTTTACGAGACTGTCACGGAACAAAAGAACCGACCTCTCTTTATTGCCAGCAACCACCTGATGGATGAAACGTAGATGTTCGCGGAAAAAATAACGAAAAAGTGATCGCGGGTTTGTCAGACAACAATCCTCTACTGTATAGAACGACATCTCGACAACTTGGATCGCCCTTCAAAATCAAGTAGCATCCTCTCCTACAGCTTCTATCGAAGCACTTGGGGAGGACCGGCCCCCTGGAATCATGCCGAAGCATAATACGGACCAAGTACGTCGGGAACGTGCACAAGCCCGGTTTTCGTAAATGACGGTCAGGCCTTTGAAACAAGCTGACGCAATTACATAGTGCTCTCGTTTTAGGAATCGGCTCGCATACACACGAAATTGGTGGAATTTCAAATGGTGTATCGCTACCGGCTCTATTGCCCTCCACAGATTACGAACATTATTGTTTGCCATTACCAATTATCAATGTGGATTATCTCTCGGCATAATCGTTTGAATCGCGAAATTAACGACGGAGCGAAATTAATGAATACACATATACACACGTCCATTTAATACTGACGATAAAATGCATATTATTAATGTATAAAGACATAATGTGTATAAAGACATAATGTAACGGATAATGAGACGAGTCTCAAATCATTAAATTCGCGAAATTAAGAGCATTTAAGGATGTTTTATATCTATTTTCAAAATATTAAGAATTAATGAAAATTGTACAGAATGTTCTTACATATGTTTAGAATCTTCAGTACAATTTTTAAATCGATCCATTAAAGCGTTCACAAGTTTATAAGGATTTTAACTTGCCGAATTAACATGTGTTCTTGTGGGAAACGTATAACCACGTTGATTTAAATGATAAAAACACATGGAAATAATATTCAGAATTTGTTTAAAATTTGCAAAAGTTTAGATACAGAGGAAGTATTTGATCAAATAATATTATACAAATACTAACTGGTTAAAAAGATATTAAATATAATTTAATAAAGTTAGCCATGTATCTGTCACAAGGCGAAATTACCTGCCATTTCGATTAACAAAATTTGGAATATTTCAGTAAAAACGTAATAAATATTTAAAAATACATCTCTGCACTGTAGCTAAGATCAAATTGCAATATTTCACACAATTTCTTACTCAAAATACATCAAAAGTGGATATATTCGTCAATATTGATTTTCAGTTACTTTTTGCTGGGATTGTACATACAAAACATCCTTAAGGATGTTTTGTACCTATTTTCAAAATATTGAGAATTTAATGAAAATTGTACAGACTGTCCTTACATATTATTATTTATATATTATTTAGAATCTTCAGTACAATTTTTAAATCGATTCACTAAAGCGTTCACAAATTATAAGGATTTTAATTTGCACCGAATTAACATGTGTTCTTGTGGCAAACGTATAACCACGTCGATTCAAATGACAAAAACACATGGAAATAATATTCAGAATTTGTTGTAAAATTTGCAAAAGTTTAGATACAGAAATATTTGGTCAAATAATATTATACGAGTACTAACTGATTAAAAAGATATTAAATATAATTTAATAAAGTTAGTCATGTATCTGTCACAAGGCGAAATTATCTGCCATTTACAAAATTCGGAATATTTCAGTAAAAACGCAATAAATATTAAAAAATATATCTCTTCACTGTAGCTAAGATCAAATTGCAATATTCCACACAATTTCTCACTCAAAATACATCAAAAGTGGATATATTCGTCAATATTGATTTTCAGCTACTTTTTGCTGGGATTGTATAATACATATAAAACATCCTTAAAGAGTCTCGAGGACCGCGTGACGAAAAAATTGCAAAGATTCCGAAAGTTTTTACGAACGCAATTTTATCACCCCACTTGCACTCCCTTTAATAACTTTGACCTCTGCTCTTTTGCATCTCTCCGCCGATAGGAGGCATAGATCTATATTAGCGTCAAGGGCTTATACTTTGTCCAGGGAACTTTTCAGGTGTCCTACATAGAACGCGAACCGAGTCGCATTCTCTCTCCGGTTGCTGCTCCAGCCGGAGGGCGTCAGTTGAGAAACGACAGATGCTGCCCGTAAGTCAAAGTACCGGAGTTCTTAGCGAACTTTCGATCGTTAATGCCCTATCGAATGTGTGCGCTGGGAATGTGTGTTTCCGAGGGAATAGCATTATATTCCTCTTTATACGTAATTCGTTTGCGATAATCGACGAAATGACGCGAATTATTAAAAATAAATTATTAAAAATAATTATCAAAAATAAATATTCGAATAAATAAAATGTCAGATGTAAACTTTTACAGAATTTCCTGTTGATATATCATTGTTTTATCATTTTTTTTTCAAATGTACTTTGAAAAATATTTCATTGATACGCGGGATTTAAAAAAGATTCCAGTTACATTGAGAGACTATAAAAGTAAACGAAGAACAGAAGGTATTTATTGATCATTGTAATATATATTACAGTGTTCGCCTCAATCCTTTTGAGTGAAGGAAAGCAGCGAGACCGCGGAGAATCGCGAACGACGTCACAGAAATTGCGGAACAACGTCATACGAATGTACTTTCAACGTTGATATCTTTGTTGGATGGAAGAAGCGAGAAATGACGTAGCGGAATTTGCCGAAAACCAAAGCTATGTCTTTCGAAATAACTCATTCCTCAAAGGTTTATACAAACATTTATTTTTAAACATTGTTTTCTTGCATTGTTTTAAAAGTTGTTTGTACGAATTGTATTGTTAATTATCTACAAAGTAACGCCTGCGAATAGATTTATTTCGATTCTGTCAAATTGATTGACGTTTTATATATTACTGCCTTATGTGTATCAAAAACAAGCATATCTTAAGTGCATTACGAAGCCTCTCCAAGGTTTAATACTCTCGAGATGAGGAAATATGCATAGTCATTTGAAAAGAAGAAACAATTCGCCAAGTCACGCTATCAACGTCAACGTAGTACGACAGAAACACAAGAAAAAGAAGAAGGAAGGTGCACACGATTTCGCATGATTGTGTGTTATGAAAAATGGAAACACGAGAGAGAGAGAGAAGGAATCTTCAATCAGAATGGAAGATTGATTCAGTTGTAAAAATATAATAATGCAACAAATTTAGCCTGATTAATATAGGGTTTACGTTGTAATAGATCTAATCCTAGAAAGATGTAATTTCTTCATGAAAATAAATTTCATTATTAATAGCAAGACTTGATAAATAGATCTTTCGAATTTCGTTTCAATGGAAATCATTCGAATCCAAATTTGATACATTTCTTGGAAAGATATTCATTTGACAATCCGACCTTCGAGTCGCACACTTTCCCATTCTAGACTGTGTAAAGTCTATCCATGCTATATCCTGTTACTCCTAATAGATCTAACCCTGGAAAAATGTAATTTCTTCATGAAAATAAATTTCATTATTAATAGCAAGACTTGATAAATAGATCCTTCAAATTTCGTTTCAGTGGAAATCATTCGAATCCAAATTTGATACATTTCTTGGAAAGATATTCATTTGACAATCCGACCTTCGAGTCGCACACTTTCCCATTCCAGACTGTGTAAAGTCTATCCATGCTACATCCTGTTACTCCTAATAGATCTAACCCTGGAAAGATGTAATTTCTTCATGAAAATAAATTTCATTATTAATAGCAAGACTTGATAAATAGATCCTTCAAATTTCGTTTCAGTGGAAATCATTCGAATCCAAATTTGATACATTTCTTGGAAAGATATTCATTTGACAATCCGACCTTCGAGTCGCACACTTTCCCATTCTAGACTGTGTAAAGTCTATCCATGCTACATCCTGTTACTCCTAATAGATCTAACCCTGGAAAGATGTAATTTCTTCATGAAAATAAATTTCATTATTAATAGCAAGACTTGATAAATAGATCTTTCGAATTTCGTTTCAATGGAAATCATTCGAATCCAAATTTGATACATTTCTTGGAAAGATATTCATTTGACAATCCGACCTTCGAGTCGCACACTTTCCCATTCCAGACTGTGTAAAGTCTATCCATGATATATCCTGTTACTCCTAATAGATCTAACCCTGGAAAGATGTAATTTCTTCATGAAAATAAATTTCATTATTAATAGCAAGACTTGATAAATAGATCCTTCAAATTTCGTTTCAGTGGAAATCATTCGAATCCAAATTTGACACATTCCTTGGAAAGATATTCATTTGACAATCCGACCTTCGAGTCGCACACTTTCCCATTCCAGACTGCGTAAAGTCTATCCATGCTATATCCTGTTATTCCTAATAGATCTAACCCTGGAAAGATGTAATTTCTTCATGAAAATAAATTTCATTATTAATAGCAAGACTTGATAAATAGATCTTTCGAATTTCGTTTCAATGGAAATCATTCGAATCCAAATTTGATACATTTCTTGGAAAGATATTCATTTGACAATCCGACCTTCGAGTCGCACACTTTCCCATTCCAGACTGTGTAAAGTCTATCCATGCTATATCCTGTTACTCCTAATAGATCTAACCCTGGAAAGATGTAATTTCTTCATGAAAATAAATTTCATTATTAATAGCAAGACTTGATAAATAGATCTTTCAATTTCGTTTCAATGGAAATCATTCGAATCCAAATTTGATACATTCCTTGGAAAGATATTCATTTGACAATCCGACCTTCGAGTCGCACACTTTCCCATTCCAGACTGTGTAAAGTCTATCCATCTGATATATCCTGTTACTCCTCCATCCTTGTGCGAATATCTCAATATTCTCTCACTCTCATCTTCTTTTATAACTCTCGTCTACTATCATAGACCGCTTCAATCTTAACCTAGTCGCAGCAGGCAGACGTCAGATGGAGAACGTTTATCTGCCATCTATCTCTCCGAGATGCTGCCGCAACTCGGGAGAACACAACATACATCTCAGGCAAAACTGCATACATTGAGAAATCCCAAAAGAGCGTAGATTTGACGGACAGCGTGTATTTTATTCCATTCTCCTTCTCCCTCCCTCCCCTCCGTTATACGCCCCGTTGTAGCCTCCACCTTCTCTTCCTCCGCGTACTCCTCTATCACGCACCCTCCCTACCAAACTTAGATCAATATGTTGCGTCATGTACCCCCCTGCACGTCGCCCAACGTCTCACCGTCCACCCAGCCACCCACTCCTCCGACACCCCCGCGCTCCGGTCCTCCCTCGCTTCCTCCCCCGAGCCTCCCTCCATGTGAACCAGTGCCGCGAGTGACGTCACGCAGGGACGCGCCCCATTCATAGGCTCCCACGCAGAGTCCAGGCCGCAACGACGGAAAAAAGGAACAGAGCGGAAAGAAAGAAACCGTGCGATGGCTCACAAACGTAATGGACCCCAGTTGTGTACACGCGGTCGCTCCGACATCGATTTCGAGCAAACCTAGACATCGAATAACCATAATTTCCTTGTTTCCTTTCTTTTTTCGTTGCGTTGGAACGCGATTAAATGGCCGATTGTGCGCGGAAAAGAGTCCTCTCTCGTTCACTCGGAAACGAGGTATTTCCTTCCCTCCCCTCCCCATGTGTTGTTTCGCGGATCGATGATGTCGTAACCACTCGCTCACGATGACGTTTGTCACTGTACTCGCGTGCGGCCATGACGGAAGCGTGCGTGCGTGCGTGCGTGCGTAGCGTGCGCGCACGTGTGCACGTAATCCCCGATGGGGAAGGGGGCAGGAGGGTTTACTACAGAACTTCGCCTCGCACCTGCTGTTTATGCCCGACATTTCCGTGCACGACTGCCATTAAATTTCACGCGCGCGTCATTGATTAGCCCTCGGATTACTTTCAATAATCTAGAGCTTTTGTCTCCGCGAAGGGGATGAAACGCGGGGAAATGTTGGCGAGAGATAAAGATTCGTTTATAAATATACCCCGCAGGAGTATTTTTCGGCGACTGATTTTGGCGACGAACGCGCCAAATGAGTGAATTTACGCATTTGTGTGAAAGCCCAGAAATAGCTCATCTGAATTTCCCTTCAATAATTATTTGGATATTGAATCTTTATAATTTATCTGTCGCAGAACTGGGTCATTAAATAAAACCGGGAGATACGATAATCGATAGCGTCAAAGTTACGGGCTAAAAATAATGAGAGAAAAGTCTAATATTATATTTCTTCTATTTTATCCGCGCGAGAGAAATCTTTATAGTCCCAAGTCGCGGCTCCAATTTCTTCGCGCGTCTATAAATGCCCTTATGGGACACCATCGGCGACGTAGTTAAGCGCCACGCGGATTTCTCGTACTAGGGAATTTATCGCGCGAGAATCGATAAGAAAAAAAAAGAAAGAAGGATCTCTCGTATGTTATTTCTACATTATTTAACACGAGGAACGTGCCAGAAAGGGGCACGATTCGAGTTTGATAAATCGATCTACCGAATATAGAATGTGTAACCCGCGATGCAGGAGAATAAGAATAATATTTGCGAAGGGGGATAATCGCGAGCGGGACAGAACGGTGCAAATTCGACGAGCGTTAGTTTCTGTTTGCGAAAATCCCCGCGGATCTCGGCCCGGATAATAACAAAGTTTTAAAAGCACACTATATATCCGTGCCGAACCGATATTCGTCGCGTTCACGATCACGAGCTGAGCTCTATCCACCGGACGTTAATCCTTCATCTTCGTCGATGAAAATCCGGCCGAAATTGCGCGAGTAAGAGGAGAAAATTCCGCGCCGATGTAAACGAAGGAGAGAAAGAGAGAGAGAGAGAGGAAAAAAGGAGGGAGAAAAGGAAAGGAAAGAAAAAAAAAAAAAGACCGTATCCAAGTGTGGCGACGGCTATTTAGTGACGGCATCACGCCCACCGGCGCACATATAGATTAGCGATAAGGGTTAATTGGTATACCGGCACGGAGGTGGCGGCGAGACGCCTATATGGGTCAATTTATATTTCAACGTATTTCGACATTACGCGCACCCCGGTTATCAAACTTACGATGCGACTTAATCGCTTCCAGGAAGCTGACATTTGCAAAGAGCCCCGCCCGCATCCTTATTCCATCCCTATCCCGACGACGTTTCCGCTCTCTTCCACCCCCCCTCCCGCGCCTTTTGATAACGCTATCGGCGCTAAATTTATCCGTGTCAAATCGCGACACATCGCCTACGTCATTCTCCCCCCCGTACATCGTCCCCGCATAATGAGGTAATCACGGAATTCTGACTAACCGGATGACTCGTGTTCGTGAGGGAAAGGAGAAAGTGAAAAAAATTCCATTGAAATATGACGGCGTGAAACGATGATAAGGTCAATTTTATGAATCAGCGGGACATTTAATATTCCGAATGCAAAAGATGAGTATGTAATTTGTACGTTTAATTGACCGGGACTTTCAATCGCGTAAAAAAGAAAACTTTCACAATTAATCGCAAAAAATTATGTGAACTTTATGATAATTTATACATGTCGAATTTGTTGCTTATTGCACAATTTTATAAAATGATAATTTTATAAAATTGATAAAATTAAGACAAAGTTTTACACGTACTTTTTTTACCGCTACGTTCTACGTTCACATTTTATTTCACGAAAAGTTCGCTCTAAGAGCAGTGCGGGCCTAATAAGTTTATTTTCCACACTTTCAGTGTTGTTCCGAATAACTATCATTCCTTTCTTTACTTATTTCATTCGTTATTTTGTTCAAATAATTTATATATCAATTGTGAGAGAGAAAGAGAATCGAAAGCGTATTATTTTACGTCAAATGCATCTATCGATATCAACTTGATTATCGATATATTATAGAGACATATTCTTCGAATATCTTTCTTTCTGTTATTTTAATTGTCTACAGGTGATCTTTTTACGTCAAGGCCTTTGAAAGGTTTCCTCTACATGTATGCCGAGTTTAGTGTCGAATGTAATACGAAAAAACAAAGACGTCAGGACAGACGCTTGTAACCGAATCAATCAATCTGACCTCATGACATCGACTTTTCCGACCATTTATTTGCATGCTTTTGCTCTTACCTTGCTTGACCGTAAAGTGACCTTTCCGCCGCAGCGTGCGCAGCACCGGATTTCGCAGTAGTTGCAGATGTGGCCGACGCCATCGGCAAACTTGGTTTTCAAGCATATGTGACACGTGGCGTTTAGCTCCACACCTGCCTTTTTGTGTTTCTCCGAACGCATCCGTATTGTTTCTTCGAGGACCTGCACCTCATCTTGCTTTCGCCTGCGCAAAAATGGAAAAAAAACCTATTAAAGAGGAGCGAAATTTTAAAAGACTGAATATTGAACATATCGTTTAATCTCGATATTTTTATTTGCACATGTTAATTTCTAGATTCGAATAATAGTCTGTTGTTAAAAATCTAGAACTAAAACAATTTTTATATATTTTTATAACAGAAAAGAAATTTTTTATATATTTTTTTTAAATTAAAGAAATTTCTTTCACGGAATCTCTCGGTGGCCAAACATTTTTTAAGTCATTTCTAAAACCTTTTCTTCTGAAAAGTTAATTAATCATACATAATCGATGCACATATATATTAAATAAAATAAACTTAACAATGATGCGCGCGTCATACTTGATATCTGGCGAAATTCCTGTCAGCAGAGGCGAGAAAATCACCAGTCGTTTCTGATATGGAAACTATATCCGTGAGAATAGTAGCCAGATTTGTCAATCCTAACTTCACCATTTGCAGACTCCCAGCATTCTACCAAATCACCTGAGATAACGGCTCGCGCGTTCTTCTCTTCTCTCGTAGATTTATTTCTGTTCCGTAAATCGCGCCTTGAAAGCGTCCGGGCGACGGGCGGTCGAACAATCTCACCCTAAATGCACAACGTGACGACGCCGACGTCGCTCTTGTCGCTCGTCTTCGTCGTCCCTACTCTGCGACTATTCGCATCCATTAAGCCAATTTAGGACCGTGTGTCCTGTACGCGCAAAATTAAGCCAGCACGATTCTGTTAAAGTGCGTCGTTGCTATTCGATTTGTCGTCGAGTATCATTTATCAGAAGAATTTTGTCGCATCAACGTTATTTAATCAATTTCGATTAAAGAAATTTCTCTATTTGTGTCTTAATTAAAATTTGAAAGAAAAAAAATCATATTGACTTAAGATCGATTTACTCGAAATATTTTCGTAGCAATATTTGATGCAAAATAACCGATAATATTACATGTAACACTTTTGATTAACTGAATTTCCTTCCTTCGTATATCGTGGTTAATAATAATAATCTACAGAAGAACATTGAATCATTGAACTGGAATTATTAAATCTGTGTCTCTCGGTCTATATCTGAAGAGATAGAGAGACAGACTGGCTGTCGATAATATTTGTTTACCAACTATGACTTTGTCCGACATGACGCACGATACATTGAGTTGGAGAGAGAAAAACAACGCAATTTATACAAGTTCTCCTTGAAAATAATTTACAAGTCTGTTGAGAAATGTAACGCAAAGCTAAATTTCAGGCCACATTTATTTCGTAGCCATCCGACCGTAATCGCATCTTTCGTTTTTTACGTCCCTCCGGTCGGCTAATTACGCGAAGAGCACTGGCGAAAAATGCAAGTGAAATTAATGAAGCTTGCGCAGAGATAAAATAAACATCGCCTGCACACAATGGACCACAATGTCAGTATATTTTAAATATATCGCGATCCGCAATCGGATAAATAGCCAGCCGTGTCAAAAGGATCCGTTCCATATCTTTCTATTTGTTTGCGCATTCATTCCGCTTTCAAAAAGGGAGAAAGAGAGGGATTCTCTAATTATCAGTTTTCGTTTATGATGTAAAAGGACGTTAAAATCATCGCATCTCTTTATATCTTTTTATATGTAAAAAAGGTGTCTTTAAAGCAACCTAATTCGGATATATATAGAGCGTTTCTTAATAAGTGCAAAAAATTTTAGGACATGAATCTTTGTCTCTTGATGATTTTTTCCTCAAATTTGGAACAAGTTAAAGAAATGAAATGAGATGGATATTTTCTACTAGTAAATAATTATTTATTAAGATTTTTTCAGTCTCCTGTATTGTTTTATAAGGGGATGAACTAGCAATCCCTACTCAATTTTTTATTAGAACTTTTTAATGGATCGGAATATGATCATCTAAAAATATGCATTAAAAAATTTGATTTATTTAGAAACTTTTATTTCTTTTATTTTTTTCATAAAATTAGTAGTTTTCCAGAAAAAAATACGTTATTATGCATACGTTATTAGCATTATGATGCTAAATAGCATAAGTTTCGAATTACGAGAAGTTAAATTTTAAAATAAAAATAAAATTAGAATAAATATTGGGAAAATTGGAACAAAAACAAAATTATAATAAAAACTTGAAAACCTAAAAAATAAAAACCTAATTTTTATCCCCATTTTTAAAAGTGTAACTCCACAAGGAGGGATGTAGGAGTATATATTTATATGAAAACCGCTCCTTAATTTTCGAGAAAGAATCGTCTCCTAAATCTCCTTTTTCCTTATTAAGAAACACCCTGTATACACATATATAAATATATGTACGAATATATTTTTTTCGCTGAATAAAAAGAAATTAATACACCAGTCGATATAATTAAAGGAAGCCGCTTGTCGATGCGACAAATATTTAAACGACGTATACACGCGTGATTTACTAGGGAACCTTCGTGCGGCAAATAAGTTATAACTGCTACCTTGGAAAAGAAGAAAAATGCAAGCGCACTTGGCACGCTGCGGCAGTTTTTACGGTTTGGATCTTGGATCGCGTACGCGACAACGAAGGCCGAGCTTCGACCGGGGGTTGTTGGCACCGCGACGTGCCGGCACCATCTCATGTTTCGATAATAAAAAGCATATATATATATATATATATATATATATCGCGAGCATACGAGGAAACCGACCAAGCCCTTTTGCGCTGCACCCGAGATTTTGGAATCGCTAACGATAAATTCCAGATGAATTCCCCCCGGAAAAATTTATCAGGTTCGTTCATAAATTATTTTGCGCATCTATTGATTTGTTGTTTTTCTTCCTAAAAGCAAATAATGTAAACTTGGAGAATTTTAATTAGATTTTTTTTTTATTTTATATTGGAATAATTAAGAGATTTTTTTTTTATTTTACATTAGAATGATTAAGAGATTTTCTTGCCCTAACGATCCGGCCAGATATAACTGAAATTAGACCGAGCTTTCGATTTTAATTAATGTAAGGCTATTACGTTGTATGCGCTGAATATCTCTCCTTACCCTTGACCGTTTGTCAAATAAAGGAAACGGTCGCGCTACGCATCCTGACACCGTAACCTAAATCCCGAGTTAGTCGATAGAACAAAAGCTGGCGCGTCGTGTTACAACTCTCGGGGTGCACCGCGCGCACATCCGTCTATATTTCTCTAATTACTTTATCGATAATCGAGTGACTCGCGCACGCAACGGTGATCACACTCGACAAAGAGTCGCTCAAGACTTTCCCACTTTTGCGTTATGAGCGATCGTGCAAAAGGTCGCGACACGCAAGAATTGTTCTTCCATCGATATGAGAAAAGGGCTAAAAAGAGGAGGAAAAATATAGCGATAAAGTATCGTAAAGATATAAATCCCACTTTCATGGCTTTCTTGCACTTGTAATATATCCTGCGTTTCAATTTATTGCTATCTTATATCGAGATGATTCTAATATAATGCAATTGATCTCACTCTAATTATTCTATAAATCAACAATACAGAATTAAAAAGATATAACTATTTGATTATTTTATTAATTATTTATGTATTTTTATTTGAATTTTAAAATAATATTTTTCTATTATTAATTATAATTGATTTTCTCAACAAATTTCCAGTCGGAAATTTTTATTATGAAGAATTTTATATGAAAAAAGATTGTAGAAAAGAGGAAGAAATGTACGAATAAAGTATCAAAGATATATATATATATAAGTTCCACTTTCATAACTTATATTTCTAATGTATTCTGCGTTTCATTGTCAGTCTATTGCTACATTATATCGAGATAATTTCAACATAATGCAATTGACCTAATTATTCCATGTATCAACATCAACAGAAGATGAAAAAAATATAATTATCTATTTATTTTTACTTGGATTGTAAAATGTAAATTTCTTTTATCATTAATTACAATTAATTTTTCTGAGCACAAATTTCTGCATTATCCAAGTCGAGAATCTTTATCATAAAATATTTTATTGTGCGTGTAATATATAATATATACTTATTCTTGGAGATTTTTCATAGTTATATCGTTACATTTTATCTTATAAAAATTCTAATATAACATTACTACTTTACAATATAAACAACGTGCGCACGAATAGTACAATATTAAGCTATCGGAAGGAAACGCTAACGCGAGATGTGGCGTCCTCGAACGTCTCGTGCAAATATTATATAAATATAACTCTAACATAAAATAATACAAAGACGAGAAAGAGACGTTAATGCGCGATGATGACTGAGCGAACGACTTCCGACTCGCCGAAATGCCGCTCTTTTATGGGGGAGGGTTTACGCGAGAAACGACATATATACGGACCTCTAAACCAAGAGGGGATTATGCATTTCTAGGATCGTTCATTTATCTTCCGCTCGTTTCATTTGCCCGCGTCCCTCGGGAGGATACGTCCGCGGGAGGAATCTCCCGAAATCGGGGATACATCGCGGGGATGATATATACGGGGGAGAACGACGCGGTATACTCGGTTTAACTTTCAACTTGCGTTGACGCAGAACGGTCCTACGTATTATTATAGCGTCGTCGTATATTCCGCGTCGTATTTCCGCACTCCTCCCCCTCCTCCCCCCTTCTTCGTCCCTCTTCAAAGACGCGCTATCTATCCTCCTTCGGAGGACGCGTATATATTTCAGCCCTCAAGAATTTACCCCGTGCCAATCCAGACGCTTTCACACCCCGTCCGTTACGGCTCCGCATACCCTATGCGCCGTAGCTTGCAGCGGCAGCTCGTTACTAAGCCACATCAAGGCTCGTCGCCTTGCATTTTACATGCGTCCCTTACACGTACCTGTCGTCTACGTTACACGATCTCGCATCGGTATGGCGCAGCACGCCTTCCTCATTACTCTTACCCTTCTTTCTCACGTTCCCGTTTTTCCCCAGGCCAACGACGACCTATCAATAAAACCTGCGCAACGCTTCGCCCTCCCCTCCCTCCTGTTTTTAGTTATTGTTAGACGCCACGAGCGAGGGGTGGAGACGGAGATGAAGAAAGAGAGACGGAAAACACACGGTGTGTCGCGTAATTACGCACGCCGGTCAATCATCGCCTCCCTGATAAACCGAATACGCGATCGGTTGCTTTATTTTTATCATCGGCGAGAGATCGATCAATTCACGTCGACACTGAGTTGGTGGTCACCTAAAACGTGGATGTAAAAAGATGTAAAAGATGTAAGAAGGTCCTGCTGCGAAGGCGGAACGCGCGAGGGTGAAAATATTTGTGGAGTCAATTATAAGCGACTTTTATTTCTGATCGCTTGATACAAAAGAGATGAGAGCCGACGCGATAAACGGGAGCATGTACGGGGCCATGGATACATAAATGGAAGATGTAGGTGTAAAGCGGTCAAGGACTAATGAGCAGGTGAGCCGGGAAAATAGGTGAAACGAGCCGGAGCAGGCTCACTGGTCAAGAAATATCCTTTATCCGATCGATCGATTGTTGTTTCGTCCGTCTGGTCAATTGTGGTTATCGGTAACAACCGACTAAACGACGTCTCTTATTTTTGCGCCGTTGGCTGTATTAATATCCCTTTTATATATCTCTAGACCCTTCGATGACTTCTAAACTTTACCAAAGTTTCACCTCAACAGTTATCACTAATAGCAATCGCGCTAAAATAAATGTCATTGACGATAATTAAAGTTATGAGTCTCGTCTAACATTATTCCGAATAACTAGGAATAGATAAGAATGTCTATTATTTCATTTTAATCGTCATCTAAAGTCTCATTAATAATTCAAATTACAATAAAATTGAAAAAATAATTTATATTTTTGCGCGAGTTCAATAATGACGGAAATATCTTTTCACATCTGCTTAAATATTTTATCATATATGAATACATATTTGTACAGAAAAAATAATAGATGTATAAAAAATTTTAGTATATCAAAAAGTCGTTAGATTTATAAAAAAATTTTTATTTAATCTAATAAAATATCAAATTTATAGATTTATAAAATTTTTAATCTAATAAAATACCAACATTTTCTTCGTGACTTTTATTTGACACTGTGCAACTTCGCGATTTTTTATCACGTCACGTTAAATGGCACAAAAACGGTCGCAATTATCGAAAGCGCGACAAACAATATCGACCACACGCATCACGATGCTTGAATATTATTACAGGCGTTTGACCAGCCTGGCAATATCCGGTGTAATAGAGAGTCCTAAATACCCGTGTGAAAGCCCGCGTTCTGGTTGTAAAACAATACCTTCATCGATAGTTTCGAATTCATGTCGCAAGCTATATGAGCGGCAAAAATAGTATACGTTCATGCTCTTTTTAAGGCTCCATTATATTATACATATCCACGTATATTTTGTGATTATTATTGAGAAAAGTTGTGATAAAACTTGTAGTATAAGAAATTTCTAGTGTTAAAGAAAAAAATTCCTACCTATTTATTATATAATAAATTTTTCAATCGTTATTTTCGTATTTTACTAGATGATACATATAAAGGAATGATAATATATGATTGTTGGCATATATCATTACTTAGATAAACAATATAATTGAATTAATCATTCGTAATATGATTATTAATTAGTTAATTATTAATTAATTGTCATACTGATTATATGCATATAACGTTCTCTCAAATAAAAAAAAAATATATATATATTGATTTTTTCGATATTATTGTACAATATTGTATAATATATGTTGTACAATATATTGTATAATATATGTTATACAATAAAACAATATTATGTATAAAATATTATTAATATTTCCTTTTTATATATACATCATGTAAAATAATTTCATCAATTATTTCGTAAAGAAAAAATTTATTCGGAATCTTCTTAAATTCGAAACAATATTTCATGAGAAAAAAAATGATGTTTTGCGATAAAAAAATAATTATTAATTAATTTAAAAATAATTATTAATTAATCACTAATTCTTTTGTGCATCTTTCTTTGCTTAGGAAATTTAAAAAAATGATGAAAAAGATGGAGTTTATATACATATATCAAGTATCTATCAAGTATCTCTGATGAAGATTTTTAATTACATCACCTTTTTTTGATATTACTTTCTAAAAATGTGCAATATTGCAAAATCATAATAAAATATAATAAATATAAAATTTAAATAAATCATAATAAAATCATTAATAAATCATTAATAAAATCATAATAAAAATATAATAAATATAAAATTTACTCCGCTTAATTTCTCAATAAAAGAATACGATATTGACACGGATATCCGGGCGAGATTTTCGAGAGGCAAGCATCCCGAGAGGGAGACAATAGTACATACCTCATAATCTCGTGATCCTGTTCCTCTTCCTCCTTTTGGCGCATTAAAACACCCTCTATGATGCGCCTCTCCTCGGGGGTGAGGTGCGACATGTCAGGCTGAGGTAGCTCCGCCATCACGACGGCGGTGTACGCGCGTGCACGGGGTATGCGACGTGGGTATGACGCGGGTGTGTGACAGGCCGGCGCACCACCGACGACGCCGACGTCGACGGGACGTTGCCGACGTAATACCGACGGGGCCTACGCTCCCTCCGCGCTTCTCCTCTACGACGAGCGTCGTCGACGACCGGGACGATATACAACCCTCTACGACTACTACGAAGCGCGGCCTTCGTCCTGGGGAAGTCATCCGACACCCGTTGACCGCACCACCGCACCGCGACGCGGAAACGCGAACGCACCGGAGTTACGCTGTCGTCGTCGTCGTCGTCGTCGTCGTCGCGATTGCACCACCGTCGTCGTCGAACGTTGCACTCGCGGCTCGCGCCAATCGCGACGCGACACCACCTCCGTCGCGGTGGTCGATGACTTCGGGATGGCCTCCTCTGGGCTACGGGATAACGATAGGAGGTGGACGTCCTTAGACTCGGTCGCTCGGCTGATCCGGCGCGACGTCTGGCGCGACACGGGCCTTCTTCCCTGCCGCTGATGCTGATGCTGCGGGATACTGCAGTAGGGCAGTAGTAGCAGTCGGGCTGGTCTCATGCGAGCGCGCAACGTGCTCGTGGCATGGCCGC
This sequence comes from Camponotus fellah, assembly GCA_030586385.1. Lineage (NCBI taxonomy): Eukaryota > Metazoa > Arthropoda > Insecta > Hymenoptera > Formicidae > Camponotus > Camponotus fellah. Next base: position 2,126,624 of record JAPIVC010000550.1, read on the forward strand.
GGGTGTCGTGCTCCTCCTCCTCCTCGTCGTCGTCGTCGTCCTCGTCGTCGGCCTCGTCGTCGTCGTCGTCGTCGTCGTCGGTGTCTCTCGTCGTACGATTACCGCCCGTCGCATGTGTATGACAAATCATGTTCACAGGCTGTGAGGAGGCTCTCGCATTCTCTCTTGCGGCCCGGCCTCACGCGCTGCGCTGCCCGAATGCACCATCGGACGATACGCTGTTCCCTGCGAGCGTACGACACGCGACCCTCCTCGGCTTCGGTCGAGCTCGGCTGGAGAACTCCGGATCCTCCTCGGTGATCCTTCTTTCAGTCGCTTCGACGAGGAGGGTGCGATCCGATGACGCCGCTTTCCTCGGGCTCCGATCACCGGATAATGGCTGCGTCCCTGATTCTCTGGGAAATTCTGTAAAACCGCATCGATTGAAAAGGAAAACGGGTCACTGGGTTGCCGCCGCTAAAGATAAATAGGACTTTCGCGGCGGTAGCGCTGCGGTTGTGTCACCTCCGACGTCCTCCTCTGTCGGATTCTTTCCGTTATCTTCCGGATAACGCCGCAACGAGACGATGCGCCATCCCAACCGTCACGAGCCGCGGGGGGGTGCCTCTGCTCTCGCTCTCGTTAATCCCTCTCGGATCCCATCGCGAGGGACATGCTCGACGATGGAGCGCGTTCGCGCACAACCTGGTCACTGGGAATCCGGAGGCCCTTCTCTCCGAAAAGGTCCGCTCGCGCGATTCACGTGGCAGCCGACACGACAATGGCGCTCCTCGGCGCGCCTCTAACGGCCGTCGCGACGCCCACGCAGTCGATCGTCCCCGAACAGTTACACACCCACGACAACCAGTTTCCCCAGCTGACGACGGAGGGGGTTCACCGCTGCTCGCTCCGAGGGTTTCGCCTCTTCTATCGTGGCCGAGGTGTCGTCGCGCTCATCGCCATCCTCGACTCCTGTCCCGATTGTCGACACGAAACGCGAGAACGCCCTGGTCGTTGCGAGGGTTAAACACCCATCTCGGGCGTTACGACGTTCTCCTCCTCCCCCCTCTCTCTCTCTCTCTCTCTCTCTTTCCTTCTCGCCTCAATTCGCTCGTATCCCCCTCGATGCTCCGCGTCGAGTCGTCCGAAAACTTTGCGCGAAACGGCCAACGCTCGTCTCGCGCTCGACGAGGGTGAGGGAGCGCCAGAGGGTGCCTGGCTGGAGTGCGCACTGCGCGGCGCCTCGCGTCGCGACGCCGCCTTGCGTCGCGTCGCGTCGGCTCCGAGTATCCGACGTCGCGTCGCGCGTGGCCCTTCCGGTGCCCCTTTCGTCGACGACCGATGCGACGATTCACGATGGCTCGCGCGAGCGAGCTTATCTCTCTCTCTCTCTCTGTCTCTCTCCCTTCGCGATTAGATTGACAGCGCGGCCACGTCGACCTCCCTCCGTCTCTTTCCCTCTCGGGACGGAAGGTTATCCCGCCATCCCCCTCTCTCCTGCTTCCCCTGCCCCTCCCCTCTCTCCTTCTCGCTCAAGGTACCTGGCTATCCGTGTCGCTCTCCCCTTTTCCCTCCGCGGACGCTCGTTACCTGCTGACGTCTCGCGGCCCTCCCGGCGACGAACGAGGCTAATTTCCGGTCGCGAATCGACGTCCTGTCGGTGATGCTCACGTCGACATCGAGGCGCGAACCCGCATTCCTCGCGAGCGATTCTTCCGAGTCGCGACGTATATATCCCTCGCTCAGAGACCTCTGTCGAGGGGGTGGTCCTATCGCGCCCGCGTGGAACCGCAGTTGCGCGAACCGAGCCGCTTTTCCCTCTTTGCCCCCCCCCGCTTCCTTTTCCCGTGTACGAGGTGGCTCGGGACTCGCGCGCGCACTTTCTATTAAAAGTCGCGTCAAGAATAATGATTGTTTCGGGATCGAGAGGCGTCGCTGGGATTCCTTACATCGATACTTTTCAAATTTCGAGACTTTTTCAAGACCCCTCTCTCGGAGATCTCGATTGATATATAATTATATGCGAGCGTAAACATTAAAATTTCACCTGCTATTCTACTTTAAAATAGACTTGTTTCCACAAGGCATTTATTTATAAATTTTACCAATCAGATAATTGATGTAATTAAAAGGTTTGAAAATTTATTAAATTAAATGATATTTTTAGAAATAAAAATTGAAATAAAAATTCTCCCGAGGAATCTAAAATATAGGAAAAGTATTTATAGTATTTACCCTATATGTGTATGAACTTTGGTTTCACGTAGATGACGATTAATGTCGACGAGGAGAGATGGGAATCGTCGAAAGTGGAGGGACGCTGTCGTAAAGAGCCGGGGATTTGATCGAATCTCATGCAATAGTAATATCACGTGGTTACGCGTACGTGTCGATCACGATCTCGTGTTCGCGACAAACGGGACGCCTGACAAATATCGCACCTTCGCGCGAGCTTAATAAATAATCGGATTGCGGCGTACGTCCTGGCCAATCGGCGAACGGGACGGGACTTACGTCGCGGAAAGTATCGTATTGATCGACGGACGGACCAATCTGGCGTGAACTTCAAGAGGATCGCAATCGCATGGCGCTCTATTTGAAACAGATCCCGCCATAAGAGCCATAAGGGATCGCTCTTTAACGTTTCGGGAAAAGAATCGACGAGATTTCTCTAATCTTTCATATGAGAAATCGTTAAAAAAAATATTTCTCCATATTTCTCTACTTTGTGCATGTATCGTAGTCATCGTAAAGTTTATTTCGAGAGCATAAAGTAAAATTTGCAACGCCAGAAACATTGATTTTTTTCTATTTTTTCCTGAACTGCGCAATCACTCGTCAATATTGTCTCATGTATAATCTAAAAGAGACTCGCCGGAAAAAAGGTGTTGCAAATTTTTCTAAAGACGCACGTGAATTTCAAGATTTTCCAATCAAATGTTTATGAAAACAACATAAACCATGAAACTTAAAATATACAAACGTAATAAATATATAAACGCAATATATAATTATATTAGAGTCGTTTGTATAATTCTACTTTCTTTGAAATATTCGGTAAATCACCGCACTGTGCTCTTCAAGATCGTAGAAACTTCTGATCGGTGCGCGCCATTTCTTCGACATTGCTAAAGTTTTGTATGGTCGGATACGTCACGTGCGACGCGCTCATGTTCGCATATAATAGTCACCCCGATTTCGAAAACTTCTCTTTTCTTTATCGATAAAACAAACTTAACACAAAAATATCGAAGAAGCAACGGTGACATAATAATGATGCGCATATTTCTTTCTCTCTAAGATTATATAAAAATTAATAAACTTCAAAATTTCATTTAAAATGATTTAGATAAGTAATCTATATTGCATATCTATCTGTATTATCTAAAAAATATGTAAGAAATTGATTCCTTCTGATGCCATTGCATAATCACAATTATAAATTTACAGCGTACTTTGTTACAATCGTGACGCATGAATATAATATAAATTAATGTCGGAGTCATTGTTGATCAATATATAAATAACTTTGCTCGCTCGATATAAGTTTGCGATACCGCATTTGATCGTGCATAACGGCATATTACTACTGCGCGTCTGACTATTCACACGTGTAGCTACTGTTGACATTTACTACTGCTTGTCATACATATCTTATATTATATAATGTGGTTACTTACTACTTACAGAATGAAATGGAAGACAAAGAATATGAAATATGTTTGTATGACGGTGTAGAATTTTATCTCGTCTCTGACAATTTTATATATTATCTTATATTTTATATTATTTTTTTCCTTTGAATTTATATTTTTTTAATAATTAATTTGCATATCAAATGGCATATTTCTTCCTGTTTCATTTGTGAAATGTCTCAGCAGTATTTAGAATGATAAACAATCGATAAAGAAATTTAATTTAAATGCAAATAATAGAACATAATCTGTTTACATTTATTATAGTACCAATGTAATCCTGATATAAATTATTTTAAATTCTTACAAAGAAAGCATCCTTATTTCTAAACTGAATAAAAGGATCAAGGAATCTAGAATCAGACACAATTTACTTTTATCACAAAATATTTCAGAATTAAAACATTTAATTTGCATGCCAAATAAAATAACACAACACATAGTGCATTTATAGTTTTTGCATTAATAATTACTATACATAAAATTCTTTACATCAAGAGTACATGGCAATTACATTAGACAAATGTTCTTGCACATTCATAATATTATACAATAATATAATAGATATTCAAAAATAATATTACACAAGATATAATCGATAATATCTCTAAAGTTTTAAAAACAATAACACTTTTTTATATATTATATATAATATTGATCAAATTATTTTATAAACAAAAAAATATTTTAATTATGTTGAGATTGCAATAGATAATTTTTCGAAAACTTACTTTTTTAACAATGTACTAAAAAAATTATTATTAATTAATGTAAATTTGTTCATACATATATACATAAATTATAAAAAGTTGGCATATATCAGTAATATTATATATAAAATATATAATAGACATATAATACACTATAACATATCACGAATATTCAAAAATATAAATACAGACATACGAACAAAGAATACGAACATAGAATATACAAATCTACATAAAAACAGTTTTGATATTTTAAAAAAATTTCCCATTTCTTGTCTCGTCCTTTTATGGTGCGAAGAGAGATGAGTGCTTGTCACAAAAATATTATTTTCAACTTTATTAATGCCAGAGAAATATGATTTTCAGAAAATAAAAAAGAAATACAGGAAATTTTTTTAGATTTCAAAATTTTGACATTTGATCATTATATATGTACTCTGTGCAATGTTCTTTATAAACATATTTCATCATTAATCCTATATACTTAAGAGATGAAATCAATATATCCTTTATATAAATGCATTCTATATATGCAAATTCTATACATTTAACGTTGATCAAATTTTATTTTTATCTAAGAATGCGCGGCTTGCAAAAGTATTTTTAAATAAATTTAATTACATTTAAATAAAAATTAAATTAATCCTTATAATTATCTATTTTAAATATATAAAAAATTATTATATAGAAAATTCATTTTTATATTAAATGTGTGTGTAAATTTAAATAGAGCTTTCATATTTTCACGTATACAATTTCATTTATCAATATTCTTAAAAGTATTATGTAATGTTTAAAATGCTACAATTAAAAATTTATGAAAATAATAATAAATAAAATGACAAATAAAATATAATATTACACAATATACATACTATTATCATATTATATAGGCAAATATATGTTTTTATATCAATTGTAAAATAGAAACTTATAGAAATTTGTAAAGTATTTATACATAATGAAATATAGAGATTCATAAATTGTTCCAATGATTCTTATGTATCTACTATCTAGTTAGATGATTATAATATGTGTGTATAAATTTCAAATTTTTATGTTATTAACTATTTTTGCTTGTATTGTTAAAAAATTATATTGTGTTCCTAATTTTATTTTAAATATAATTATTTTGATTTTAATACACTCTTTCCCTTTACTACGTACAATTTGTTTATAATATATATATATATATATATATATATATATATATATATGTATATATACACACAATATATGTGTGTGTGTGTGTGTGTGTGTGTGTGTATTATTAATGTACTTACATGCTACTAATCTCGGCAGTATTAATTTAATTATATACTGTATTAAAATATAGTATAATGAAACTATATTTATAGAATATAGTATATATTAATATACTCTAATCATATTATGTAGTATATTAATTTATAAAATTTTCTGTTCTTTTGGAACGCTAAATTACAACAATGATTGACATTTAAAAAAGAAAAAGAAGATATAAAATAAGAAAAATGAAAGAATCATTTATAATTTATATATAATATATATATATATATATATATATATATATATATTTCATATAAATAATGCCGCCTATTTTATATCATTTTTTCTCTAATATTATGTATAAAATTATCTTGATTGTTTATGATAATTATTATTAAACATCTTGCAAAAATAAAAAAATGAACATGATTCAATTACATGAGGATAGTTCTGCACTAATCACTTATAAGATACATTCAATATCTGTTTAAAAGTCTTAATTATTTATACAATTTACCTATTCATTGCCATTTTCTTAATAAAATTCCCATTATATAACTAAACTCTCCATTATGTCTCCAACTTGTTATATACATTTTGTAAAATGTCTCGTATAATATTTTAGAACTGCATAAAATTGTGTGTATATCAAAAGCTTATTCTACAATACATACACAAAAGTCTATACAGGCGTGTTGTCTCTTCATATAAATTTGAAACATTTTTGCTTGTCATGTGGTATTCGTGTCTTAAATAGTATGGAATCCGCTCGATATTGTGTATTCAATAGAGGCATGTATCCAAAAACCTACGATTATCATAGATTTAAGATTATATTGAATAATGTATATTATATTGTCTCAATTTGCTTATAATGAATAATTGAAAATTTTTTATTTACCTGCGAGAAGAAATTAATACATTTATGTCTCTCTTGAAAATGTGTATCATCTTCCGAAAGTGAAACTGGACAACCCGGGCATCTGAATGTCCAACGTGATGTTACCTAATACACAGATTATGTGTTACAAAATCATATATTAATTTATTTAAATTTATGTAAATTTATCATGTTTAATCACAATATACAAATAGAAACAAGAAACAAGAATTGCAACATTTGTATAAAATCTAAATCAAGATTTAAAATATGATTGAAAATATTAGAAAGAGAAAATAATGTAACATTAAATAATTCTCTTTAATATTACTAAAGATGATATCTTACTTTAACTGGTGGTTTTCTCGTAAGATGGGATATTAAGAAATTCATAGCTATATCTTCACAATTCATATATTCATCAACTTTATCTCTTATTGATTGCGGTAACCAATACGTATATAGATATGTATAATGTTTGTGGATGAAAGCAGCTCCAGTTAAAACCATGGATAACTCGCAAGAATAATTAGAATTATAATTCCAAGCATTATGATAATTCTGGTCCCATGCATGAAAGCGACCAGGAAATCCAACTATGCGATCTCGATGTTCCCTCCATACTCTGTAAATATCATATGTAATAGATATTAAAGATTATTTATATTGATTGATAAGGCTGTGTGTAAAATCAACTTACCTGAAACCGAACATAATCTCATCATGCCTCAAGTGAGCGTCATCATCAATAGAAAGGACGGCTTCTGTCTCAATTGCATCAAATGGAAGGAACCTATTATTCAAACTGTTTCTTGGAGCTTTTATTACCTGTTTAATCATATTTAAAAAATACTCTTATGCAATTTTTAGAGAAATGCGTTTTACAGAATAATAGATTACGCTTATATGTATATTACATTTATTGGAACGCCGATATCAGGCCATTTCAGATCTTCCGCAGGTGGTTTCGGACTATTCCATACTATTAATACTTTGTTCAAATAAGGCAAACCATAAAGACGCGCTAGAGAATTTATAAGAACTTGTTCTCTTTCATATGTCAATATCACAATTGTGAACTGTTCTCTTGGATAATTTCCTCCTAATGATTCGCTAAATTCTTTTCCGGCACCTCCAGCACCTTTGCCAATGGGCCGGAAGCCAACTTCTGAGCCTACGAAAATATGGGAAATACAATATACAATTAAATTAAATTTATATAAGATAATCTCTTTATATAAGATAATCTAAAAATAATCTTACCAAGAAATTTAGCATCACTAGGAAGAATGGTATCAAATGGTAATTGTGGATACAAATTAAATGGATCCATCCAATCATTCCAAATTTCATGACCCTGAACCAATAATGTTGTATAGTTTCTCTTAAAAGCAGGAGATGGATAAGGTGGTTCTAAGGGGCCTAAGCTTTCTTCAGCTTCAGGTTCAGCAATGATCGTATCTGACTTTAAAGGCTTTTAAAACAAAATAACATGAATTATATATACATATACATATATATATAAAATTTTGTCACATAAAATATACATACCACAAAACTTTCGTTAAAAATACTGGGACTGGGTGTTTGAGGCGCCGGTAACGGAGGTATACCAAGTCTATCTCTGACTACTGCTATGGTAGTATCCACTACACTTTGAGCGGTACTCATATAACGTTCCCATGTTAATCTACCTTGTCTTCGCATAGTTAGGAGATCATTGTCAGGAACAGCACGCAATAAGAAATGCATTTCAGTTACTCTAGCCTAAAATTATATTTTGTTATATATTATATACATGTATAACTTTGGTTCAGTATCATCAAAATAAAATTTGGCAATGCTATAATGAAAATTACCTTAGGTAAAAAGATAACAGATCTTCTCCATGTTATAACTTCATTATAATTAAGCAAGATCTGATCACCGCCGAGAATAACTGGTATTGATCCGGCTCGTAATGCTTCGTACAATCTTGCTTGCATAGATGAAGTAGTCAACAATGTGGCATTACTAGGAGCTAAAATCAATGCAAATGTCGATTCCTTTAGTATGGCTCTTCTGGATGAATCAGTTCCACAGAGCGACCAATCAAGAGTTTCCATAGGTTTGCTTTCCACAGAGGCTGGTATACATTCAAATTGAATATAAAACTTATCCAAAGTTATTCCATTACTCATATCTTTCAAGTGTTGAATTATGAATGAGTCTATATTATTATCATCGACGACTAATTTTTCTAAATCTATATCCGAGTCGTCGATTTGATGTGTCATTGGAGTGCCTTTAAAAGTTCTCATTTCTCCCTGAAAAGACAACAAATATTTTCTTCTCGCAGGCAACATTTGTGCACATTCTTGCCAAACATCTCCACCAGGTGGTCCCAGAATTGGTGGAACGATTAAATCAAAACCATTGCGAAACTGATTTCTATGAAATGTTGATTGCACTATCATTGCTCTCCCAGTATCTATATTACTAAAAATATTCCCAGAATCAGCAGATAAATCTCTCCGTGCAAGATTTAACAATATATGATTTCTACCATCTCCTCCCCAATAGGGGAGTGCATGCAGTTTTTTTATATCTAAAGGCTTGCTATAACGTTGATCACTCTTCTGTTGGGAACTCAATGCTTCACCAACTAAAACTATATAGATACATGCCTCTGCTGGATTTCTAGTAAGATGCGGATTGTAACCTACATATTAAAACAATTTAGCATAAACATTATCAAATAAAAATATGTTTAATTATTTATTCATACATGTCGCTTACCTAATGTTTGTTTAATGGTCGTTTTTAAGAAACCATCGACATCCCATCCTAGACTGACTACTGAGAATTGATCCGGATCATACAAGTATACAGGAAAGCCACTTGTTAATGCACATCGACTATGATCGAAACAATTATACATTTTACACGATCGTGGATCTGTACTAGGTAATATAATTGGCGTAGTATTAATCAATATTCTCTTAGGAGATGCCAATTCTGGCGTATTCCTTTCAACTGCTTCTCTTTGTGCTACTTGTGCTTGTTCCACACTTATTTTTAATCTGTCAAGATCTGTTTGTTGATGCAATAATTCTTGCTTTAATTCATCTATCTTCTGTGTCAAACTATTAACTTCACCTTGAAGTCTTTGCCTTTTAGCACCTAGATCTCTCAATTCGTTGCTCACTGAAATTTTTATATGAAACATTTCCTCTATTCGCATCTTCAATTGTGACGCTTTCATAGATGTGAAATCTTCAAAAGCTTCCAGAGTCGAAAACGTTCTATATATATCTCTATCTGGAGCATCAGATTCCACCTAAAAATAAATTCAAAGTTAATATACAAAGCATCGCAGAATCTTGAAAACTCCTCCCCTTTGTCTTTAACATACTTTGGATAAATAATAATGTGTAAATAATGGCACAATAAATAAAACTATGGCTGTCAAAATTATTATTCTCGACAGCTTGATGTGTGAAAGCCATTGGCATATGTCTCTCTCAGAGTGATGATAAAACGGAAGTGTTTCATAAATATTTCCCGCCATATTTATATTTAACTATTGCATATCTTCATCTATCCAGCTGGACACTTTGGCATCTTTGATGTAGATTTCTGCAAATAATAATACACATCTGAGCACACGTTAATACAAATTTAAGCTTAACGAGATAAAACAAGAATGTTATTTTTTTATTTTATACATATATATAATTTATTATATATATATAATTGGTCACATTGCTCACATGTCTTTCTATAAAATTTTTGATTAAAAAAATTTGATTAAAAAAAAGCAATAATAATTGCTCATATACCTGCAAAAAACCACTATCAATGTTGATATTGTTGTAACATATCATCGTATCATCAATAACCTATAAGATTCAGTCTCAGCCGCTTTGTCGATATCGAAACTGACAATGATTTGATAAATAAACATGATGAACGCGAGACAAATTTTACATTTTGTTCTCGTCTAATCTCAACGAATGACACTTATTATTATCGAAATCCCATCTCCTTTCTCATCTTACTCGCATATCGGAGTCAATTCTGAAAGACAGAGTTCCTCACTCGCACTGTTCCTTCACACATGCATTTCTACTGTATATTTATTTTTAATAAAATGTATCGTGCCATAAATTCAAATCACATTCATGAAACGATGAAAGAGTCGCACTGTGGCGAATAAAAATAACCATTGTTTCAATTATTTACTTGTGTGGACACAGAAAGAAGATCGAAAGCCGAGAGATGTCATAAATAAGAGAGGTTAGGTTAGGTTAGCTCAAGAAAATTATCGTTTGACAGTTGGCATCCTGCAAGATAGGCTGCGCAGGCACTGCGCGCGCGTGTTCAAGACAAACTTCAAATCGCTTCCAGCCTAACCACCTTCACGCGATCGACTTTACTTGAATCGCATCGAATTATGACGCGGCGCACATTTGTTTGAACGCAATTTGGGATTCGTCGCGATGTTGTATAAGCCAAATATATGTCAAATGAGCACGAACTGTCATCCAAATATAAAATAAAATATAAAATCAAATCGACTCACCGTTCACCGGCTGTTCCACAGCCGTTCCATTCGCTCGCCTCGGGACATCCCATTCCGATTTTGAGGCACACAACTCACACGATATCACCCACGCGAACGCGCGACACTTTATTCGACACTTCCGACACTCCCGATACTCGCTCGCGTCCAATAATCATCGTCAAGGGCGCGAATAACGCGACGTGACTTTGCTCTACCTTCGCGATGACGTCATCATCGAATATCGCTGAATATCGTCAAAAATCGTTGTCGCGCGTTTCCAGTGACACACTATGAAAGTCGCGCGATCATCCTTGGACACTTTCAATGCTTGTTCACTTGCTATATTCGTTTATTTACGGTTAAAAGACGCGAAAAATGCATACTCCGACTCACGACGCAAATGGTGCGAAACTAATATGGCGGCTGAATTGGTGGGAAACTAACATGGCGGCTGAACTAGTGCGCATTCGTTTCTGCGCATGGCCATTACTGCGCACAATGGTGCGCGAATTTGATTTTTGAATATTGTCTGCGGCTTTCATTAAGCACGTAATAATAAATATATAAATATATAAATATACAAATACATAAATATATGTATATAAATGTAAAGATAGAATAATAAATATATATAATAAATAAGAAATATATAAATAATAAATATATAAATATATAAAGATAGAATAATAAATATATATAATAAATAAGAAATATATAAATAATAAATATATAAATATATAAAGATAGAATAATAAATATATATAATAAATAAGAAATATATAAATAATAAATATATAAATATATAAAGATACAATCAATTAATCATATTAATCATATATGTAGATTTGCCCGAAAAAAAGAGAGAAAAAATTGAGAGATATTTTTAGTTTTCTTTAGTAAAGAATGCAAATATCTATTCATAGTCTTGCTTTTCTTTTTCTCTTTCGCGCGATTTCGATTCAATATATAACATAGAAAATGCATAGTATATTGGATTCATTTTTATATATTCACACTAATATTCGCGCGATCATTTTTTAAATACTTGCAATACTCATGTACATACACTGTATCCTTCGCTAGCGAAAATGAATATTCGGAGCGTAAGCCGAATGTAATAGAAGCGTAATAGAAGCGTAAACGAAGCTTCGGCGTTTTAATTTACGCTTCTATTACGCTTCTATTATATTCGGCTTACGCTCAATATTCATTTTTGCTAGGATTTGTTTTGATGTTTATTTTTAAGGATATTTTGTCTGTACAATCCCAGCAAAAAGTAGCTGAAAATCAATATTAACAAATATATCCACTTTTGGTGTATTTTGAGTAAGCAATTGTGTGGAATATTACAATTTGATCTTAGCTACAGTGCAGAGATGTATTTTTTAATATTTATTACATTTTTACTGAAATATTCCGAATTTTGTTAATCGAAATTTTTTGAATCGAAATGATGTCAAAATCGAAATTTTTTGAATCGAAATGATTCACTTTTGGCAGAGAATTTCGCCTTGTGACAGATACATGGCTAACTTGATTGAATTATATTTAATATCTTTTTAACTAATTAATACTCGTATAATATTATTTGACCAAATATTTCCTCTAAACTTTTGCAAATTTTAAACAAATTCTGAATATTATTTCCATGTGTTTTTGTCATTTGAATCGACATGATTATACGTTTCTCACAAGAACACATGTTAATTCGGTGCAAATTAAAATCCTTATAACTTTTGAACGCTTTAGTGAATTGATTTAAAAATTGTACCGAAGATTCTAAACATAATGTAAGGACATTCTGTACAATTTTCATTAAATTCTCAATATTTCGAAATAGGTATGTACAAAACATTTTTAAAAACGAATAAAGAGGAGTGAACATAATGAAAATGACAGAGCAGAGAGAGAGAGTGGGACAGAGAGTCACAACTTATTTAAAAAATTAAAAATTTATTTATATTTATATGTTATCCTCTGAGAACATTCATGGACATTGGCTCTGTAGTTCATGTCCGTTTTTAATGTCTACAGAGGGAGTATCGCTTTCAGAAATACTTATAAAAGCGAACCATGAACACCTCTCAATCTTCTCCCTGGCGGACATTTATTTATCGTAGCACGAAATCGATTATCATCATCGAATCACTTGACACGCGCACAGCTGTTCGATTCAACGAGAATTAATTATATCGTTCTCGATACGAAACTTCGAGAGGTATCTCCCGCAGAATCTTTTTGTCTCCAAATTTATTCTTGTCAGTAAAACGTATATATTTTCTCCGCAAAAATATCTGAATGTCAATGATTTAAGGGGGATGTCGAAATATTTTTTGTTATAAAAAAAGAAGTAATATCGATTAAGTTATAGCTAGGATAAGAAGGAAAACTAAAAAAAAAATTATTCGGATGTTAATCCAACGTTGAGAAAAAAGAATGGATGATTAATTTTGCCATATGATTTCGCAATCGCCCCCTTAAATAACCCGCTGCATCGTATCACACCGTCCTGGTTTGCTACGGTAACGTTTGGTGGCATTCCATGACATATATATATATATAATATATATAATATACATATATATATATATATATACATATATATGTATGTATATGTACATCTCACTCGATGTATTTGCATTTCTCGAGACCTTCACAGTCATGCGCATGTTCATGTCGAGTGTAGTGCGAGGGGAATAATATTTTGGCTTTTTCGGGGGCCTAAAATTAGCCGGAAAATGGTAAGCTTTTGAAAAGGCGCAATTGTACGTGAACGAGACAACCCTTTTCATCAAGTTGCCAGTTAGTCAAATCCGGCTTTCTCACTGAGATTTCGACCTTCCGTTTTCACGCTACCACAATAACCTCTTGTATACGATGTTAATGATTTTCACATTTTGACTTTCCCTGTTTTCCCCGGCGCCTTTTTTTAAGAATATGTTGAATTAAAATACTATTTAAGACAACGTAAAATTATGTCCAATGTATTTTGATTGTGTCATAGAGATTCTCTCGTACGTTCTTTTATATATCATATTGTATGATGACAGAAAGTGGTCTAATTCCTTGAATAAAAATGTAACAGATATTATTTAGAAATGTTTAAATGATAATTATAAAGTCTAGAACTATATGTCATCTTTGTACGCATATTACTTTTATAATTGACTAAGTAATGAGCCTAAGTATGATTTCCTTCAAATTGCAGCATAAATTAAAGTTTTCACAAAGGGACAAAGTGAAAAAATTTATAACATTTACACAAACCGGAGAGCAAACTGCAATATATTGTCTGGCCCAAAATGATTGGAAGCTTGATCTGGCAAGCGACAACTATTTCCAAAATCCAGAAGCTTATTATAAAGAACCAAAAAATTCTGTTGACAAGAAGAAATTGGAAATGTTATATAACAAATACCAAGGTAAAATTGCAAATATAATTACAAATTTTTACTTCATTATTTACATTCTGTATTATAAAAAAATAGCATATAATTTATACATTTATAAACTATACATTTATAGATCCCAGTGAACCCAATAAAATTACCGCGGATGGTATTATGAAATTTCTGGATGATTTAAATCTCAGTCCTGAGAGTAAATTAGTTTTGATCATTGCGTGGAAATTTCGTGCTGAGACACAATGCGAATTCACTAAAGAGGAGTTTATGAATGGAATGATAGACTTGGGGTAAATATCAATTTTTTTGTTGTCTGTATAACAAAACGTTAAATCTAAATTATAACTTTCATAATTATCTTTTTCAGTGTGGATAGTATAGACAAGTTAAAAGCGCGTTTAGGTAGTTTAGAAAATGAATTAAGGGATCCTCTAAAATTCAAAGATTTCTATCATTTTACATTTAATTATGCGAAGAATACAGGACAGAAAGGTTTAGACTTGGACATGGCCATTGCTTATTGGAATATTGTATTAGATGATAAATTCAAATTTCTTCAATTATGGTGTCAGTTCTTACAGGTAAGTGCATAAGTTTAAATATTATTTTTACACTTATTTTTGTTGCATAAAGAAAAATAGAGAAAGAAAGTTTAAAATAATTACTGATATCTTTTAGGAACATCATAAAAGATCAATTCCAAAAGATACATGGAACTTACTATTAGACTTTGCACTTATGATCAATTCAGATATGAGTAATTATGATGAAGAGGGTGCTTGGCCTGTATTAATTGATGATTTTGTAGAATGGGCACAACCTCGAGTTCGTCAATCTCTTTAACGTTATTTTCTTTTTTCTTTTTTTTTTTGCAACACTCGTCTAGATCATTCATCATATAAATAATAATTTTATTTGTTAAATCATAAAATGTATATTTTTCAAGTATTTTGTTAAACATATTTTTTCAATAATTTAACAATAGTTTGCTTTTTTCCATAAATTATTATGGATAAATTAATGTTCATCATATAAAAATCATACTATATAGCATCTAACATTCTTAATCATGTATAATATATTGCTTTAGTAGATTTTATTTGCTAAGACATATAAAAAGTGAAATATCTTTTGAGGGTGTTTGCTTAAAAAATAATAACGTTATTTACTTATATGATAAATTTAATTTATATAAAACCTCTATATTAATCACATAGAGTACCACAAAATTGTCATATAATTGTAAAATAATCTGATTACAATTTTTTATTTTCTTTAAAAAGAGAAAATAAGCACATTGCCTTGAAATTGATCATATATTGTACAAAGTAATATGATGTATAAAATGTTCATTTACATATGAAAATATGGTATAAAATTGCTCAATTACCTCTGCCAAATACATATTCATGTATTTGTTGGTATTTGCAAGCAGTTCTTAAAAAGAAAGAAGATATTTAATTTTCAAGCATTTTTTTAAAATAATGTGGTAATTGGAAACAAAATTGTTAGATTAGGCTATGTTCTTGTAGATAGTAATTTCTAGAAATTGCGTTGTTGAAAATTGTTATTAAATAAATTTTATGATACTCTCTATTATACATTATACAATAATGTACATAAGAGCATAAAAAGAAAGAAATCTGTATTTTAGAAACATTATTCTATTTCGGCATTCTACTTATCTTTTATAATTAATGAAAATTACAGAAAGAGAGAGAGAGACAGAAAAAAAATTATTTTTTGTATTTTAGATGATTATTTATTATTGTATTTCTACGACATATAATTGTTCTAGATAAAATAAATTATTTTTTTTATAAATTCAAAAAATAATTCTTACAATTGTAACACAATATAACATTATACTTTGTAGTGATATTCTTTATATAAACAGATTTGATTCTCTTGATAAATTTGTCATTTTATATGTTAGATATTGCTTTCATCACAATGTTTTTTTTTATAATGCCATATATTTGTTTTCATGATAATAGCTTAGTGATTTTTACATATACAAATTATATGCAAATTATAGAATATGATGTAAAAAATTATATATTATCACAGATTGAAAAAAAACTAAGCTGTTAAGAAATCAAAATATTGTAGTGACTCTTATATAATATTACAGAACTACGAAAACGAAACTTTCGAGTAAAATTGTATTATCCACACACGTTTTTGATTATATTTTATAAGCATAATGTGAAATAGATGAGGAAAGCAAATTTTAATGAGATATCAGCGTAAACTAATTAATATGTAGTTGTAACATATCGCCAGAGTTACATTTGTCCAAATGCTAACTCGTTCAAGAAAGAATGTATATGGTATATTATTCCATCATTTAAAAAATAATGTTTTTGAAAATAGCTCAGATTATTTTATTAGTTAATAATTTCGGTATTGTGTAAACAATAAAGCGTTTCATCAGCCTTAGGGGAGAAACAGAGAGAAAGTAAATTGTACATAATGTAAATAAATATATCAATCTTAATCTCTACATTCAGTTTGTCTGTTTAAAAACTGCTGCTAAATATACACCGTGTATATTACTTATATATATATATATGTGTTTAAATAAAAAATTCTACTAAGTATATACAATTATATTTGGTGTGCATTGTATATGATTACTTATGTATTATTTAAGAAAATAACGGTTTTATTTATATTTAAATTTATATGGGTTTATATATATATATATATATATATATATATATATATATATATATATATATATGATACTGGCAATAAAATAAGGTAATAAAATACCTCAGTATTCAGTTATAAAAATATATAATTATATCTTACAGGATTGTTGACATTCGCATAAAGCCCTATTATTGTGACCACTGCAGTCTGCATTATAAGAATATAAAAGAGCCAATTCATATTTATTAGCTTGTGTATTGTAACAATTCTTTAATACTTCCTGAGTATACCAATTGCATAGCAATTCCAATTTATCAATAGTTGTCTGTATCATATATTTTCACAATTATTAATGAACTCTTTATTTATGCTTTATATTGCTTATAGTTTTAAGTTCTTTTTCTATGATATATATTTAAAAAATAAACTTTTCTTTTAAAACTATTTCTGCTTACCTGAGCAATGACTAATCCACGATTTGAATTATTAGCAATGATGTGACTGTGCGAATCAAACAATGTTATCTGTGGATAAAATTATTCTATATATATATATATTCAGACATATTTTCTTTCGATTGAATTACTTACTTTATAAGTAATTTCTTGAAATATGAATAATATAGTACGTCCGCATGTAATGAGCAGCATAAATAAAGTATGAGATTTTGGAATTTTATACCATTCATATAGAAATGTATTTATATTTTTGTATAAGCTTGTTCCTATCTCTTCATGAAAGACATTAAATTTCTGCAGCAAAATTATTATACATATTATGTAACAATAAGCGTGAAAGATGTATTTATAAAAATTGCATTCTATTTGCTTAGATAGGAATGAAATGCAGAATCAATAAAAATTTATTTGATTGAATATTATATTAGAATATATATAATTTGTTTTGAGTATTACTGTGTCATACCCATTCTTTTAATATATTTAGGCTTTTGCCCCCATATTTCAGAGCTTCTTCGGTACTCAAATATGGATGTGATATAAGTCTTTCCTTAATGAGCCATGCATGAGTCGCATTACCCTCTATCATTGCTTCTGCTACAATAATATTTAATCTCAGACAGTTCTTTATATCGTGAATCAATAACTGTTCTCTTGATATTCGTGCGGCCACAAGCAAACATATCAACGTACAAGCTTCACTTACTAAAGAATTATTTAATACATCAAAAAATATTTAATTTATATGTTTAATAATAAAATATATGATATAAATAACAAAGTGATGTATAATTACTTTCTTGTCCTGGTGGATAACGGCTTTGCGTAAAATCAGGGTGATACCACAACACATCTATTTCATGATTAGAACAGTCTTTTATGTATGTTGGGAAGTGGCAGCTAAATAGTGGTGGTAAAGTCATAATTATCAGAATATTTCTTATGTATTATTCCATACGTTTCCCATTACTTATTAATTTTGTTACCAAATACATTTTTCTTTGTAGATTTTATATTTCCATTTCAAAAATATTTAAAAATATTAAGACATTTTGGATGCCAAAATTTTGTTCAATAATACAGTTTATGTGATTGTGTTCTAGGCTGAAATAATTGAATGTCAAGAATAGCTGCATTCAATAGATATAAGTTAAGAAATTACCTTGTAGAATCGATCAACTTAGAAGAGAACATGATTTAAAGAGAAAATATGTTTAAATAACCAATATCTAAATAAATACTTAATATTTTTATATTTCTTAAATCACTGCAAATAATCTATTCAAAAGATAATCTATTCAAATAATCTATTCAAAAGATAAGTTATTATAATCAATAAAAATTGTATTTCTGAAATAATGTAATGAAATAAATTATATTCTGTAGGTATAAACGTAAAAGATATATTTATATATTTACATATAATTTACTGTAAAAGTAAAAATATGATATATATGAAATATATTTAAATGATATACCACACATTTGCCCATTGATGAGATAAATTAAATAAGACACATTGTGTGATAGAAATGAACACATTTTATAATAACATTTTATAATAAATGTTAGCTAGAAAATCAAATTTCTAAAATAATATAATAATATAATAATCTAAGATATATAGTATTTTTTGTAAAATATAATGATAAAAGACAGTGTTTTAAATTGGATACTCACTCCAATTATTAAAAACTCTAACTAGTTTTCCTTTAATTTTAAATACTAATATAATTTTCGCGAATAAGAGAAAAAACACATTTTACATTGTTATTGCTTATATTTGTTTTTTGTAAATTTTAATAAAATCATTTTTGATAAAATTATTCCAGTTTCCATGAAGTCATATCATTTATTTTATATGAGTTTAGTATTGTGTGCAATTAGTCTTCTAATGATTAGTTTATTATGAATAAATTTATATTTCTCTCTAAATGTATATTACACCTGACACAAACGACAGCACTGTTATTACAAAGATGCGTTGGAAACGATTTTTATAATTCTTTTCACCTTACCACACACCATAACATTGGGTTCATAAAATCTGAAAATAATAAGAGACGATATATTTATTTAATATTACATTTATAATATATCATATAGCAAACAATCAATTCGACTTTTTTCTAAATTAAACAAATGATTATATAAAGCATATTATATATGAATAAGCATATATTTGAATAATACTTACACCGAAGTGATCAAAATCAAAATGATCTATATGTGGCTGGGTAACGTGTTGGTATACTTGTGGTGAGAAGGCGTGACCAATGTTCCCAACCCAGAATCTTTGCAATTTCAATGCACTTTTCATCAATTTCCTTCAATGGTTTCTCTTCATAATAGCGCGTTAATAATTTTAAGTAACGTCCGTAATGATTATTGATGTGTGCATGCCATAAAGATAAAATAATAACCTGGAGATGTAAAAATCAATCTTTTGTATCATCTTTTACATTATACTTACATTATACTTACAGATTAATTAATATTTATTCAACTAAATATTTTGACTTCACATTCTTGTATGTGTTTTCTAACATATGAATGAACACAAATTTAAAAGATAACTTTAAATACAATAATAAAATTTTATTTTTACCTTATTATCAGTAGGTTCAGCAAATTTCTGTACTTCTTGCCAATGATGCGTAACACTCTCGAGTAAATGTTGAAAGGATCCATCTCCCTCTCCAGTCTTTGTTCCATGTACGTATAATCGTGCTAATGCGCAGCCCTTCTTCACTAATCCTTCGATAAGACTGTTCTTTTGTTTTTCCATGGTTATCTTAATTTTAGCTGCGTCAGGACGTTGATCATTCTTCAGTCCGTAATATGCTAATAACTTATCTTGATCGATATTTGTAATCACAGAGTCAGCAACTGTTACTAATTGATTGGCTAATGCGATACAGTTATCCGAAAGATCGTTGTGCGGTACATGTCGCCGTGCTTCAGGAGAATCCAAAGATGTCAACATAGCAGTGTGAACGGGTAAATGATCCGAAAAGATGCCTTTTAATTCTCCGTATAACGAATTGGCATGTTCACCAGGTTCTATTGCATAAAGAAAAAACAAAATTTGTCAATATTATTTTTCGAAAATAGATTTTCAATTAATATGTAACAAACATAAGAGATCATAATTGTTTGTATAAATATATATATACACAAACATTTATGATCTCTCATGTTTGTATATATATATATATATATATATATATATATATATACACATACATATATCCATATTAACATTTACATATATCCAACATTAACAATTTATATTAATAAAATAAGAAAAGACAAAATTTACAAATAGATTAAATATGCTATTGGCACTGAGTAAAAGAACAAAAACTGTGATCATGAATATACATTATTTAACATATAAAAATACATAAAAAGGGGTAGATGCATGTAACAATTGCAAATACATGCTCTTAGGTACACATGTATCTTTAAGGGAAGATTACAACATAGAAAAGGAAAACAAATTATGATATACGTAAATTTCAAATTCAACTCAACTTACTTATAGATGGTGCTATTGGTAGAATATAAACCGGAAAAAAAAGATACAAAATATTTATATAATAATAATACTAATATAAATGGCTATAATAAATCTATTGTACATCTAAACATCTTTAATAAATTATATATAAATGCTAAATTACCAAATTTTGCAAGGTAATTGCACTTTAGATCTCTTAATGCTTCTTGATATTCATCCCATTTTGTAGTTTTTTCCTTCTCTGTTTTAGTAGCAGGACTGCTATTTTTCTTGGCAGGTTCAGATATGATGTATTTGAATGTATGGCTATCCACCTTCTTTCCAATTTCATCTTTAGAGAAAGTCAATGTACCTTGAAGATAACTACCAGGAGTAGCATATTTCGATACTCTTTGCAAAAAAAAAAAAGAAAAATATTTATTAAAATATATGGTTTCAGTAAATTGAAACTACATATTTTAATAGTAAATATTGCAGCTTCCTTATTTCTTTTTTTCAATCTGCATTACATGCTGAAGCCAAATAGAAAAGAAAAGTTAATCTAACATAAACAAAAAGAATGCAACAGTAGTTATAATATGCTATAGAATATTATATTCCTGCAGAGAAATAATACATTTTTTCATTCATATGATATACTAATGTACACATTACAATCCAAAAGCAAAGCATATGAAAGAAGTTAAATAATTTATTATAGAATAAAATATTCGAATAATTAAATGATAAAACTTGGAAACATCTATGGAAATATACAGATGAGAATATCTATAAAGAAAATTCTAAAATTTGTGAACGGTATGTGTCGAGAGTTTTAATTGAAAGTAGCAATAAAAGTAAGAGCATATATTATTAAGTAATATATAGATAAATTTCTTTTATAAAATTTTATCTGTGTATTTTTTGTTTAGATATGTAGTGTAGATGGTAAAAATGTATGTATTTGCTTAATACCTAAAAAATAAAAAAATAGAAAAAAAATAAAATTAAATAATTATTTTTCTATATTCCTAGAAATACCTCATTGTCTGGCATTAAGCAACATTTTGATATTGTATCTTGCATACAATATCTTGATTAAAGACAGATTAAAGACATTATCAGCATGCATTTAAAAATGTGTCAAAGCATATAAATGAGCAGTGAGTGTCCTTATATTTATTTAAAGCAATTTCACAAATGCAAAATGTATATAAAAATTGTATTATAGACTCACTTGTTTTCAGTGCTGCAATGTAAGATAAAAAAAAGAAAATTATCTTAATAGCACTTTAGCAGCAAATAATATATATATTATTACATTTCAGATGTACTTCTCTACCAAATTAATCTCACAAAATTTATATATGTTCTTTAAACGATCTGACATCTATATTTTCTTTGAAGAAAACTTATATTTTTAATATTTGATAATTAATTTTACAGTTCGTAATAACTTTATTTTATTTCTATAATCTTATATAATTATAGAAATAAAATAAAATAAAATTTTTAAATTTATTAGAAATTAAACTTCAAAAAAAAATTAATAATAATATAAAACATTTTATTTTTTAATTTCAGCAAACTTTCATAAAAAATTTTAATTTGGTTTTGCTCAATTATTTAATGTTGAATTGAAGATATTTAATCTTAAAGATTAAAAAATTATATAAAGATGACTTTCCTGATCAAAGCTTTATTAAAAAGAAAACTAGATTCTAGATTAGTTAAAGGAAATGCATATAGTAAATTTTGCGATACCAATAGAGACGTCTTATATATAATTTTATGTAAAATATATGATAAAAAATTTAATTAAAAATTTAATTATTTAAGTATGTTTAGATCGACACTCTAAGAAAAACAAAATTCTAACTATACAAATCAAACAATACTTTACATTCAATCAAAGCACTACTACTATAATACAATATTAGCATTAAACTCATATAAAGTATTATCAAAACTATTTTTATATACAAAAAACATGTAATTTTGCTTATAATAATCTTAAGTATACAATTTGTGAGTGTATGTGAAATATGTAACAAAATAATTATTTAAACAACAGAACAATAAATGATATATTCTTAACATGTATTGTGTATTTTAATATATGTAATATGAATTATATAACATGGATACACTATATGTGCAACTCAAAAAGTGAAAGAAATAAAAATATAATTTAAATTAAATTAAAAACTTAATTAAATTAAGTAAAAATTTGGAAAAATAATTAATAAATAAAAAAACCTTAAAATATTTTCTTTATAAATGATTTTATATGTCAAAGGCTTGATTTTTTTTATATAAACAATTAATATTCGTGTATATATTTATTATTATAATTAAAAGAGAATATATATTTAAGAAATATTAAATTACTTAAATTTTTACTAAATTTTATATCAAAATATTATGAAGAAAAAAGAAGTTGCATATATCTATATCTAGATATATATATATATATATATATATTTCATATGCAGATACTTACTTGCTCTCATTGGATAGTGGAGCAATATATAAAGGAAGAATATGACCAAGTGGAATAAATGCAGCAACCATCTTTTTTCCACCAATAATAGCTTGTGATTGATTAGCATAAATGTCCAAATTAATTGGTGTACTAAGCTTTTGACTTAGAAGTAATGGCATATCTGTTAATCTTTCCAATAAATCTTTTTTTTCATGGCGTACATGCATTTTTAAAGTATAATCTCCTTTTTCTAGTTTTTGGATTGTATACTGTAACAAATTAATATTATTTTCGTATGTTTAATGGAATTGTAGACGATCAAATTCCATGTATACATATATATTAATTATATTTCTAAAAAAAAATTAATATACAATTGTATAGCGATGAGTTAAATATAATATTTATCATTTTCTTTTTGAAGATTTTAAAATTTGAATTAAACTACTCACTTTAGATGGATACGCATCCCCGCAATTTATTAGTTGTTTATTGCTGTCATAAATCATCCACATTTGACTCTCATATTCATTCTCATACAACAAATCACTTAGCAATGCAGCGTTTGGTGTGACTTCAGTCGCTTTTGCCGAGTGGAATGTGTATGTTAGTTGTAATTCGTATATTTGTCGCGACGGTGGGATAATATCACGCGCTCGCAGGGGAACAATTTTCGATTCATTAGGCCTATATAATGATCAAATGTATATTGTAATTATGAGTATAAAAATAATTAAAGCCATGAAAGTATATAAGTTTAAAGAATTAAAACATACTTTAAGACCTGCACAGATGTTTTCAAAGAAATGTTTGGTACAACTTCTTCATTTCTAAGAGAACTACGTAATTCAAGGCGATTTATTCCATCTCCGGATAACATTGTAAGATTACCATTTATCATATGAATTCCATGAAATTCTATGGAATAATCGATAAGCATATCGCCTAAATTTGCCCAATATTTTGCGATAACTACTTCTAAAATTAATCCACTCTAAAAAAAAATATAAAGATCATAAATATATGAATTAAAAAATATTATAATAGTAAACTAGGTTTTTAAATTAAAATTACATATTTACAATGAATTTACATATATCTTTAATAAAATTTGTTTATACCTGAACAGCAAATGGTTGAATCGTTTCTGATTGAGATGTAACACTGATTATTTTGTTAACTTCAAGGGTTTTGCAGGCCATGCGAGGTTTTAATTGAATAGTATGAAGCACAAATCTACCAGTTTTATCCTTTTCTGCACTTTTTAATCTAAGAACTAAGCAAATAAAAATATAATATAAATAACTATTAATATAATATAAATAATAATTATTAATATATTTTTATATATTTATATTATTATATCTAAATTGTATTATATATAATGGATATGATTATATAAGTGTGTCTTTTCATCTCTTACCTGCCCAAGTAGCATCCTCTGGAACAAGAATAAAATGACGCTGAATTGTGTTGGGTTTGAATAAAACATTCGTATATGTTAAGTCGGGGAGAAGCACAGTCTTTGATAACGTCATTGGTTGGACGACAGTCACCGGAATTTGGAATACTGGTCCTTTAGCGATATTAGAAACATCATATGCTCGTACACTAAAAATATTTACAAATTCAAATTGTTTCACAACACGTCATTTAAGAATAATAGCGATATAAAATATATCATTTACCTAGTGGCATGAACACCTTCTGGTAAATTGGATGCCTCGACTCTAATAGCGAAGGAACGAGGCATATGCATTAAATCCAGATGTGTTGGAAATTGGACCCATGAAGCATCGCATACAAGCGTTAACTTCAAGTTGAAATCAATTTTGCGCGATGGTTCTGCAAAATGACAGATAAAATATCATTCTATAACTCTGATTCTAAAAATGTTTGATATTAAACTCATAAAAAAAAAAAAGCTAGAACATTATTTTATGAAATGTTACCTATAATTTCACTATTTATGAATACTGGTTCTACTGTAATTGCATAATCCTTTGGACGATCAATAACACCTGTTCTCATATGAATGCCTTTAGAATTATTAACTCCACAATTAATAGTAAATCGAATGTCCCTTTCAGGGGCATCGCTGTACGAGACAAGATTATCGAACGCGCGTTCGACTTGTAACAGGCCGGAACCTTGTGCGAATTGATCTAAATTGGATATGTAAAGAGCGGTATTTTCAAGAGCTCTTTTTATACTGTAAGGAGAATACGGACAACCTTTGGCAAGAAGACCCGATATAAGGATCGCTAAAAAAAAAGAAATATATTAGAATATTTTTATAAATCTATTTTAATATTAATTAGAAAAGAAATCTCAATATGTACCAACAGCGCCGGTTACATGCGGGCTTGCCATACTTGTGCCATTCATAAGTTGACTTTTCCTAAGCGTAAAGTTTGGGACGCTGGTGATAGCACCTCCTGGCGCGCATACTGTTACACCGGCACCTCCATCTATCATAGGGCCGCGGGATGACCAAGTATATGGCATGCCTGGCATCTTTTCTCTTAAAGAATATTCAGCTACCATCATATCAGGTGATACGTAAGCACCAACACTAATAATACTGTTTGAACTGATGTCTGGCGGAGTTCCTATATATTTTTTAAAAGTATTTGGATACAAATGAAGATATCAAGAAACACATTAAAGAAATTAATTCTATACAAATATATTTCTTATTTGTAACAGTAATACAAATCACATCATAAAGTTGATTATAAAAATCAAAAAAATAAAAAAGTAAAATACAAAAAGTTAATTGTACAGAATTCTGTGTATATTTACCAATTGTACACAAAGCTGGTCCAAGATTGCCAGCAGATGCAACCCAAACTACGCCATATTCGTCAATAACTTCATTCATCAGTTCCCCTATTCTACCAGTATTTGACCAATGAGCATGTTCTCCATAACTCATATTTATAACATGAATCTTTTCTTTTCTCTTCATTACATGAATCATTGCCCGTACTACAGCGGTTCCAGTTTCCATTGTGCCGATACGTCCATCACCGACAGTCAATGATACAATTTGAGCTCCTGGTGCTACTCCATTTAACTCTGAATTGTCAGGAAAATATGCAGCCGCGATTGATGCTACATGTGTCCCATGACTTGCTGTAATAAGATTCAATCAAGAGAAATTCTATAGAAAAATTCACACTAAATATTACAAGATTTCAACACAATTTCTTCTATTATACTTACAACATAAGCTGACAATTTCCAATGTATTTCCTTCATCATGGACATTAATACTAACGTTTAATTGGTCTTCTTGAGTAAGAGGAGCAAAATCTCTTGTAATAGAATATTCACCAAGAAAAACGCCATTTTCCAGATTACCTTCTTCGGATGTGTCGATACATGCTCTGATATGAAAAAAATAGACATTAAATTAAACGAAAAAATATAACATAAATAACTTACATTTTAAATAGGTACATACATATATATTTAGCATAATAGTATACTTGTAAGATGATTACCTCCAAATGTTACCATCATGAAAAACAACACAATCATAAGTAGGTCCTACATCACAATATTTTTTTTCAATATTATTCAATACTTCAACTCTAGCTTCAAGTTCTTCTTTTTGTAATTTTTCTTCCAAAGTCGACAACTGTGGATTCTTGCTTTCAAATTCCTGTACATTATTACAAAGTGAAATAATATTAGTTATAGTGAAATAATATCATTAATTATTCATAAATTGGCTATTTTGAAATAAATTAAATATAATTAAATACAAAACTTATATTCTTATATATTTTCTCTGCATAATTGTACATCTATACTCTTTTGTATTTTTAAAAATCAATAATTTTAAATTACATATTGACATAAAAATTTAGCAAATTAATAAGAATGATATAATATAATGACTTTTCTTAAGTGGATATTATATAATGGAATCAATGCCTTTACAATAGATCAATCTGCCAAATATAAATATAGCATTAGATACGGATCACTGTGACATATTGTGAAATAGCGGCCTCATTTAATTGCATGAACTGACATGCTCACAACACTCCTATCTTTGGATCACATGAACTAAAACTCTAATTATAATGTATCCATACATGTTTTCATTGCTTTCCAGTAATTATTGCAATGTTAACATCAAGTAAGATTATAAAAAGATAGTATTATATTTATATTGCAAAAAAAACTCTAAAAGATTTTAACAAATTTATTTAAGATATCAGAAAAAAATGAGATAAATAATTTTTTAATTTAAGGCAAATTATTAATATCTTACATATAGAAAGTTCTATTATTATATTCATCATACTTGTAATTGCCTCGAAGCTTCTGCAAGTGCTGTCTTATGACCATCATCCCAAAGACGCTTCTTACGTTCTGCTACTACTCTTTCCTTTAATTTATTGGGATATAACGAATATAAATTTTTTAAACCAATATGATATTCTCCAGTGGGATTAGTCCAATTAGATGGAACCTAGGCAAACATAAAAGATTCAAATGTAAAATTACATTAAAAATGAAAGCGTATGCATTGCATATAATTTATTCATTTTTTTATATATATAAGAGACATATTCTCATATTAATTATAACATATAAAATTAGACACTTGTCCTAATAACTTTAGTTTCAAATAAATGAGAATATATATAAGAATATATATATATATAATTGATATTTATATATAAGCAGCATTAAATTATAAATTAATGATTTACTATGCAATCAACAATCACATTAAAAACAGAGAATATACAAAACTTTCACTTATCATATCTTATTTATATCTCTTAATGTGCAGTAGAATGTTTCACAAACCTACTTTTAATTTACGACCAGTCAAGCCAATTATATAGCCATCTGGTGCTTGAACAACTTTACTAGTATCTACATCTCCTGCTCCACTACAGTCAAATCTTTCAATAATTTTTGGTTTCCCATCTGAAGTCATCTAAAATACAAATTATATTTAGAAATAATAATAATTATTCTTTATACACACACATACACACACACATATATACATATATATATATATATATATATATATATATATATATGTTTATTTATTTATTTATTTATAAGTTTTTTGTAAAATCAATTTCTTTACAAAAAGACTTTTTATAAAATACTTAGGAAAATTGAATTATTACATCCCAACTCTTTATAAAAAGTTTAAACTTATTATAATTTATCAAAGCTTGCAATATATATACAAGACATTAAAAAAAGAATTTAGGATTTTAGGGCATAGTACTAAATTGAATTAAAAAAATAGCTTAATAAAACTGAATAGAAAAGCCAAAAATCAAACTCATCAGGAATAATTTTTTGTACATTTTAATATAAATCTTTCTTTTAGCATCTTATATTTATCAAAGATAATTAAAATCATACATGTATGTATATTTAAGAAGCTTTATATCATAATAAATTTAACATTGCTATATAAGAATATAAGAAAATATATGTAATAAATGTAATAATATAACTTTGCAGAATTTTTTGCTGAACAAGAAATACTACATGAGATGACATTACTATATAAAATGACTCTACGTAAAACGACATAATGTAATACAAGAATAGCTGTAAAATTGTAACGTAACAAACTTATAAATGTTGTTAAAAGTTTGAAGATAAAATTAGCATGAAGAGTAAGATGTGATTATTGACATTCGTGAGAAAATTTTCTCTCGCTACACTAATGTGATAAAAAGAAATCATATCTAAGGAAAATAAATAGCGTGACTTTTATCTCTCAAGGAGACGGTTCACAGAGATACACAAAAAGCGCTTCAAATAATTGTGAAAGATGTACGAGGAAGATGAATTATTTGTCAGTAGGAGATAGATTATTTTTGCAAAATGTCACATATTGGAAACAGAAGGACGGTCCAAGAAGAATATTAATATGAATAATAAGAACACAACTCCTTGTGTGTCAGGTTTTTTGCATGGAAAGGCGTGTCGTACACAATAACCAAGTGCAGTTGGACATCCATTCCCGTGCTCACCTGCATACCCGGGGCCCCGGGGTCCACCCCCGAGTCAAAGATCGCGATGACGACGCCCCGACCATCGTACTCGGGGTACTTGGTGAGAAATTGAGTGACACCTGTCTCTTTCTTAGGCAGCAGGCCCCAAACAGGAAAGTTACAATCAATGACGCCTGCCATATTTCGAATGCCACCGTGACTGTCGGAAAAACCACACTTGGGATGTTTCCTTTGTACCGTGCCACGGCTTTATATATCAATCAAAAAACGGGATCTGCGCCTGCGTGCGCTCCAAGTGCGTCAGATTTTCAGGTTAGGTTACCGACGAACGGTACAGCCCTCACTTTCGCCACGTCGTTCAATGAAACGCCCACAGATGGCAGCACTCGGATACCAGCCTGACGTCATTACGTCAATAATTACGTACACGCGCGCACAAGACACGGATACGTGATACACGCTTGACAGGCATAGGTTAGATTTAGATGCGATCGAACGTGCGATTAGTCGGTGTTAGTGCGCGTCGTAGAGGTTATGTCTCTCTCTCTCGCCTCTCCCGTATGTATACATATTTTGAATAAGCGGACGAAGCAAGCTGGCTCGATTGTGAGCCCTCGATTTTTCGTGTGAGATACGCGGAAAGAATGCGTTGCTTGTCCGATAAGTCTCGGCGAGAGTGACGTAAGCGAGTGTGACCCGAGTGTGACGAGTCATGTGTGTAAATTTAAAGCATGGTTATCACGCAACGAAGGATGAAGCAGGTTGCGATCTTCGCGATTTGCGTATTCTTGTTGGGTAAGTGATTTGAAGATTCTGACATTTGTGACAGTAGATTCTCGATCCGGGATTCGGCAAATCGATCTGCTTTTCGAGCCCCAAGCCGTCTGTTTACAGTCTTTAAATGTAGTGTGTAAGAAATAAACGAAATATGCGATTTAACGAATTTAGTTAATTTTCTCGGTTTTATTATATCTGACATTAATCTTACTGCGGATTTCCGTTCTCTATTCTACGAATTTGTGATGTCACGATCTTTTAAATTTGATAGCTTTCTCTTTCTCTCTCCCTCTCCTTTTCTCGTTGTTGTGATCTCATGTCATTCGTGCAACGCAGCTGTTTTCCAAAGCTATTTTATGTCAATTGTTACGTTTATGTAACAATAATTGTTGTTTTATCTATATATGACTTATCTATAGATATATTAATGTATACTATTAGAGAAATAACAGGATATCTTGACACAAATTTCTATTTTTTAAATTTTAACTTTATCTTTGAATATTGAAAGTTTCTCAAGTGTGTTTTATTAAATAAGTATAGGATATTAAGCAAAAATTATCGAGAGGAAAAAAAAACAGAAGTTTATATAAAAAAAAAACAGATGTTTGATAAGTGTTTTATAAATCATTCTCTAATTAATCTGTCATAATTAATCTGTAATGTCACGATATTATCGAGACATATATCATTTATCATTTATTTTCATCGAATTAAGAAAAAGTATACTCAATAATACAACTCTTGACTCTTCTTTCTGTCTCTTTTTATTATAAAATAAATCAAATGCTTCATTATTCTTTTTCTTTATTTCTTAATATTGAGAAATGTTGTTTCAATTCTTTCAATATTTAATACACAAGTATTATTGAGCACATATTAAAAAAATTTATCCCTTTCAAAATTTTTATCGTCTTCCATAAAACAACAATGTCAACAATAGTCGACAATAATTTTTAACTTATTCACAAGGAAAGAGCTTTTCAAAGCGCGTATATACAATATAATTTACGTAACGGCCAATGTTAATTGTTTCCGTTGAGAATCACTGAATCTACTGACAATGAGCATGAGATTGAAAATACGACAGTCATAGAAGAGTGGAAAAATTTTTCAGCATTATTTGTTTTATCTTAAGTAAATTATCATCAAATAAATTAAAAAATAATTAGGTAAATAGAAAAAATAACGCTAAACATTATAAGAAGTAAGAAATTTAGCATTTTATTAATCTGAAAATTCTGAGATTTAATAATAAGTATTTATATATAATTGTAAAACAATTTGATGGATATTATGAATTCTTCATGTGCACGCAAAGAGAATTTTTTCAATAAGCCAATTGATAAGATACGAAATGTCAACGAGATATATTTACTTAATTATATTCATAAGGAAAAAGCAGTTGCTTCTTTAGAATTATAAATAATTGTTTCATATTAAATTATTTAATTGTATTTTATCGTGAAAAATTTAATTAAAAGAACTAAAATATCCTCTCAATTTTTCTGTCGCTTTTTTTCTCGCAGTATTAGGCTTTTATAAGACTCTCGTGACTACAGAGGAGGAAGGATTTTTCGGTCGCAGTCGACATCGCGGCATAATCACCGAGGATAAAATTAATTTAGGCGATAGAAACGACATCGTCGAAGACGCAAAAATTCGCAGTGTCGAGGAGGAGTCATCCGATGGAGACATCAAGAACATCGAGGAGGCGAGGATTCGCATTCGCGAGCTGGAGGGCAAGCTGCAACATCTCGAGGCGGCGATCAAAAACGGAGTAGCGAAGGATTTTCCGACTGTAAAGTTTTTGAATTATAAGAACCGGAAGCGAATACTGGTGACGGGTGGCGCGGGTTTCGTCGGCTCCCACCTGGTCGATCGTCTGATGCTCGCCGGCCACGAAGTCATAGTCGTCGACAACTTCTTCACCGGCAGAAAGCGAAATGTCGAGCACTGGATCGGTCACGAGAATTTCGAATTGGTGCATCATGATATCGTGAGGCCTCTGTACCTGGAGGTCGACGAGATATATCATCTCGCTAGTCCGGCCAGTCCACCGCACTATATGTTAAATCCCGTGAAAACGATCAAGACGAACACTTTGGGTACTATAAATATGTTGGGTGAGGCTTTATAGTAAATAGAAAGAATAAATATAACAGATAACGTTATGTAACTTATCGATGATATTTTAGGACTCGCGAAACGAGTCGGCGCGCGAGTATTAATTGCGAGCACGTCGGAGGTATACGGAGATCCTAATGAACATCCACAGGCGGAAACCTACTGGGGTCATGTAAATCCTATCGGTAAGATTGATTTTATTTTTTATGTTATTTATACTTGAACAATTAATAAATTCTGGATGCATATGTAGGTCCACGAGCATGTTACGACGAAGGAAAACGAGTTGCCGAAACATTGAGCTACGCTTATATGAGACAGGAAGGTGTTTCGGTCCGAGTAGCACGAATTTTTAATACCTTCGGTCCCAGAATGCACATGAATGACGGTCGCGTCGTATCAAATTTTATCCTTCAAGCTTTACAAAATAATTCAATTACAATTTATGGCAGTGGAAAACAGACGCGATCGTTTCAATATGTCTCCGATTTGGTAGACGGATTGGTAGCATTAATGGCATCTAATTATACCTTGCCTGTGAATATTGGAAATCCTGTGGAACATACAATTGAAAGTAAGAGTTGCTTGTTATAATTTTTCCAAATCTTTGCGATGTTTGTCTAAAATTTAACATTTTAACTTGTTTCAGAATTTGCGCGTATAATAAAAAATTTGGTGGGTGCTACTAGTAAGATAATTGAACTCGCAGCAGTCGAAGATGATCCACAGAGAAGAAGGCCGGATATCAGTAGAGCCAAAAAATATTTGAATTGGGAACCAAAGGTTCCTTTAGCTGAAGGCCTGAAGAAAACTATAGTATACTTCGCTAAAGAATTAAAGAGAACAAAACATTCTCAAAAAAACAGTTTTAAACAGTCTTCTTATAAAAATGATCACGATATAGTAGAACAACTTTAGAGGATTAAGTGGTAACGATACGATTAATGTATCCACTTTCAAAAGTGGCGTGAAAGTGCCATTAAGCTATGGACCAGTATGTGCCAAAAAATCCCCGTCCAATTAAATTTTACATAATTTATATAGCAAACGATATACAATTATACGCTCATATTAATCAGCCTCTTAAATTTCTTCCTAATAAATATATGCTAAATATGTACCTTGTAATAATAATTTAAAATTAATTTTTAATTTTTATCCATGACTATGTACATATAATTTTAATGATTTCATTTCAATATATATTTTAAAATAAAATAATATTTTAAATATATATTTTGAAATAAAATAATTTAAGTATATATTTTAAAATAAAGTACGTAAATAATTTATACATGATTTATACATTGACATAATACACATTTTATATATTTAAATATAATATCTTAAAATATACTTTTTATTATATTTATTTCTTTTATTATTGTAATAAAGTATTATCTCAATGCATAGAATTCTTAGAATGTTTAGATTGATAGGAAATTTTTTTATTTTTTAATGCGTAGAATCTGCACGCTCGTGTAAGTTTCTCAAGTAAAACTTTGAAGATGACTAGTGATAAAATAATGTTTCCTTTTTTTAATAATAATATATTATAATCTTTAATATAAACAAATTTGCCTAACTCTTACACGTAAATATATTTGCACATAATTATCCAATGTTGTGTCTATTATTATTTTCTGTAGTGTAAATAATTGTTATTAAAGATGTGTATTTGCAATATAAAATTTCAAGAAACATTTATATAAGTTACTTAAATATATAGAGTAGTAATGAAAGTTTTGTCAAGACTCTTGTGTACAATGCCATCGACATGGATGATATTCATAAAGCCGATAAAAAGTAACATATATTTATATTAGAACTGTATATTATATGATATTAATATTTAGTGCGATCATAAACTCTGTAAGACTGTAATAACAATGTGTAAACAAGAAAGTAATTTTATATTTTATACATATTTAAAGTAGGAAGAGGAAAATATTATTATCAGAGAAAGGAATCTCTTTATATAACGATAATATATTCTGTATGCAACATAATTCTTGTATAATGATGTAATTAATTTCTCTATATTATCATTATGTGAAAAATGATAAAATGTCATTTTATCACAGCGAATTTTTTTCGTACAAAGTAGGAAGAACATGTTGTAATTTCTTATATAGGAATATAAAAGAAAAAAATTAATGTAAATAAATAGCTGTTTATAAAGTGTAAAATAGAGTTTATCTTTTGCAATCAAAATTATTCTCGAACTTCGATATCGGTCATTAAATATATTAGATATTTTTTTTAATAACATCTCTTTGGAATATTAATTAGCTTATCAATTATTTTTAATAAATACTCTAAAAAGATAATATAATGATTAATTCTAAAGAAATAATATAATTTTTTTTTAATAACATCTCTTTAGAATATTAATTGATATATTGATTATTTTTAATAATTACTATTTTTAATAAATATTCTAAAAAATAATATAATGATTAATTCTAAAGAAATAATATAATATAACAAATATTATAATATTTGCGACATGATTTATGTGTCTGAAAAAAAAGATCGATGACATTATTCATATTGCGAGCAAAATTTTTTTTGAATCAGTGTATATTCTGTATTTTATTATTGTATTTTGTTATTCTTTTTTTTTCAGGAGAAAGGCAGCGCATTCTTCCTTCGAGAATGATGCAAATCTCGATATATTTTCTCATATTTATCGAAAGTGGACTTTACATTTACAACGCTATTGCATAGTACGAGGTAAAGTAAATTGATTCTTTTCTATTATCTTTTCTTTTCATTCCTTATATGAGCTTTCATGAATTAATCAATAAATATCTGGTACAAAAAGATTATATATATAAGTATATTATATAGTATATAATATTGTATATTGTATAAGAAATATTAGAAAACAATGAGATTATTAAAGAAAAACATGCTATTAGTATTCTGAATTATAATGTGTAATCAAACGTAATTGCAACTGCCATTAATCAAATTGTTATTGACATGAAATGCCTATCATTAATCTACAATAATATTGTCTTGCGATGTACTCAATTTCCTTTCATCGAAAGAGAACTAGATTATTTTTCGGCTGATTGCTTAAAGACACGCTAAAGGGCTTTATTCGAAAGCACGTTATTCTGCATGCCATTCGATATTAATTTCTGTCGATTAGCTTTTAAGTGGCACGACATGAGAATGGCGTAAATATAACAGCATGAATTAAAACCTCGATATTAAAACATTTTCCAACCGCATGCCTGCGATATACATAATATGTCATGTTATAATTAAATACAATTTACAATATCCAGACATTAATTGATTAATTTTGCGAAAGCGCACACAGATATATATGACAGCATTCTGCGAACTCTTTCATCATCGTAATTTCTTTCCCGTATTTTTTTTTTGTTGGTATATTTTTACAGTATATATTTAACATTAAATGCGATCTGTAACAAAATGCGATAGATCATCCGGCGAAATTCGCTCTTGATCAAAACACAATAAGATGAAATTTCGACGAAATTTTTCGTTCCCGTCTTCAAAATTCATAGAAAATGAATTCTATGATATCAGGAACGTACACGTGATCCAAAATCTATTTTTATTCATTCATTCGAGAGACAACGATGACACTAATGCGACGCGATGACATCAACAGCCACCAACGTCGCGTTGGCTTGCAATTTTTTGGACGTCATTTTTCTGTGAAACTTGGCACTAGAAATTTGCCATGACGGGAATAGACGCGGGAGCTTATTTTGAGAATATTCGCACTTAATGTACGTTATCTAATGGATGAATCGGTCAAGATAAATAATCATCAGCGGTATTAAATATGTAAATATGTTAAATATGTTAAATACATATATTTTCCCTCATTCAAAAATTATAATTTTAAAAAGATTACTGAAATAATTAAATATATATGATAAGATTTCATTCATAGTTATCATTCACTGCATTTACTCTATTATTGTTTGTTTAAAAATTTGATTGTGCATCAAATATACTAAATATAACAAATAAGATCTCAGCATGAGACTGAGGCCTATTGTTCTACTCCAATATTTTCGTTTAGGAAAAAAATTTATTTTTGATTCCACCTAGAATATGAAAATAAATATGATCGAGAACGATCCAACACGGCCATAGATTGTATAGATTATATCTCTAGTTATACTATTTTCGTACACTAGATGGAGTCAGAAAGGAATTATTTCTCGTAAACGAAAACCTACTTAGTACAATATAATATACCAGAGACGACTTACATCAGTATAATTAAGTTAGATTTAAGTAATAATAAGTTAATAATAAATTAGATTTAAGTTAGATTTAAGTTAGATTTAAGTTAGATTTATGCACTAATGAAGCCGAGTACACATAAAATTGTGTACATAAATTTTTAGAAAAACTGAAAATTTTTTTGAAAAAGTGGGGACTTGCACTTGGGCCTCACCACAAAAATAAAGAAAAACATAAATTGCAGAGCGCATAAACAAAGATGGTTAAATTAGTTGAATACATTCAAAAACTTTATTTCTCATGCAATCACTTTTAATGATGGGATTGAAACAAAATTTATTCATTTTAATTCGTGTATTAGAATTAGTAAAAATAATTGATCATATTTTTATTCTATGAGAAATAATTTATATCTAACTACATCTCTAGTGTATAAAAATTGATGACCAGCATTATATATATATATATATATATATATATATATATATATATATCATTGTCACATTGTATTGTATTTAAATTGTTAGAGTAATCTACGACAATCGATCGAAAGAGTTTGATGTAAACTGTGTACATTTTCCTTCATTTTAAAATTCTAATTCTTTAAAAAGGTTGCCAAAATGAATTATGATGTTTCATAGCCATCATTCACCGTATAATCTATTTTATGATAATTTATGTAATCAACGTTTCATCGTATCTTAATGTACGAGATCTCGAGGGACTGAAACACGTTGCTTTTATCTTCTCGTTGCGAATTTTTGCGATATATATAAATTTTTTTTTTTCATTACGGTGGAGACACAGGTGAGTATAATAATACCTGTTTTGTGGACGCACAATGACACAGCGGGACCATTAGAAGGATGCGTTTTCATCATGCTCTTAATGTGATGTGAAGGGCACTTCATTACTCAAAAAGTCAGAAATATAAATTGAATAATTTAACTTATTGAAACATTATTTTTCTGAAATAAAGTAAATTTATAAATTGGATCGTAAATATGCATTATTATGTTCTTGTTAAATAATACCACATATATGATTATTTCGATAAAAATGAAACTTCTTTTGATTTATTTGCTTGAACAACGTTATCGAGAAAAAAGAATATCCCATTTTATCTCCCCAAATTATATTTCATTCTATTGTTATATATATATATATCACGAAAATAAATTTTATAAAATATATATACTTATTTCCATAAATAATATAGTGGTACAGATATGTATTCAATATATACCTGCGTTCCTAATTACGTATTTTATTATATATATTAGTTATATTAGTTTTATTTATATCAGTATTATTATATATAATATTAATTATTATTATATAATATTAATTATTATTATATAATATTAATTATTATTATAAAATGTTAATTATTATTATAAAATATTAATTATTATTATATAAAGTTTCATTTTATGTGATAAATCTATTCGGTAACCATAATTGTTGCCGATCTTATGCAACATATTCTGTAAGTTATTGTCAGGCTGCATGAAATCTAAAAATGATAGTTTACGGCAAAATTTAAAGAATGTGTAGCTGACTAACTGACCAATAATTCCGCTTAAATACCAAAAAAAGATTAAAAAAAATGTCAGTTTGTAAGTCTTCCGTAGTCCCAGATCAACAGCTGCAGTCTGGGAAAAAGGAGACTTGCTTTCAAATGCACGTGCAAAATGTCTTCGGCCAACATTTGTCACAGGATCTCTATAATATATTATTTAATTTGCCTTTTAATTATTGGGAGGTTCTGCTGTCCTCCCTCTTTTTTTAAAGTTGGGTGAAACAACAATGTGAGGTATCACCTGTTGATGGCCGACATTATTGTCTATTTAATAATAGAGTATCTGGTAATGTAATATCTGTAACTGATATTTATATGATATCTATAATATCTTTGTGATTGCGGGTAACTCTTCATGTCTATCTCCATCTATTGTATGAAAGTAAAATTAATCCGACATATATATACACACACACATACACATTAGTAAACACACATCACCATACATTTCATTTTGCGTGTGCTACGACACACGACAGTATAATATATAAATGTACTTTTAAACTGATCATTTTTGAATAACATCAAGTATTTTTTCTATACAAAAGAGTAAGAAGAAATTATTTCTGTCATGTGATTTTAAGAAAATAATATATAATTCCTTTCTTTTAAAATGATTTATTATAATTGCAAGAAAAGCAGAAAGCTATACATTATTAATCGTTTATTTTCAACATCATCATATATTTATATTTTAATATCACTATAGTAAATATTATTTTTCTTATCATTTAAATTAATTTTATTTTTGGCATTGAATGCTATACATCTCCTTTTTTCTTATAAAATAGGACAATTGTTTTTTGTCTCGTATATATTCCATTCTTTAAAAAAATTACATTCGAACGATGTGTAATAATTCTTCATTACAAACGATGAAATGTATTGGTATCAAGGCATAGCAATGCTTTTTGATTATAATGCTAAAAGTATAATTTCATCATTAAATCTAAGTCATTTCATGAAGTAAACAGAATGCATGCTCTTAATCACCGCGTTGTCTGGCTTTTTGCTCTTGCGCGAATTATAATACAATACGATTTCGGATTCTCTGTCGAGTTTTGAATAAAAAATAAATTATTCTTATATAGATTTCAAAAAAATGTACGATGACGATATGTAAATTAAAAGAACACATTATATAATATGTATATAAATTATATAAATTATATAAATTATATAAATTAACGAATAAGCGAGCGAAAATTTATAGTCCATAAATCTTGCTCAACTCCGTTATCAAAAGCGAATGCCTCGAAAATGAACAACTTTTCTAAGTCTATTCAAATAATTTAGTCATTTTTGTTTCCTCTCATAGTTCTACAATTTATGTTTGTTTTATTTTTGTGGGGGAGCTCAGACATGCGCCCAATTTTCAAAAATTTATCTCGGATACGCTTTAGACCAGCTAGATAAAACATCTTCGAGATGATGATCCGTGTCTTATAATATATCAAATAAATTTTCGTTTACGAGAAATAATTTATATATTTATTTAAATCCTTTAATTTCCTTTTCCATCTAGTGTATGAAAAGAAATATAACTCGGAACGATTTAATACAAGTATTGATGTACTATCTTTAAACATTGTTTTTATATACTGGATGAAGGCAAATAGAAATATTTTTTATAAACGTAAATATTTGTTATATTATAATATAGAAACGAATTATATCAGTCATTGTTAGATACGCTTAGCTTTAGCAGTTTTAGTTAATTATATTATATTATTAATTTATTATATAATATATTATATTATATTATTATATAATATATTATATTATATTATATTATTAATTTATTATTAATTTATTATATAAATTATCTAGTATGTTAATTTTTTCGTGCAATTTGTGAACTGTTTACAAATTTTTAAAAATATATGAGAACTTGCATCTCACTGCAAAAGTGAATCAATATAAATTAAACATAAATATAAATTATAAAGCTTTGAGAAAGGTGTTTAAATCAGCTAGACTAAAAAAAGATTTCGGGTTTTTGATCATGATATTAAACTTAAAGATTAATAATGTTTCATTCGCTAACTTACGATTATTAATTGCAGTTCAACAACATATTCCCTAAGAAATATTCGACAAAACGTCCTTTTATTGTTCGATTGTATGTAACTAATAGGAACAGCGTACATTTAAATAAATGACAAATCAGTAATGTTCCCCCGAGCGAACAAAATCATATTCAAGTGTTTGATTCATGAAATACAAATTTTCCGATCAATAAAATTTACAATTTATAAAATATTGGAGTGATGCACTAAAAGAAATAATAGGATATTACGAGATTCATAAAAATTGATTCTTTTATTGATGTAGGAGACACAAACGACGTTACATACGGCATATTTATGAGCATGTGTATGCAGCATAACTCATATGCATAAATAAAGATTGTCTTTATCCAACATTTCGAAATCGCGGCGAAATGTTAACACTTGAGAAACCGCGTAAGAGTTAAGTTGAACTGCACAAGAAATTTATCATTAGATAGACTTCTCATACGACTATCTATATATTGAATTATAAATGAATCTTAATCAGTTGCCATTAGCTATATATTCTCTTGATAATAAATATATTTCTTTAAAGTTGTACAAGTGATAATCGATTGTTATATAAGTTAATCAATAAATATCTCGTACAAAAAGATTATATATACAAGTATAGTATATTATATAAAAAATATTAGAAGGATCAATGAGACTGTTTAAGAAAGCTATTAGTATTTTGAATTATAATGTTTTGTAGTGAAACGTAGTTGCATAACTTCAATTACTATCAAATTATCATTGACATGAAACGCCTATCATTAATCTACAATAATGTTTTCTTGCGATGCATCTAATTTTTCTTCATCGAAAGAGAACTAGATTATCGTTCGGCTACTGAATGTTTAAAGATGCACCAATAAAACCGCTCTAAAAGCATGTTATTTTGCATGCCATCCGGCATTAATTTCTGTCGATTAGCTTTTGAGTAGTACAACACGAGAATGGCATAATGTAACAGCATAAATTAAAACCTCGATATTAAAATGTCTACACTTTCCAACCGTATGGCTGCGGTATAATATATGTCATACTATAATTAAATACAGTTGCGGTATAATATGTCATACTATAATTAAATATAGTTGCGGTATAATATGTCATACTATAATTAAATACAGTTTACAATATTCAGGCGTTAACTGATTTTGCGAAAGCAAACACAAATATATATGACAGCATTCTGCGAACTCTCTTCATCATCGCAATTTCTTTCCCGCACTTCTTTCTTGTGGATATATTTTCACAGTACATACTTAACATTAAATGCGATCTGTAACAAGATGAGATAGATCACTTCGAAATTTCATTCTTGATCACAAAATAAGATGAAATTTCGACGAGTTTTTCCTTCGCATCTTGAAAATCCATAGAAAATGAATTGCATGATATCAGAAACGTATACGTGACAAAAACTCTTTATTCATTCTGATGAGAGACAACGATGACATCAACGATGACACCGACAGCTGCCAGCGTCGCGTTGGTTTGCAATTTTTTGCATGTCGTTTTTCTGCGAAACTTGGCACTAGAAATTTGCCGTAACGGGAATAGATGTGAAAGCTTATTTTGAGAATATCCACTTAATGTACGTTAAAGCTAATGAATAAATCGATCGAGATTAATACGTTGCCAGACGTAAATACGTATATTTGTCCTCATTCAAAAATTATAATTTTAAAGAGATTGCTGAAATAATTAAATATATATAATAAGATTTCATAGTTATTATTCACCGCATTTACTCCATCGTCCAATTAATATATCGAAATAACAAACGAGATCTTATCAAGAGACTGAGCCATATTGTTCTACTTCTATAATTTAGAAAAAAAATTTATATTTGATTTCGTCTAGAGCAGTGCTAGGATTTACTTGCAACTTTCAGGCAAATTTCTTAGCTTACGCCTACTGTTGCCCTTTTATTTCGCCTTAACGATCGCGGCACCGAACGCTCATTATGCATTAACTATGTATATATTCTGTAACAATTAAAAATATTTTGAAACGAAATTAATAATAGAATAATTATTTTTGTTATTATTAAACAATAAAGAGAACTTAGATAGATTGTCATATTTGTGACTTGTGACGCGTACGATCCTGAGCGCTTCGTAGTTATGAACGGCGTGAGCGGTAAGTGGGGAACAGTAGACGTAAGCTAAAAAATCTGGCCGAAAATTGTAAATCCCGTCAATGATCTAGAGTATGAAAATAAATATGACCGAGAACGATGT
The DNA here is from genome assembly GCA_030586385.1 of Camponotus fellah. Taxonomy (NCBI): domain Eukaryota; kingdom Metazoa; phylum Arthropoda; class Insecta; order Hymenoptera; family Formicidae; genus Camponotus; species Camponotus fellah. Next base: position 2,169,231 of record JAPIVC010000550.1, read on the forward strand.
CATACGAGCATTGAACGAGAGTGTATCTCAAAATATACAGCTTTTGTACACTAGATGGAGTCAAATAGGAATTATTTCTCGTAAACGAAAATATGCTTAGTACATTATAATATACCAGAGACGAATTATACCTGTATATATAATTTGTAGCTTTAAGTTAGATTTAAATTACATTTATGTATTTATTTTAAAGATGTACTTATCTAACAATAAGATAAAGTAGAATTGAGACAAATTAAATTTTTGAAAAAAAGTGAAAATTTTTTTAAAAAGTGGGGACTTGCACGCTTGGGCCTCACCATAAAAATAAAGCAAACATAAATTCTACAGCTGGTAAACAAAGATGGCTAGATTAATTGAATACATCTGAAAAATTTATTTCTCAAGCAACCGCTTTTAATGATTGGGATCAAACAGAATTTACGAACTGATATTTTTCTGATTACCTACTTGCACTCTTATTCATTTTAATTCGTGTACTAGAATCAGAAAATAATTAGTCATATTTTTATTCTATGAGAAATAAATTATATCTAATTGCATCTTAGTGTATGGAAATTGATGATCAGCATTATGTGTATGTATATATATTGTCACATTGTATTTAAATTCTTAGAGTAATCTATGACAATCGATCGAAAGTGCTTAATGTAAGATATATGTTTTTCCTCATTTTCAAATTCTAATTCTTTAAAAAGGTCGTCGAAATGAATTATGATTTTATAGCCTTTATTCACCGTTTAATCTCTTTTATTATCATGCAATCAAAGTTTCATCGTATTCAATTGTACGAAATCTCGAGGACTGAAACACGCTGCTTTCACTCTTCGTTGCGAATTTTTGCGACATATAATTCTTTTTTTTTATTACGATATATACACAGGTGAGTGTAATAATACTTATGGACGCACAATAACGTAGCAGAGAGATTAGAAGGCCGCGTTCTCATTTTTCTTTTCACCATGCTTTTGGTGTGATGTGTAAGAGCGCTCCATTGCTCTCAATGATCGCTGCAGATATTTATCTCATGTTGTCTAATCTAGGATCTATACGCGTTGACACCTTTCACTACAACTGATATAAATTCGTTTGTGTTTTTTTATTTTTACTCTTTTTCTAGTTATATAATCTAATAATATAGTTATATATCTTGTTTAAGAGAGATGTTTTTTTACTTAAATACTTTAATTACTTTAGAGACGTTTTTTACGAAATAATCGTATGAATTTCATAAAACGTTCAATGTATTGTTGGGCAAAAGAATGGGAAACTCGGAGAGGGATCCGGCTTCACACACATCGTCGCGAGAATCATCCTTCCATTTCCGTTTTTTCCATAAAGGAGGACAATCCTTATTCTATATGTTCTTAGTTATATACGAGAACGAAGAAATAAAGTGATAGCAACATTGAAAAATAATAGATATTCACATATGTGCGATTCGATGAAAGATACATTTATTATCATCGATGTGAATGAGCCAACTTAATATCAGAGAAAAATTATTCAGAATAAATCGAAAGAAGCATGAAAATTATATTACAAATATTTGTTTTATAGACATTCTAAACATTTAAACTGATTTTCAGAATTCTATGGTGAATAGTAAAAACTTTTTAATTTTTAAATATCGTTACATCCTTTCGTCATGTCGTGCAAATTGAATGAGTGTGTCACGGAAACTTAGATAATTTGAAATTCTCATTAAATAATATTTTTGTTACTAAATTACATTTCATCCTGACATGACAAAGTCACCACAGAATGCAATCAGAATGACACAAACTTTCTTAAAACAGGTGTTTTAACGAGGAGGAGACTGCTTAGATAATAAAGACCGATGAACATAAAACAATGAAAAGTAAAGAGAATTGTATATTTTTCTGTCTTAATTGTCTGTCTATATTATGCTGTCATTTGCTACCAAGTCCGGATAATGATATCTGCTGTACTTCAAATCGTACTTTATTTTTTTATCGTTCATATTAACGCTATAATTGTACATATAGTAACGTGCTTCATTATAAGATCTCGCGATTTCAGCAGAATATACGAGTATATATATTATATTTGTCTAAATACTTCAAATTATTAAAATATCCTAAAATGTAGAAAAAAAACCTATGAAAAATAAAATCATGCATTATAGTTAAAGGGTTGTGATTGAATTTTATATAAAATAATTATATCATTATTTTTTTTTACTATCTTCTTTCGGTATCTCGCATTTTTTGATTATTATAATATGATAACGTAGATATAAAAATATATATATAATCTCTATTTATATCTATGTATATTATAGAAGCTCGTGCTTTCTTGCGAAATATTATTTGCACATTTTAAACTCTGTTCTCGCTCTCGCTCTCTCTCTTTCTCTCTCTCTCTCTCTCTCTCTCTCTCTCTCTCTCTCTCTCTCTCTCTCTCTCTCATGCTCAATGATTAAAATATAATATAGATGAAATTAAAATATAATATCGAAAATTATTATACTTCCTATCTAACAAATTAAATTATAGTAATAAGTTCTTATGATTAATATTTATAAGAAAATTCATAGTTGATATCTATTTCGATTATTCTATAATTTATGTACATAAAATCAAAGAATTAAACGAGCCATAAATGAAGCGTAATATCAAATGTAATACATTAGATGTTAAATTAATAGAAGAAAAGTTTGTTCCTATCCTCAATAAGTAAGACAATGGTAATTAATATATTCCGGACAAACTCTACTTATTACAAGGGCTAACTCATGTAATGAATCATTCACTCGACGCGACATTTCAGCTTTGCCATACATGCGTGTAACGCGAAAGCGAAAAGTAGAATTAATCAAGTAAGATTAAATACACGATTAAGAAAAATGTAAGCAAATTAAAGATGGTTTCACTCGATTCATACATATCCCATTTACTTATTTTGTAATAATGTTATCAATAGCACATATATGTATATTGATCATATTGATAGTGAAATATATCTCTTCATTTAATTAAATTTTCTCTTAAATATTTGAGGTCTTGTTTATAATTTATTTTTCATAATATAAATCTCATAATTTTTATATATATAAGATGATACATATTTTGCGGATTTATGATCTTTTAAATTAGAGTTTGAATAAAAATCAGCTTAATTTGTATAATTGTATAAATCATAATATAAATTTAAATCATAATAATGTAATTAAATCGTAATAATCATTAAGTCATAATAAATTTACGGGTGCAAATATGTTGTAATGTAAGAGCAAAGAGTGTTTGTTGTTCGACAGATTCTATCTGGTTGTGATCAAAAGTTACAACAGGAAAGATAGAAAATGTGAATTCGAGTTTCAATCTCATCTTCGTCTGTTCGTCTGGTATCTCTTACACTCTGTATATTAAAATTTATCTTTATTTATTTTATTTATTATTTTGGTGTGGAGCGTAATTAAGATGCAAGTTCATACGTTTCTAAAAATTTTTAATTTAGGAATACAATTTAATTTAGTACTTTAGTATATGAAAATAGATTTTAATACATGCATTACACAATATATAAATTAGCGAATAAACAAGCGCGTAAATAAGAGCGCGAAAAAGTTATTAATTCGTACATTCTCATCTCTGCAAATCTCTGTTATCAAAAGTGAATGCTTCGAAAATAATTTTTCGAATCTTTTCAAATAATCTAGTCATCTTCGTTTATATGTTCAGAGTTCTATAATTTATTTTGTTTTATTTTTACAATGCGCCCTGACGTGCAAACTCCCACTTTTCTCCATCTCTCAAATTTGTATCTGCGGTACGTTCTAGACAAAACATCTTCAAGATGATGATCTGTGTTTTATAATCTATCAAATAAACTTTCGCTTACGAGAAATAATTCCTATTTGATTCCATCTAGTATACGAAAACATACTTAAATTTTAAGGATAATATATATTCAATACTCGTATTTCATCGTTCTCGTCTATTTTCGTACCGGATGTAGAATTAAATAAAAATTTTCTTTCTTAAACGAAAATATAACAGCGATCCTTAATTCCTTGATGAAATTATTTTCTTTTATGCTCTAATTTTATGCTCCATTTTCATTGGTAAACCATTGTGATCGAATTTTAAAAGATAATTAATTAATAATAGTAGCTGTTGATAATCGGTAATATTTAAAATACATTTATAATATTATACATAAGATATATATATTTTATTAAAGAATAATTTGACCAAGAATTGCAAATTTTTACTAAGTTTATCATTAGAAGTTTATCAAAGTAAGCAAATATTACATATATACATAATTTAAAATTTGAATATTATATATTTTATTTTGTTATACGTATTTCAATTATTTTTTATTTATTACAAATTTTAATGGAAAATCAAATCTCGGCTTAAGTCAAGCATTTATTAATTGTTGAGAAATGAAAGACGACACGACAAAATTTTAAGAAATCTTTATCAATTTCGATATCTTTCTATTATAATATTTTTTTATCTAATCTTACATAATTATTGAAAAACAGCGCATGTAAAATGAATGAGAGATTTATAATTTTGAGTTATACTTTTTTATTATTGACAATAAAAAAAGGCACGTGTAGAAATATAAAATATCGAATGATTTAATATCTAACTGAGACATTTTTCTAAAATACAATAAAGTACATTTATAACTTGCATTTTAAAATTATTCTTGTTAAATAATACCACTTGATTATGATTATTTTGATAAAAATGACTAAAAATTCTTTTGATTTATTGCTTAAACGACATTATCGAGAAAAATGAATATTTTATTATGAATATTTTATTATGAATAGCTTGCGCAAATTATATTTCGTTTTATTATAATATATATGTATCGCGAAAATTTATTTTATAAAATATGTGTACTTATTTCCATAAATAATGTAGTGGCGTAGATATGTATTCAATATACTTCTACGTTCCTAATGCCAAGTTTTATTATATATTAGTTATATTAGTTTTACTTATATTAGGGCAGTGTTACTATTATATAAAGTTGCATTTTATGTGATAAATCTATTCGGTAACACAATTTTTTGTTGATTTTATGCATCATATTTCATAAGTTATTTTCAGCTGCTTAAAATCTGAAAATGACAGTTTACAAGTTTAGAGATGAATGCTGACCGATCGACCAATAATCCCGCTTAAATACACGAAAATAAAGTGTCAGTTCATAGGTCTTTCACAGTCTCAGATCAATCGTTGTAACTCTGCTTCTGCTGTAGGACAACAGAAAACCTACGTTCGAATCCCGTGTCATTGTCTTTGATTTCACACAGGTTCAACGTATTTTGTAAGTTATTTTCAGCTGCTTAAAATCTGAAAATGACAGTTTACAAGTTTAGAGATGAATGCTGACCAATCGACCAATAATCCCGCTTAAATACACGAAAATAAAGTGTCACTTCATAGGTCTTTCACAGTCTCAGACATTGTCTTTGACGTCACATAGATTTTTATAATAATTTACTTTATATTTAATTTGGCGAGGAGAAGGCTATTGAGGCAGCCTCCCTCCCCATTTCAAAAATTCCACATGTGTATTGTCACATCGAGGGAATTGACCGAGTGTAAGAACTACGGTCGACGATTAATGTATAACTTTCTGCTGTTACTTTTTTTGCAATTATAATAACTCATTTTCAAAAAATGCAATTATATTTATTTTTATTAAAATTACATGATAGAAATGATTTCTTTTTATTTTTTTGTATATAAAAAATATTTGGTATTATTAAAAATTGACTAATTTAAAAATTATATTGTCACATTTATATTGTCATATATCGTTACCTCCCATATCTTCTATACAATAGATAGAGATGAAAATGAAAACATTTCCCATAAGCAAAATGATATTACAAATATTATAAATGTAATAACAGTTATTATTATCACCATCACCTTTTTAAAGGTTTGAATTTTATTGAAAGATAATTAATTAGCAATAGTAGTTACTTCGATGATATTTTAAAATGCATTTTATAATATTATACATAAAATATATGTAAAGCAATATATTTTGTTAAAGAAGAGTCTTGTTTCTAATCTTATATAATTATTGAAAAACGGCGCATATAAAGTGAATCAGATTTGCAATTTTATACTTATATTTTATACGAGTTATACTTTTTTATTATTAACAATAAAAAAGTCATGTATAGAAATGTAAATCGAATGATTTAATGCCTAGCTTATTTCTTTCTGCAAATATAATAAAGTATATTTATAAATTTAATTTTAAATTTTAAAATTATATATTCTTGTTAAATATTACCATACATGTATAATTATTTCGATAAAAATAACTTCTTTTAATTTATTTGTTTAAATGACTTTATCGAGAGGAATGAATACTTTATTGCATGCGTAAATTATAGTTCGTTTTATTATATTTTATATATATATATATATATATATATATATATATATATATACTATGAAAATATATTTTGTAAAATATATATACTTATTTCATAAATAATATAGTGGCTATTGAATACAGGTATGTATTCAATATATACCTGCGTTCCTAATTATGTCAAGTTTTATTATATATTAGTTTTATTTATATTAGTATTATGATATAATGTTATTATTATATAAAGTTTCATTTTATGTGATAAATCTATTCGGTAGCATAATTTTTACTGCATTTTATGCATCATATTTTGTAAGTTATTTTCAGTGGCTGCATGAAAAACAATAATTTAAGAGGATAGTTTAGAAATGAATGCGTTGCTGATCGATCAATCAATAATTCCTTAAATATACGAAACAAAGTGTCAGTTTGTAGGTCTTTTGTAGACCCAGGTTGACAGTTACAATCTGGAAAGGAAAGACCTGCGTTCGAATCTCTGTGAAATGTCTTCAGCCGACATTTATCACAAGTTCGAAATTTAAATTTTTAAAAATATTTGTCCCATATTTGAATTTAACATGTTTGAATTTCAATAGATTGGGAGGCTTTTGTGCAAGTCCTCCCTTTTTTAAAAATTTACAACAGTGTGGAGAGTGCCTGTAAACGACCCCTACACTGCTGTCTTTCTTGGAAAAATAGATAATATCTATATGGTATGTTGAATAATATGTGATATTTTAATATCTGAATTAGGTAAATGCTATTTTTTTTATTATTTATATTAATTTTGTTTCCGGTGCTAAATGCTATACATTTCTTTTTCTTCTTATAGAATAGAACAATTGTTTTCGTTTTGTATATATTCCATTCTTTAAAGAAATTACATTCGAATGATGTGTAATAATTCTTCATTACAGACGACGAAATATATTAAGTATTAAGGCATCCCAATGATTCTTCATATTCTAACGCTAAAAGTACTGGATGAAGTCAAATAGAATTATTTTTTCTAAACGAAAATATGTTTGTTACATAATATAGAAACGAACTGCATCAGTTATTATTTAACGCACTTAGTTTTAATAATTTTAGTTAATTATATTATTAATTTATTATATAAATTACTTAGCATGTTAATTTAATTGTGCAATTTGTGAACTATTCACAAATTTTTTAAAATATACGGGATCTTGCATCTCACTGCAAAAGTGAATCAATATAAATTAAATATAAGTAAATATAAATTATAAAGCTTTGAGAACAAAGAAAGGTGTTTAAATCAGCTGGACTAAAAGATTTCATTTTCTGGTTTTTGATAATAATATTAGACTTAAAGATTGATACTGTTTCATTCGCTTACATACAGTTATTAAATGCAGTTCAACAACATATTTCCCTACGAAACATTCGACAAAATGTCCTTTTATTGTTAGATTATATGTAACTTCTGGGAAGCATACACGTAAATAAATGACAAATCAGTAATGTTCCCCCGAGCGAATAAAATCATATTCAAGTGTTTTTGATTCATGAAATACAAATTTTCCGTCCAATGACGAAAATTTACAATTTATAAAATATTGGAATAATTCATAAAAGGAAACAATAGAATATTACGAGATTCACAAAAATTGATTTTTGTATTGATGTAGGAGGCACAAACGACGTTACATACGGCACATTTATGAGCATGTGTATAGAGCATAACTCATATGCATATAAATAATTGATATTATCTTTAACCAATGTTTCGAATAGCGGCGAAGTGTTAACACTTGAGAAACCGCGTAAGAGTTAAGTTGAACTGCACAAAAAATTTATCATTAGGCTTTTTATACGACTACCTATATATTGAATTATGAATGAATCTTAATCAGTTGCCATTAGCTATCACATGTTCTCTTGATAATAAATATATTTCTTTAAGGTTGTACAATTGATAACTATTATTATCCAAGTTAATCAATAAATATCTCGTACAAAAAGATTATATATATAAGTATAGTATATTATATAAAAAATATTAGAAGAAACAATGAGACTGTTTAAGAAAGCATGCTATTAGTATTTTGAATTATAATATTTTGTAGTGAAACGTAGTTGCATAACTCCGACTACTATCAAATTATCATTGACATGAAACGCCTCAAATCATTAATCTACAATAATGTTGTCTTGCGATGCATCTAATTTTCTTTCATCGAAAGAGAATTAGATTATCGTTCGGTTACTGATTGCTTAAAGATGCGCCAATAAAAGCGTTCTAAAAGCACGCTATTTTGCATGCCGACATTAATTTCTGTCGATTAGCTTTTGAGTGATACAATACGAGAAAGACGTAATGTAATAGCATGAATTAAAACCTCGATATAAAAATGTCTACACATTCCAACCTATGGCTGCAGTATATGTAATATGTCATGCCATAATTAAATATTCACAATATTCAGGCGTTAAATGATTTTGCGAAAGCACATACAGAATATATATATATATATAATATATATATATATAATAGCATTCTGCGAACTCTCTTCATCATCGCATTTTTTTTCCCGCATTTCTTTCTTGTGGATATATTTTCACAGTGTATACTTAACATTAAATGCGATTTGTAAGAAAATGAGATAGATTACCCGGCGATTTCGCTCTTGATCACAAAATAGGATGAAATTTTGACGAGTTTTTTCTTTGTGTCTTGAAAATCCATAAAAAATAAATTGCATGATATCAGAAACGTACACGTGATCCAAAAACTCTTTATTCATTCTGATGAGAGACAACGATGACATCAACGCGATGCGATGACACCGACAGCTGCCAGCGTCGCGTTGGTTTGCAATTTTTTGCATGTCGTTTTTCTGCGAAACTTGGCACTAGAAATTTGCTATAACGGGAATAGATGTGGAAGCTTATTTTGAGAATATCCACTTAATGTACGTTAAAGGTAAGGAATGAATCAATCGAGATTAATACGTCGCCCGACGTAAATACGTATATTTGTCCTCATTCAAAAATTATAATTTTAAAAAGATTGCTGAAATAATTAAATATATATAATAAGATTTCATAGTTATTATTCACCGCATTTACTCTATTATCGTCCAATTAATATATAATAACAAACGAGATCTTATCAAGAGATTGAGGCCTATTGTTCTATTTCTATAATTTCGTTTAGAAAAAAAAATTACATTTGATTTCATCTAGAGCAGTGCTAGGATTTACTTGCAACTTTCAGTCAGATTTCTTAGTTTACGCCTACTGTTGCCCTTTTATCACCCCGCCTTAGCGAACGCGCCACCGAACGCTCGTTATGCATTAATTATGTATATATTCTATAACAATATTAAAAATATTTGTGTTTTGAAATGAAATTAATAATAGAATAATTATTTTTATTATTAATAAACAATAAGGAGGATTTAGATAGATTGTCACATTTGTGACGCGCATGTTTCTGAGCACTTCGTAGTTAGGAAACGGCGCGATCGTTGGGGAACAGTAGACGTAAGCTAAGAAATCTGGCCGAAAGTTGTAAATCCTAGCAATGATCTAGAGTATGAAAATAAATATGACTGTGAAAGACGTCACACGAGCATTGAACAGACTGTATCGCAAAATACAGCTTTTGTACACTAGATGGAGTCAAATAGGAAATATTTCTCGTAAACGAAAATATACTTAGTACACTATAATATACCAGAGACGAATTATACCTGTATATATAATCTGTAGGTTTAAGTTAGATTTAAGTTACATTTATGTATAATACTTATTTTAAAGATGTACTTATCTAAGGTAATCTAAGTGAGTAAATCAAATTTTTGAAAAAAAGTGAAAATTTTTTTAAAAAGTGGGGACTTGCACGCTTGGGCCTCACCATAAAAATAAAGCAAACATAAATTCTACAGCTGGTAAACAAAAGTGGCTAGATTAATTGAATACATCTGAAAAATTTATTTCTCAAGCAATCGCTTTTAATGATTGGGATCAAACAGAATTTACGAAGTGATATTTTTCTGCTTACCTACTTGCACCCTTATTCATTTTAATTCGTGTATTAGAATCGGAAAATAATTAGTTATATTTTTATTCTAAGAAATAATTTATATCTAATTGCATCTTAGTGCATGAAAATTGATGATCGGCATTATGTGTGTGTATATATATTGTCACATTGTATTGTATTTAAATTCTTAGAGTAATCTATGACAATCGATCGAAAGTGCTTAATATTAGATGTGTTTTCTCTCATTTTTAAATTCTAATTCTTTAAAAATGTCGTTAAAATGAATTATGATGTTTCATCACGTTTAATCTATTTTATTATCATGTAATCAAAGTTTCATCGTATCTCATTGTACGAAATCTCGAGGACTGAAACACGCTGCTTTCACTCTCTAGTTGCGAATTTTTGCAACATATAAATTCTCTTCTTTTTCATTACTTTATATACACAGGTGAGTGTAATAATACCTGTCTTATGGATGCACAATAACGCTGCAGGGCCATTAGAAAGACGCGTTCTCACTTCCCTTTTCATCATGCTTTCGGTATAATGTGTAAGAGCTCCATCGCTTTCAATGATCGCTGCAGATATTTATCTCATGTTGTCTCATTGTCTAATCTAGGATCTATACGCGTTGATACGCCTTTCACTACGACTGATATAAATTCGTTTGTATTTTCTATTTTTACTCCTTTTCTAATTATATATTTGTCTAAGAGAGATGCTTTATAGTTAAATAGAAATAATCGTATGAATTTCATAAAACGTTCGACATATTGTTGGGGGAAAGAATGAGAAACTCGGAGAGAAATCCGGCTTCACACACATCGTCGCGAAAGTCATCCTTCCGTTTCCGTTTTTCCATAAAGAGGGACAATTTTTATTCTATATGTTCTTCATTATATGCGGGAGCGAAGAAATAAAGTGATAGTAACATTGAAAAATAATAGATGTTCACGCGATAAAGAAAAATGTAAGCAAATTGAAGAAGGTTTCACTCAATTCATACATATCTCATTTACTTATTTTGTAATAATGTTATCAATAGCACATACGTGTATATTGATCATATTGATAATGAAATGTACCTCTTCATTTAATTAAATTTTCTTTTAAATGTTTGAGGTCTCGTTTTATTTATAATTTATTTTTCATAATATAAATCTCATAATTCTTATATATATATATATATATATATATATATAGATATTTTGTCGATTTACGATCTTTTAGATTAGAGTTTTAATAAAGATAGGTTTAATTTGTATAATTGTATAAATTATAAATTATATGTATAAAATATAAATAAATTAAATATAATATAAATTAAATCATAATAATGTAATTAAATCATAATAATCATTAAATCATAATAAATTTACGGATGCAAATTGCAAGGCCAATACAAGAACAAAGAGTGTTTGTTGTTCACAAATTCTATCTGGCGTCGTGATCGAAAGTAATAATAGGAAAGACAGTTCGTTCGAACGTGTGACGCGCGTAAACACGATACGTATGTATGTGCGCCGACAGTATTTTTAAGAAAATACTCAGAACTGAAACTGTTTTACCAACCGGTCAATTGTTACCAACCGATCAGTTTTTTGTATCAGTGATTGGTAGAACTGATATATGAAATAGTTGAATTAAACTTTTTGAGAAAGTTTATTCGTCGTTGTCGCGATATTAACGTCCGGAATAAATGGATATATTCGTAAGTTATTTATTATTTAATAAATAGTTGATTGTTCTGAGATACGATATTCGATTATAGTACAAAACAAAATTATAAATTATCACTTTGCAATCTTTACGCAGCAACGGTTATTCTTCTATTTCTATTTCGTTTCTATTCTAATATATATGTGTTCACACACACACACACACACACACACACACACACACACACACACA